>JAOXNO010000070.1:42927410-42953117 GCA_028565335.1 Limnodromus scolopaceus
CAATCCTGCTCCAGCAGGGGAGTTGGACTAGATGATCTCTATGGTCCCTTCCAACTCTAAAAAAATTCAGTGAAATTTAGTGAAAATTCAGTGACACGTTTTCTATTTATCAGATTGGTCCATAAAACCTAAAAAGTTGTTGGGGGGTTTTAGGTTGGTTTTTGGGTTTGTTTTTTTTTTTTTGACCAGAGAGCATGGATGAGGTATTTAGCTGCAAGAGTGGAAAGAACAGGCTTCGTCACTGAGGCTTTAAACACATAGAGTCTGGAAGATGTAGGCATATACCCTGTGTAGGTCCTCAGCTTCATTCAAAGATGACCCCAAGGGTCTCTTCCAACTGAAATGATTCTATGACACACAGGTTGTAGATGTGAATGGTTCCCTTTCAGATAAGAACTGAGTAGCATTTCCATCTTTTTTAGAGATGGACTGTAAAGATACAGAAGGGATTATATGATGTGCACATATATTGTTGTCCTTCCTTAATCTTTGACTACCAAAATTGGAGGATAGATGGAGGGACATGGGGGTGCTGATATGCTTTTGAGGAAGAGAAAGGCAAAGCTAGAAGAAAATAAGAAAATGAAGGACCGTTTCTAAGACGTTGGAAGATGGAAAAGGTTGGATGATGGTCAAATTGAAAAATCAGAAAGAGGGAAGGTGGCAGGTTTATGTGACAAGGAAGGATAAGGAACCAGGGTCTCTTCTGTTGCTTATAAAGAACAGATATATTTGGTCCTTCATTTTCTGAATCAAATAAAACCTGTGATGAATTTCTGTGGGAAAGTTTGTATCTGAACTTTGGTGTGCCTGTTCAGTTACATTCAATGTTCAACCACCTGAGAATGTTCTTTGACTCTTTGCAGCTGTCTTGGATAATGAGAGATTAACAGCAGAAGAAATGGATGAGAGACGACGCCAGAATGTAGCCTATGAATACCTTTGTCATCTGGAGGAAGCAAAGAGGTAAGAAGATGCTGTTTTGAAACTGCTGGTGCTTTAAAAGAAGTTGTGATATTTGACAAAGGGAATAAATTGGATGCAGCTTACCTCTTGCCTGTGTTGCTTAGTGGCTATATAGATTCATTTAAAAAACCAAACAAACTAAAACACCCTCAAAAAACAACTGACCACTGATGTGCGTATATAACATGCTCTTAAAGACTTCTTGTGACAAGGACTCTGTAGCTCTAGTGCTCCAGCATTCCTAGCACTGGACGGTTTCTCCCTGTTACCTAGCGTGTACATGTATTGGTGCAATATTGCCTCACTGCTTATCAATGGGCGTGAAGAACAAGTTATTCTCTTCTGTTTCACTGCAGCCTTTTACAAATCTAAATTGTAACAGTGCATTTCCCTTGCACTTATATTCTCTTAGACTGAAAACCCAATTTGTGCATATTTTTCCGTGGGTCCCATTTAATAGATCTGTAGTACTTTTCCCTGGATTGTTCTGACTTTCCTCCACTCACTCCATGTCTTTCTGGAAGTGCACTGCCAAAACAGAGGGAGGTTTTCCAAAAGGAGTGTTAACATGCATACTTACAAGAGCACAAGGATTAAAATTATTTTATTGTCTTTTATAATAAAATATATCTATTTTTATAATTATTATTTTGTGTACCCTGATAGATAAGCTAGTACCACATGTTATGGCATGGTATCTACGTTTTCATAATGTTATGATATAGTAGAGTTTTGCTGAGTTGCTACCATTTTACTTGAAGATATGCTGCCGAAGTTTGTTCCTCAACCTGTGTTTATAAAGCCTGTCGTGTTTTCCTGAGTGTGTTACCTTTCACTTTATTCTGACAAATTTGATTTTTCCTGATCTTAGTTCAATATGTTGAAATAATTTTGTTCTTACTCCTGTTCTCCAGCGCATGTGTAGCTTTTTTGTCATCTTCGTGTTTAATAAGCATGTAAGCATTCTGCATTTCTTCATTCAGACAATTAGTGCAAGTATGATCAGAACACACTTGATGCTATATATCTGCTGTTAAAGGCAAGAGAACCTGTATTAAAAATGAATGCATTAAGTCTTACTGTTGGTATTTGGTTTTTTTGAATCTTTTTGCAAACATTCAGTCTTATATGCTGTACATGGAGAATAGGAATGAGACAGACCAATTTGTCCATCGCTTCCCTTCATGACAATTGGGTCTTTTCATGCCTTTGTATAAATTGAATTTTTTACTTGAAATTTAAAATGTTTTTTGAGGCTGAGATTGAGACTAAAGACAGGTTTTCAAGAACAAGAATAAAGAAAAAGAGGTGAGGTAATGTTTGTATTGGTGACTCCCCTTGCCCCCAGAACTTTTGAATAGTGTTTCAGTTTGCATTTGGTAATTAGCCAGGAAATGGATTGTGAGGTTAGACTTTCCTTTCCTTGTTCCCACAAAGATCGAGGCAAAGTAGCCAATGTGCATGCCACAGAAAATAATTTCTGGAGCAGCAGGAAAGTACGGAGCATGCATAAAAGCACATTCTAAATAGTCAACAGAGTGTTTTGTCATGGCTCGCAGTCTGCCTTTGAGGTGGGAGATGTCTCATCCCTGGACACATTCAAGTTCAGATTGGACAGCGCTCTGAGCAACCTGATTTAGTTGAAGATGTCCCAGCTCACTGCAAGGGGGTTGAACTAGATGGGCATAAAGGTCCCTTTCAACCCAAACTATTGATTTTATGATTCTATGTGCCACTGTAATGATTTTACTGGGGAGGAAATGCTGAGTTTGTACAAGTTCACTGCTGGCAGAGTATAAAGAAGGACTTCATTCCAGGATTTTAATAGTTTGTGCTGCCTTACCAAGAATGTGTAGTATATTTTTGGAAGGGGTGAGGAGCACTCGGTTTATGCTGTAGCCTTTTGGGTACTTCATAGTAATTGTCACTACTGCAGATAAACAGAGGCTACTTGTTACTAGCAGATAATAATTTTCTGTGCTTACGGATTTGGATGAGGTTTGTAATAGTGAGAAAGATCTGACTGTATATCAAAATAACTCCTTCCCTTGGAATCCAAGATCTTTAGGATCAGATGCTGGATGACAGGGAGAGATGAGTTGTGCTGTAGTCACTGTCGGAGCTTGAAGGAGCCCCAGATCCATCACTTGTGGACTCTTTTGGACTCGTTCTGTCATTGGCCTCAGAGTAAATGCTTTCCGATGTGCTTGTTCTCTGTTCAACTCCATGTCCAGATTTGCAAAAAAAAAAAAAAAAAATTCAGGCAAAACCACCTAACACGGCAACAACTTTAATTAAGCTGTCATTAAGCTCTTGCTTAATCTTGGGGACTTACTCTTTGGATAAATCATCTTTGACTCTAAAGTTCCTTGGCCATCTTATCTCTGCCTCTGAGTACTGCCTTGGTGTTACAGAATCACAGAATCTTCATAGTTGGAAGGGACCTTTGAGATCATCAAATCCAATCACAAAAAACAAACAAACAAAAACACACCTCACAAACAGACACAACCCAACAATCTCGGGCACTAGAGCATGCCCTGAAGAGCCATGTCTACACGTTTCTTAAATCCCTCCAGGGATGGTGACTCCACCATCTCCCTGGGCGGGCTTGTTCCAGTGCCTGACCACTCTTTCAGTAAAGTAATTCTTCCCAATATCTAAACTAAACCTCCCCTGCCACAACTTCAGACTATTTCCTCTGGTCCTGTCCTTATTCCCTTGGGAGAAGAGGCCAACCCCCACCTCTCTACACCCTCCTTTCAGGGAGTCGTAGAGGGCAATGAGGTCTCCCCTCAGCCTCTTCTTCTGGAAACTAAACATGCCCAGTTCCCTCAACCTCTCCTTGTATGGCTTGTTCTCTAGACCCCTCACCAGCTTGGTGGCTCTCCTCTGGACACACTCCAGCACTTCCATGTCCTTCTTGTAGTGAGGGGCCCAAAACTGAATACAGTACTCAAGGTGAGGCCTCACCAGTGCCGAGTACAGAGGCACGATGAGTTCCCTACTCCTGCTGGCGTCGCTGTTCCTGACACAGGCCAGGATGCTGTTGGCCTTCTTGGCCACCTGGGCACACTGCTGGCTCATGTTAAGCTGGCTGTCCACCAACACCCCCAGGTCCTTTTCTGCTGGGCAGCTTTCCAGCCACTCTTCCCCAAGCCTGTAGCGTTGCCTGGGGTTGTTGTGACTGAAATGCAGGACCCGGCACTTGGCCTTATTAAACCTCATCCCATTGGCCTTGGCCCATTGATCCAACCTGTTCAAATCCCTCTGTAGAGCCTTCCGACCCCCAAGGAGATCAACACTCCCACTGAGTTTGGTGTCATCTGCGAACTTACTGAGGGTGCACTCAATCCCCTTATCCAGATCTTCAGTAAAGATATTAATACTGACCCCAAAACTGAGGTCTGAGGGACACCACTGGTGACTGACCGCCAACAAGATTTCACCCTATTAATCACGACTCTCTGGGCACAGCCATCCAGCCAGTTTTTTACCCAGTGAAGAGTGCACTTGTCTATGTCGTGATTCGCCAGCTTCTCCAGGAGAATGCTGTGGGGGACAGTGTCAAAGGCCTTACCAAAGTCCGGGTAGACAACGTCCACAGCCTTCCCTGCATCAAGAAGGTGGGTCACATGGTCATAGAAAGAGATCAAGTTGGTTAAGCCCGACTTCCCGTTCATAAACCCATGCTGGCTGGCCCTGATCCCTTGGCTGCCCTGCACTTGCCGTGAGAGCTCACTCAAGATTATCCTCTCCATGGTCTTTCCTGGTACTGAGGTCAGGCTGACAGGCCTATAGTTTCCCGGATCCTCCTTCCGGCCCTTCTTGTAGATGGGCATCATGTTGGCCACCCTCCAGTCATCTGGTACCTCTCCTGTTGACCAGGATTGGTGATAGATAATGGAGAGAGGCTTGCTGAGTTCCACCCACTCAGCTCCCTGAGTACCTCTGGGTGAATCCCTCTGGCCCCATAGACTAATGTGTGTCTAGGTGCATAAGCAAATCATTAACTACTTCTTCCTGGATTATGGGGGGGGTTGTTCTGCTCTCCGTCCTTATCTTCCAGCTCAGGAGGCTGAACACTCTGGGGGTAGCTGGTCCAACTATTGAAGACGGAGGGGCTGAGCAGCTGGGCATTTCATTTTGCTGCACCTTGTCAGAAACAAGATGTTTTCACTGTTTTGTCTCAGGGTGAGCCTTCAGAAGTTTTCAATAATGCCTAGTGGTTGCCAATATGTTTTGTGAAGAATGAAGTAACAGCCGTGCTGCTCAAAATGCAAGTAGTGGTGTTAGAGCCTTCCTCAGGTCCACCTCGGCAGTCAGAGCACTTACTCGTTAAGTGGAAGGTCTGCTTGAAGAGCTTCAAATACCCCTTTCTTGACCCTCAACCCATGCATGCTTCTTGGTCTACAGCTTTTTCATGCATATCTGAGTGGGAATTCCTGGCTCTTAGAGCTGAAGCCATACCACTTTGCATAGGAGTTAGAGATTAAATGACCAGAAGGACGGGAGCAGACTCCTTAGCTTAATAATTCAGATACAAAGCAAGAGCAGAAAGGCTCTCATGGTCTACTCCCAAGAATACCTTTTTCCTCACTGAGCAGTCTTTCTGTAATTGTCCTTTGAATTTTTTTTTATTATTACTGTTACATTATAATATTGCATTCAGACACTGTAGTTTATATTCAGTTTTTCTAGAATGTAAAAGTGCCTAAAATGATGTGAATAATGTCATGCTGATTTGCATTGCATAAGCATTGTCGGAGGCTTGCTGTCCCTTTAACCAAAAACAAATAAGTTTGTTTCGTTTGGTGTTTTGTTTTTTCGTTTTTATATAAATGTTAAAAGAAGATGATGAGATGAAAACTGGCTAACACCTAATTTCATAATGAAATGAAAAATCCAGAAAAGCCTGGATTTTTGACTGTGTGATGTAACAGCACACGTGCAGTAGCTTTGAGTATTTAATGAAGTTGTTTGGAGTACCTGTCTGCCGAGGACCATACATTAGAGGTATTATCAGAGGAATAACAATAACTGGTACTTATTTAATGGTATTTCAGCCTGTTTTGTTTATTTCTTGAGCTGTCACTGTTGTTCTATTGTTCCTTAGCAGTTTTTGACTTCAGCTACTAATGTGCGACGGTCTTGTGAAACAGGCATTATTCTTGCTAGTTGGAGAAAGGGAGGCAGAGTTCTGGATTATGCCCTAGCATGGTGTAAGCATTTTAGTGCCCAGATTATGTGGCTTCCAGTAACTGTGTAACTTCTGTTGTGCCCGAGCAGTGTGTTTCTTCTCGTGTGAATCAGGGTGGAATGTGACCGTGTGGGTTTTTTCTCCTTTTTGAGCTGTCTTGCAGATGATGTTCCCCATTGAGCAAGAAAAGGATGCTGCTCCCTCTTTATTGCTGATTTAATCTGTTCTGGAGTGTACTGTCTGTGATCTTGTGGTGGTCCCCTTCTTTCTGATAGATTAGAAGATGGCTTAGTGTAAACTGATGATACCATTGAGAGAAATTAATATTTTGTGCCTGCGTGGTCAAGTCTGAAAGGGTCTTGCCCATCGATTGTTTTTCTTTAAGAATTACTTTCCCCTCTCCCTCATGCATGTTTTTTCTTTTTAAAGTGGGGAGCAATTTTTTTTCTTGGATGACTTGCCTGTGTCATTAAGCAAAAAATAAACCTAAATTGTTCTCCAGGTGACCCAGTTAAATTTTGTTTCCTAAAAGAAATATAATGTTTAAAGAAAAAATCTGGTCTTCAGCTTTTTGGGTTTCCCAGTTTTAGTTTGAAAGTGTTTGGATGGATATCATTGTCTCGAAATTTGACGTAGTTATCCAAGATCTGCTTAAACAGTTTTCCTTATATTCAAGAGGTGTAGGGTGCCCAGAAGAATGAAGAGGAAGAATTAGATGTGTTCAGTCTGTCCTTTATAGAGGTAGTGCTAGATGGGAAGCTCCATAAAGCTTATTCTGTGAGTAACTTTGTAAAGCAGGTTCATCAGTGTCTGTAAAGGTGTAGACATCAGTTGTTGAAGGAGCTCTTGTTTGTAGATAAAATATTTAAATTGTATGCTACATCTTTAATCTGCTGGTGAAGTAAATGTGATAGTTGCTCTTTTAAACAGAATTAGTCTCAAGAGGCTTCTACATTGCGAATCAGAGATTTTTCAGAAAGGTGATAAATTACATTGGTTCTATTCTCTTATTAACCTGAACTTGGAAAAATTGAGGTAGTTTAGTTAAAATATGAGTCTTATGAGCCTTTGTTAAGAACAGGGCTGTGATAGAGAGCTATGTACCAATAAGGTAGTTGAGGAAAACCAGGATTAAGTTTTCTCACTTTTGCAGTGCTTGGTGTGCCTCAGATAAGCAAGTCGTGTGCAGAATATTTTATTTAAATCCCATTTAAATGGATCTGCAAATTAGATACAGGCAGATTTCCCATGGGTTTTGAAGCTGCAAAACTAGTGCACAGCCTCTTGGGGGTTTCTGAGGATGAAGAGGTGAAGTACAGCCCAGAATGCCACTGTCTTGGTGGTGTGAGCCAGAGCGGCAGTTGGAGAACTTCCATACTTTTTTTTTGTCTTGTGTTATTGTAAATCTCAAGGCAGCAAGATTCATAATGTAACTCTGGAGTCCCTCCAGTAAAAAGAAAGGTGAGAATTGATTTAGGTTTATCTCTAAGCTAATTTTTTTCTTTTTTTTTTTTTCGCAAACCTGATTTTGTGGGATGGGGTTTCTTTTAGCTTTTAAAGATACTTCTGTTTGCATTCGTATCTTATTCTGATGTCCAGAGTCTAAGCAGCCCAGGTACAATTAAGTGTCCTTCAGCAATTTATGAGCAATTAATTGTATTACCTCAGAAGCACAGGAAATTATTGCAACTTTGCCAATAGCAGAAAAAGAGATGATAATGCAGTGGATCTTAAACTATTCACAGACTAGGTATGAAACATATTCTGTAGTTATGATATGTGAAAGCTATTTTGCCTTACACGGGTCAGCCTGGGTCTGTATTTAATCCATCAGATCATAACAATCCCCTCTTTAGTAACTGCTGGTCAGTATTGCATCCTGGAAAAGATCTAAAGATGGAATTAGTTATGTTTAGAAAACATCTGCAGTAATTTAGTCAGTAGGCTGTAATGTAGAAACCTAAGAAAGTGTTCCTCTTATTGATGAGGTCTTGGGACTGAGATGGGAGGCAATCTAGGACTTTTGAATGACGTCTGTCTGGTTTGCCCATGTTTTATTTCAAATGTGTAACTCCCTTTTTGGAGATCTTTTGTTTTTATTTTCTAACTTTAGAATGAGGCCTTTTTTTTTTTTTTTTTTAAGCCATTTATAATGTTGCAGTATGATTGGAATTTTACAGTTGCGGAGTCAAGAGAGAAATAAGCTCATTTATAAATTGATGTATTTGTAGGTGTATTTGTATGTGAGGAGTCTTGATACCTTCATGTATAATCAAAGTCACAGAATTACAGGAACTGGCATTTGGTTGAAAGTGACTTCTAGAATTCCCACCATAAGTGATCCCTCTAGATAGGTGAGTGGGTCAGAAGGTCACTAACGATGTAGTAGAACTAACTCTCATGTAGCATAAACAGGGTTCCTCTTTTTATTCCAGGCTAATCAAGACTCTTACTAATTTATTTGTCTTTCCATTTTATTCCCCCTTGTAAATTGGGTCAGGTACTGTTTTTTGGGTTGGCTGTTGGTTTTTTGGTTTGTATTTTTTTTTTCCTGTGTGTATGGTTTTGGTTTTTTTCTTGTTTTCTGCTTCTGTGAGATATGATGCAAGACCCATGTTAGATTGTGATCCCTGAATATTTGTAGATAATATTTTATTATCAATAGTTGTAAGTTGAAGTAGCTGCTGCTTAGCTCTCACCACTTCATCTGGGGCTTCTTATCAACTCCTGTCTGGACTTGGGGAGATATTTTTCTACAGTTCCTGTGCTGCTTCATTGATGACCTCATGCAGCTGGCAGGGAGTGGCTGTCTGGACTGGAACTGTCTTGGAATGCACATTCAGAGCTATACTTTTTCTGAGAAGTTGGGGGGAGGAGGAGGAGGAGAGCGGTGGAGTACCATCATCTTTGCCTCACTATGAATACTTTTTTTATGACTCACTGGAAATAGTAATGAAAGGCAGACCAGGAGGAGAGAAGCAGCTGTTTGCACAGAATTAAATTCAGAGACCAGGGTTTTGCCATTTGAACTGGTTTCTGAAGGAATATTGTACGTAATGCAGGAAGAGAGCAGCCCAAAATAACCAAAGCGAGTAGTTGTCACTTAACAGTTCTTGACTATGGGGTACTGAGGAGTGCTGCTTATAGCCCTTCTTGCAAGAAATGAACTTAATTTTGAGTTATGATAACTCAAAATGGGCTTAAATGCTTGGAAGGTAAGTGATCAAGGGAATTAGCTTTGCCAACAGAACAGCTGAAAAAGATTTTTGCATATGTGATAATTAAATTCTTCATTACTGTGTGCTTGGTATTCATCTGAAAGTCCTTCAGGGCTAATATTTTTGGCAAACATGGCAAATGTGATAGGATGCCCATCAGCAAGAGCACTTTTTTGGTAATTTTTGCCGGTTGTTGGCAGTGTTTGCAATGGAACAAAGAGGAACCTCATATTTAGTTCTACAGGGGGGAAGAGAGAGGGGGAGGGGGCAGGATTTCAGTGCCAGAATGTTAATACCGTCTTTAGCTCAGCTGCATGTTGCCAGGGAAGGTACATCAATCATTATGGAAAATCTGGCCAATGTTACCTGCTAATCCTTTGCTTTTTGGTATCTTCGAACTGAAAATGTCAGTGGATAATGAGAACATTCTGGGACCTTTTAGCCGAGGGAAACACTTGTTTTCCTAGCTCTTCATTTGAGAGGCTGTGTCTCCTCTTGCACAAACTGTACTGAAATGCATTTAAGTTTCCACCTATTTTTCCAGAAAAGAACACTCCTGATGTGACAAATTTATTTTACTTTGTTGTTATTACCTCTCTGAGACATCTTCTTTCATATTCTCTTGATTTATTCAGAGTTGGTAAGTGAGTTATTTCAGACAGAAGTTTTTGTTGGGGATTTTTGCGTGGCTGTCTAGTGCCCTCGCTCCGGTGAATTGGGTGCAGAGCTGAGGCTGTCTGCATGTGTTCTCTTCTGATTCTCTGTGAGAATGTGTGCCAAGTCTGCAACTGTGACTGAGCTAAAAACATTTGAGATTCGTATGTAGAGGCAATGATCTGCTAAAGTATGAGATCCTTCTTCTTTCAAGAAAATGAATAGTATGATTTGTCCAAAAAATGCCATACCTGTGGTGTTGGCAGTAGTGAGCAGTGCAAAAACCTTTGAGCTGTAGCTTTGTACGTTCTTTCATATTGCTTATGCAGACACTGTTGCAGGGAGAAAAAAAACAAGCAACCAAACGTGCTCTGGCCACTTTTTCCTCTGCTGCGGCCATGCATGTTCTCCTTGGCACACCCGCAGGGAACTGCAGTAGAAGGGCTCAATGGGTGTAAATGGAAGAAGCATCTAGATGTTGGAATACCCTGTATTTAAAAATGCCCAGATTAGCAGCTGGTCATCCAGACCTCAGCCCTGTGTTTACAAATGCCCAGATTAGCAGCTGGTCATCCAGACCTCACATGTTAGCATTCACTTTCATGAGACACCCTCTGGAGGCAGAGCACGGTGAACAAAGCCTGATGAGTCACAGAGGTGGCATGGGATTAGAGGCAGTCATCACTGTCCGCTACAACAGGACACGAAAAGGCCTGTCTGTAACCTGCAAAATCTGCATGTGGTTGCCAGCCTCTCTGAGGAAGAGCCCGGGAGATGTGAGAACTTGAGAACTGGTGTTCCTTGCCCTCCATGTCAGAGCAACAGATCCTGGACCTCCTACTGCTTGTTGGACCAAGTATGATGGCCCACTGCTGGGTGGTTAGCTTGGACATCCTTCTCCTGGGTGCCTGATTGCTGGACAGGCTTCTTCAGCACCACATGCTTTCTGGTGCTTGTGAGTATGAGATTGAGTGAAACCTGTTTTGTTTGCATTTTTTATGTCAAATACAATCAGCTTCCCCCTTCTATAAGGTCTGATGTAATTGGCGATGTTGCTGGTAGAAGGCTGTAACTGCACTTCCCACTCGTCTGCCACCTTACACGTTTGGTACACACAGACTTTAGGCCTAAGTTGAATGCAAGAGTGGCAGGTGACAAAGACTTAAATTTCTATTTCAGTGTGTTAGATTTCTCAAAAGTACTTGAGTTAAAATTGAAATTAAGAATGCTGCTTTTGATAGAGAACTAGAGAAACCAACGGACAGTCAAAGTGTGCTTTAGGAAACAGATCAATAAAATATTTCAAATTACAATTCTGATTGTTTTGTGGTAATTGCTGGCGTAATTTTAATAGTTGTAAGGGTACCTGACTATGTCATACTGATTTGAGCAAAGGCCTGTGTGTTTCCAGGTGAGATTTCAGATTTACCTGCTTTGGAAGACTTTAAGGGGCTGTTCTTAAACACCGTAACTCTTGATGACGTTCTTGTTTCCCAGGATTGTTGCACCACTGCGGAAGTCAGCTTGCCTTCCCCACCCCCTGATGGATTTGAATATGTTCTTTGGAGAGTGGAATTCTAAATAAGTATTGTTGGTGCCTTCCTTTAGCTTGGACACCTGCTGTCTGGAATGTGCTGGTGTCTCTCAGTCTGCTTTTGTGAGCCTTGTTTCTGTAGGGTGAGTTGTCAGGCAAAAGGAGGTAATGTTTGAAATTGTGTGTGCGGCCAGACCACTAGAGGAGGCGGGGGCTCTGAGGGTGAACAAACCTGGAGGGGAGTTAGGGGAAGGGAGAGGCTTTTCTTTCTTGAGGTTTTGTTGCTCTGAGTGGAATGCTTGGTATTCTGAAAGTCTTTGTGTGATGTAATTTGTCCTTTTTGTAGTATGGATTGAGTTGCTGGTTAGCAGTGTTCGCTGCCTCCATCCAGCTTCTGGCAGGCAGTTACACTGCCATCACTGACACTCATTTTGACAGAGAGTTCTGCCCTCTTCTTGCAGCTTTTCTGCCATCTACCAGGTTCTTGCCCAATCTTCCTGTTACAGCAGCCGCATGAATATGATGTTATCGCAACCTCTCTTGCTTGAGGAAGATGATATCATTTGCTGCATGTTAGAGATCCTTTGAAACAAACTACTCTCCACTAAAATAAAAGCCCTTTTCAACTCAGGGACAGGTATGTTATGTTACAGGTCCTTGTTTTTCAAAATGTAGATATCCAGGAATTGTGAAACTAGCTAATTAAATGCCAAAAACTGAAGCATATGAACATTTTTGGGTCTTTGCTGATGCAGTCTGTTTTTCATTTTGGCTTTGGTAAATCAGGTGCAAACTTTCCATTTATTTTCTTGTGGACAAAACTGTTATCTTGCCTTTCCCTTTCCCTCCACACTACTGAAAGGAGAAGAGAGAAACTTTTTCAGTCTTTCCTTAGGCATGCCTTTAAAATACTAAAAATGCCTGTACACCAGCAGTGCATGCAATACATTTTTGCACATTAGATAAACTCACAAATGTGACATTTGTAAACTTCTGTCAAAATGAAAAGTTTTACAAATTAAACATATGCTGCGTACAATAATTTAGGTAGGTATGAAAAGATACAGCATATTTAATTGATCCATCAATTATGTAGTTTAATAAAAGGCTATTTTTGCTTGCCTCTGTCTTAATGGCCTTCATCAGAGACAGGGTATTGGGCCATGTGTGGCAGGAACTTTTGGTCTGACACCATGAACAGGTCTAGGGGCTGCTGTTGTCATCTGGGGATAGGTGTCCTTCCTTGGTGACAGGTTCCTGGGTTAAATATGGTTGGGGTAGCTGGAAGGAATTGTCAGCAACTGTGCTCACCAGATTGCTAGGCTGAATAGTTATCCAGTGCATGCAGATGCCATCAAAAAACACAAAGAGGACAGAAGTAAGTGTGGAGCGGTTGCCGTGCAGATGGTCCCACAGCGGTTTGGGAGGCTTGAATTTTCCAAAGGTGTTTGTCCCCACCCCTTTCTGGCATTTGGTTGATATGCTTTCACCTCTATTTTGTAACTTGTTGTGTATTTGGAAACGTGGTGTGACTGAGGGCAAAAAAATAAAATCCAAAAGAGAACCACCCCTCCCAGTTCCATCTCTGAAATTCTCCGTGGGCAGGAAAATGTTAATTTGCAGTGTGTGCTTGGGTATGGCACCTGACTGCCTGGGCTTCTGGCTGCCTGTCGGGTGTATTCCAGCGAGAGAGGAGCAGGGAGCCCCCGGTGAAGCCTATTTGTTACATGGTGGTAGCTGTACTGTTTGAATGACGTCAAACTTTGGTCATCTTTAGTAGCTAGTTTGGAGATGTAAGCAATAAACCCTTGCAGGATCCTTTTCCTCCAAGAGTAGTAAAAAAAAATATTTCTTATTCTGATAAGTGAAGTGGGAGAATGCAGTGCTGTAAGTCCAATGTGGAGCTTGGAATTACAGGGGTTTATTTTAAGGCATGTAATAATTTGAGGGATGGACTTCCCAGTAGATGTAGGTCTACTGTAGATGATTGTGTTTAAGGAGCTGTGTTAGTTCTTTGTGAGGTAAAAATATCCCTATGATCTCAGCCTTGATGTTCTAGGATTAGCTCATTTAACCATCACTTGAAGGCTTAGTCTCACAAGAGCTCATGTAGAATCCCAGCCTGATGTGCAGCATCGGGTGAAATGCTCCTGGTGTTTGTGTATCATCATTCCATGCCCTTCCTGGCACTTTGCCTCTATTTAAAATAAAGGTGGTCATTTCCTTAGGGAATGTGTTGCTCTTATCACTTAGAATCTTCTTCTGAGCTGTGTTTTTTACCACGGATAACTGTTAATCACTCTTTCCTGCAGTATACGCATTCAGGATTTTATAAATAAGGTCATAGTCTTGGACACCGTGAATACTGTGTCTTCAACAGGCTGAAGGTCTCTAGTGCTATCTTTTGCTTCTTTGTTTCCATAGCAGAGGGCACCTACCTGGTTTATGTTGACACACAGGTGTTTGTGGCAGTGAGTGCTGGATTCTTAAGAACCTTCTACAAGGTGCCAGTATTCACTGTGCTGTGAATACCTTCTGAGAGTACAAAGTACTTTGGTGTTTTTGAGAGCCATCTTTGTCAGCAGTTTCACTGAGCACTGCACGTTGCTTTTGCACAGCTTCCAAATTCCAACCATAGCTGCCGTCACTCTTCTAACAGTGTTCGGGTACCTCTCCGGATGCCTGTGTAGGCTGAACAGTGCTGCTTGGAGTTGCCTACATTTCAGATGTTAGGGTGAGAACACTCAGAAGCAGAAGCACTGGAAATAAGTTCTTTGTGGCATTTTCAGAACTTCCATTCAAATTGCACCTTTTCCATTTAATTCTTGGTGTTGTGAGATTTGAAGAAACTAAGAGTGTAAGATGCACTTTTTGTCTGTATTTGGATATAGCAACAGGCAATGAGGATTACTTTGAAAATGCAAAAAGATCACCTTATTTCAAGAATTTGTACCCACACTGTGAGCGTGCACATGGAGATCACATCTTGAAGATGTGTTTGAAGAACTTGGTTTTGGGCAAATAGCCTGCCTATTTCATGGTTATGAGAAGGCCGTGTGTAAGACAGTCTAATTGTGTATAACAGTCTTAACTGTTATTAGAGTGCAGGCTTAGGCAGGCTTATTTTGCTAACTAAAATATATTGGTATAGTATACAGACAGTGTTAGAAAGACTTGAGGATAATATCATATGCGCCTGGAAAGAGAATCAAGCTCTATGCCCCTCCAGTCCACCTCTAGACCTCCTTCAGGAGGAAATAAAGCATATTCAGCCTTCTTGAAGAAGGAGACACCACCATTCTAAAACGCAGTTGGTAGGGGACCACAAGAAGCAAGCAAGGAGTGCTGTGGCACTGGCATGCTTACAAAGGCTCCTGTGAATCTGATCAAGAAATCTGTGGCCATTTCTCCCAAACTAGAGGCTCAGAAGTTTGAATTGAGGTTCTTTTTGCAGTGTTCCTGCTAATGAAATTGGTGAGGCATACAGCAAGCAGAATGTGATGTGATCCTGTGGACACCTGAGCTCTAACTAACACTTAGCTTCGATACCAGACTCTGATATGAGTAGTGCTGTTTAACATCTTTGTTGGTGACATGGACAGTGGGACTGAGTGCACCCTCAGTATCTCTGCCAATGACCCCAAGCTGGGTGGAGCTGAAGGGAAGGGAGACCATCCAGCGGGACCTGGACAGGCTTGAGAGGTGGGCCCGTGCAAACCTCATGAAGTTCCATAAGGCCAAGTGCAAGGTACTGCAGATGGGTCATAGAATTGTCTAGGTTGGAAGGGACCTTTAAGATCATTGAGTCCAACCATCAGTAGAACAATGCCAAACCACTACTAAACAATGTTCCTTAGCAGCACGGCTTCCTGTCTTCTAAATACCTCTGGGGATGGTGATCCCACCACTTCCAAGGGCAGCCTATTCCATGTTTTATTACCCTTTGGGTGAAGAAATTTTTTCTAACAGCTGATCTAAACCACCCCTGGCATAATGAGGCCATTTCCTCTTGTCCTATCGCTTGTTACTTGGGAAAAGAGACCACCACCACCACCCCCAACTCTAGTTCCAACTTTAACCATTCTATGATTCTGTGTGTTAGTGTTATGTACTTTATCTTCTTAGAATTCTTAATGGCTAGAAGTACCAAAGCTTTGCTCTTGAGGCCAACACAGTGGAAGTGACCACCAGGTGCAGACCCAGAGGGTGCACTGGGCCAGTCTTGTCTCAGAGTTGAAAAATGTTACTGGCTGGGTCTGTGTACAAAAGGAAAAGCCATTGCCTTGAAGTTTAGGCCAGCTGAAGGTTAGAAAAAGTTATTTCTTGTCTCTGCAATTAATTAATTTTACCTTGAAATTACTACTACTTAGTGATGACCAAGCAGTGAGCTTTCCTCATTGGTTGATAAAGATCACTTTTTTGACTCTTAGTGCCTTCTGTGTTTTCTGTACCATGTTCTGTTTTCTTTCTGTGCTGGAACATACTGCATGGTAGTCCTGTCATGAAATGAGCAGTGCTCATTACAGGTTTTGTCCATTTTTTTTTATTGTCTGCTCTACTATTTTTATTTATTAAATTGTGTATTCTTGCAACAATTTCTGGAGAGATGGGTGGCTAGTTCTTCTTCCTCAGGCGTATCTGCAACCAGTCTGAGAGGAAAAGAGTGACTTTTTCTTTTCTGTGTTTTTTCCATTGTCCCAGGGTTAGCCAGACTTTTGACATTTTTGCAAGTGTAAGAGCAAAACGTGTGGTGTGTGATAGATGTTAAGTTTCTGTGTCTAAACTCCAGTTGTGGTTAAAATCGGCTTAAGATACTGTTGAAAAATGGTACCTTGTCAAAATCCTTGATAATGCTGTAATATTGGTACTTGAGATTACTAATGTTAATTTTTTCCAATCCTCGCTAATGGAGCAATGTTTCCTTTGAAAGTTTGAAGACTTTGAGAGACTGGCTGCCTGATGATACCAGACATTTTTTTACTGTCGCACCTTCTCCAGGAAGGCTTGGCTTTAGATTGCAGCTGATGATAGTAGCTGCAGGTAGATATTCAATGATCTTTTTCTAGGAGGGGGATCTGCGTTTCGTAGTAGTAGGACTGACTGGTAAGAAAAGTGCAATTACTACTATAATTTGAACTAGCTTCAGTAAGATCGGAGAGTCCAATGTTACCTGTGCAGTCATGTGACAACATTTGATTGAAGAATTAATTCTGGGTTAAAAACTCTTTCTGTGCTGGTGAGAGGGAGGGAGCATAGTGGGAACTGCCAGCGTAGCAAAAAAGAATTTAACATTTCTGTGGAAAGCTTATTGATGATGTATTCTTCTAATGCCTAATGTCTAAAGGGAGTAGAAGTTGCTGCCCATCAACCAGGACTGTATCCCACCTCCCCTCACTCTCCCTGCCCAGTGAGACTTGAGAAATGCTTTCCTCTTGTTGATCTGGAAATTCTGCATTTATTTCTGTCTTTTGAGGATGACAGGTGTTAATTTTAATATAAGTATGTGAGCTTTTAAATGTAAAAGGTATTGCGTAATGCTTTCTGAAAACACGGCTTTGCCCTCTGGCCTAGCAAATGGTTAAGAAACGCTGCACCAAGAGGGAGCCTTATTGTATGTAAATTGCCCTAGTTTTGTCGTTACATTTACACCCACGTAGGAACCCGTTGAAACAGGTATGAGTACATTGAGACAGTGTATGTTCTAATTATGGGCTATTAATCTTACTTTATGGAGGTGCTTAAACAGAACTCACCATCTCTATGGCCTTTGGTGAGGCATAAATGATTCCCTCCCATGTCCCTTCTTTCATTTTAGGACTTCCTAGGTTGAAAAAAAGTGGGCGGTTTCTTTTTTGTTGCTCTAGTAAGGTTCTTAGGAGGGTATTATGAACCCTGTTGATAGCATTTGGACTCTTCCAGGGCTGAGTAGCTCTGCACCCTCTCCGGAGTCTGTACGTTACAGAGAGCTCTTGCTCCTCATGTAAGGAAAGGGGAAAAGGGTGGCTTATGCAGGCGAGGAAGAGTTGAACTAGATCTCAAGAGATCCCTTCCAGCCTCGGAGATTCTGTGAAGGTTGGGTTGCAGCAGCACAGGAAATGCAGCCATGTGGGATAGGGGAAGAGCATGATCTGAATGATAGTGTTTGACTTGCTTTACAGTATCTTCTGGATAATGGTCCAGAATTTTTACACTTATGTCATGTTTTCTCTGTCACTCATTCAGTTGCTATCTCCATTTTTCTAGAACTTAAAGTTCAAGAAGAACTAATTTTTTTGACAGGAAAGTAGCAAAAAAAACAGGGAAATAGTAGCTTCCAGAACTTCTTTTTGTAGCTCATGTACAGAAGTTAGCCAGGTGTTCCCAGAAACCTTTTCTTCCTGGTAAACACTAGTCCTTGTTGATCTTCCAGGCTCCTCATCCTGTTTTAGGCTGCAAACCCCCTTTTCTTGGGCTCAGGCTGCACTCCACAGTGTAATGGTGTCTCATTCGGGATTTGCAGTGCTCTCCCAGTTAGTGGTGAGATCCACTACTCTTCATCTGCAGTAGAGGCTTCTTTGAGAACATTCTGTTCAAGAAGCTATGGCAACCAGCTTGATTTTTAATCTCTTGAGGAGAGTGTTGGCATTCCTATTTATAAAATTAACCTGAGGAAATATGACAGTCTAAGTTACAAAACAATCTATTTATGTCACATTAGAAAGGAAAGTGCAGTAGTAAGTCTCTCGCTGTAGGAGACTATTGAAAAGCTTGCAGGAAAGCTTATGCTTTCCAGGCTAAACTCGGCTCAAATAAGCAATTCCTATATATGCCTTTTCCACTTTGAAATTGTTACTTACTGTTTAAGTGCACCAATTTTGGAGTACTAAATGTAAGGTCCATGAGACTTTCTGAGGTTATTAATACTGCTTTCACTTGGACTAGAGGGACTGAGCATACTTTGCCTTGTGAAAGCTTCTCTAATACAGGGTATTTTGATTTACATCTTATTTGGAACTCTTCTGACTTGTAGCCCTCACCATCCGTGACTTCTATGTGTCCTGAGTTGATGTCTTCCACACTTCCATTCCTTTACTGCATAAAATTTGTAAGCTGTTCACGTTTAATCCTGAACTCCTGTCAAAACTTGTTGAACAGGTTTGCTTTCCGTAACTTGTACTTTGACTCAATTCCTTACTCCCTTAACATGTCCTTCGGGTTGTATTTGTTTTCTGTACCTCACAGGCTTTGCATAAACAGTCTTCCTATTGTTTTCCCGAGTTAGATGGCAAGGAGCTCAAAGACTAGATGGGAGAGAACATGGCTGTGCATCATCTGGTGTTTGGTGGCTCACTGGTGACTTTCTCGTATGTGAATAGAGGGTTCCAAGGAGGGCCATGAAGGTGATCAAAATGCTGGAGAAACTGCCCTGTGAGGAAACACTGAGGGAGTTCAGTCTTTTCACCTTGGAGAAGAGAAGGCTTGAGGGGCCCTTATCAGTTTTCCAGTACTTAAAGGGTGGCTAAAAGAGGACAGGGGCTTTTCTTCACAAGGAGCCATATGGAGAGGATGAGGGGCAAGTTGCACCAGGAGAGGTTTCATCTTGATACAAGAAAGAAATTTTTTGCAGTGAGAACAATCAGCCACTCTAACAGCCTCCCCAGGGATGTGGTAGAGTCCCCATCGCTGGAGTTTTTCAAGACATGACCGGACACGGGGCTAGATATTCTCATCTGGGCTCCTTTTCCCACGAGAGGCAGGACCAGATGATAGTTCGAGGTCCCTTCCAACCTGGGCTGTTCTGTGAATAACCAGGCAGTGAGACTAGTTACCATTTCCAGTTAGTCAGGTGCTACCAAAGGGCACATAAATCAGTCCTCTGACTTAATGCAGCTTTTTAGGAAAGCAAGTAGAATTCACAAAGAGTATGTGAGACTTGAGGCTTGGAAATGTAATTTTTATATAGCTTTCCAAATACTGGTTTAGGTGCTTCTCCAGAATATGGAAATACACTTCTTGGTTTGTGCTAAGTATCCACTCTTTTGGGGATTGAGGGAAGTTTTTCTTGCTCTGTACCCCTCCATGTAGTGTTGCGTGTTCTGTTTCAAATCATGCTTCCTTCAGTAGTGCCAGGGCCCAGGCATTTTCCTGTAAAGCTTGTCTCAGCCCTTCCAACCAGCTGCTCGTTTGCTGATGGAAAGTTTCTGCAGACAGAGCCTTTGTAATCTGGACATTCAGAGCAGAGGCTACGATTGTCATGCTGTATGTTTTATGAAGAGTTTTGCGAGACGTTAATTAGGAAATTATTCTAGTTTTGGGGTTTGGAAAGGATTAGAAGTGAGATGGCTAGAGAACGAGAGGCTAGCAGAAGCTGGAAGAATCTGAGGTGTTGCCCGTTTCCTGCAGAAAACCACTCCCTGTTGTGGGAGGGCTGTCAGCAGGAACATAAAACTCTTTCTGGCTGTTGATTTTTGTGAACGCCAGTTCCTGAGAAATGTGTAGTTTCCCTTTTCTCTTCCCCCTCCTTCCAGGTGCTCCTGAAGTCCTCACGACGCTGTTACCTGTTTCTGTGACTACGTACTTGCAGCAACCTCATTGAAGAGCTTGGTGGCGACTTCTTTTCAAAAGTGTCACCTCAGCTGCTTGGAGCTGTGGAGAAGTCTTTCCTGGGCAAAGGGGATGGGTCTTAAAACGGAGTAGTTGTTTGCATTCAGATGGCAGAATTGGTAGAACTGTTATATGAGGATGGTAATAGTGGCTGATTGTAGGTTCTTTATGACAGGTAGCTGAGGAATGTTACTGAGGTGTTTTTTTCTTAAATGACTTCTCATTTTTCTATGTTACCTGGAGAGGGGTGCAGATACTGAAAACAATCTGAATAGCCAAAGAAACAGCGATGAAATCAAGCTGTTTGTAAAACCTCTACAGAATCATGAGTATTCTTTCAACAGCGACGCTGTAAGCGTAACTGCTGCAGAATCCGCAAATAGGAAAACAGCATAGGGGATTAGATCTTTCAAAAAAAAAACCTCAAACAGAAGTGCATGAGGGATTAATTAAAAATTTGAGGACTTTATGCTGTATTTGCTCTACAGGCAGTTTTTAGATGCTCTTGGGTGCAGGCATCGGAATAGCTACAGCTGATGTTAACCTCTGTTAGTAGAAAAGGCCATCTGAAGACTAGTGACAGCTGAACTAAATAGAAGTGTTTGAATTGTACCTTTAAGCAAATACAGAATTAGAGAAAAGAACAAAGCACCAGTGTTATGCCTTTTGTGTTGTTTTGAGAACACTGGCTTGTTTATCTTAAAAGGCAGATGGCCACATTATGTACTATGAAACTGCATTGTATACCAACATTTCAGGTAGAGAGAGGTGGAGAATAGATTCAGATATGAGAACTTATCATAGAATCATTTGGGTTGGAAGGGACCTCTAAAGGCCATCCAGTCCAACTCCCCTGGCAAGGAAGCAGGGACATCTTCAACTAGATCAGGTCATTCAGAGCCCCGTCCAAGGGATGGGGCATCTACCACCTCTCTGGGCAACCTGGGCCAGGGTTTCACCACCATCTTCCAGATTAAAGCCATTATCCCTTGTCCTGCTAAAAAGTTTGTCCCTGTCTTTCCTGGAGACCCTTTAGGGACTGGAAGGGGCTCTAAGGTCTCCCCAGAGCCTTCTCTTCTCCAGGCTGAACCCCCCCAACTCTCTCAGCCTGTCCTTACAGCATCTCCGTGGCCTCCTCCATGTCTCTCCTGTGCTGAGGCCCCAGAGCTGGAGGCAGCACTAAGGGGGGGTCTCCCCAGAGCGGAGTAGAGGGGCAGGATCCTCTTGCCATTGAGCGTGCTGGGCTGAAAATCGGTGATTCAGAAGCTGATTCATGTGTAGTCCAAATGTTCCTGCCTTAGGTTTGGT
Organism: Limnodromus scolopaceus; assembly: GCA_028565335.1. Taxonomy (NCBI): domain Eukaryota; kingdom Metazoa; phylum Chordata; class Aves; order Charadriiformes; family Scolopacidae; genus Limnodromus; species Limnodromus scolopaceus. The sequence continues at coordinate 42,948,874 of JAOXNO010000070.1, forward strand.
GCCGTTTATCAGAAAAGGTGGAGCGGGCTGATGTCAGTGACTACAGTTTCAGTCTGCTGCCAAAGGACTGTCAGCACCAAACTGCTTCTCAGTCCTTGTTTCAGCAATAAATGTACTGCATCGTTCAGACTTCTCACTGTGAAGTATTGTCTTAGCTAACCAAAAGCTTCGTTCCTGTCTTATTTCTGCTCTTCAGTTTGAAAAAATGCAGACCACAGTGACAAGGTTAATCTCATCAGGGTTGTATACAGAAGAATAGTAGTGCCTGACTTCACTGTTCCCCTCCGTGTACACCTCACAATAACATTAGGTCTTACAGCTTTAAACTTTGAATTCGTTATGTCTGCTGTACTTACACAATCCCCTGTCTGTAGGTAAGGTAGATGAATTTGGACAGTCCTGCTCTTACTTAAGCTGTGACCACCCATGTGTTAATTATAGGTTACAGTTATGCTAATACTGGTGTTATTATTTGATTCTGTAATTTTTTCAGCCTCAGTTTTCATGTTTACTTCTTCAAAAGCTGAAAGAGGGAGGCATAGCATGCATCTAAGCCACAATATGTTAGGAACGGCACCAGTCAGTGAATCCCCATGAAAACACTGCTTGGAGATGTCTGTTAGTTCTCAGTATATATGAGCTAATTTTTGTATGTATGTGCAGTGCTTAATTTTAATCAGAATATTACAAGGCATGAAGCCTCACACCTTGTGAAATGTCTGGAGTTTTATTTGGTTAACAGAGCAGCATAATTTTCCCAGTTGTGTTTTACAGGACTGATTTCTGTGAAATTGTGTTAATTTACTACAGTTACTCATTTACTGTGTTATCACTTGCATCCAGTACTGTGTTTTCCTGTTATTTTGCCTGAATTAATATGGAGCTAAATGGTTTACAGTTATGCATGCATCTGAAACAGTATTTAGAATATTAAAATTACGTTATTTGGGTTCAAGCAGGATCCTCTACTTGCCAGTCTTTTAAGATCAGTCCCAGTATGTGGAGTCATCATCCCTGTGAGCCAGATTATTCACCTTGCTTATGTTACGTTGTCAGCTCTGTTTTATAATATGGACTACTACTGTTCTGGGCCACTGTTGTCTTGAAAGCCACATTTCTGTGATCTTCAGTGATGCAAGGCTCATACATCCTGTAAGAGCTTTAGAGCTCAGCTGGAAGAGAGGCATTGTCTAAGGAAGATGCTTCAGAAAGTGGCTCACAGCTGTGCAGCTCCCTGTTTCACAGAACAGCCAGGGATCGTGTTGTCTTCAGGAGAAGCTGTGTAGCTGAGCGTGCAGGGTACAGCCTCTGGTAGCTCCGTGCAGAAGAAACATCAAGGTGCACCTCTGTTTAGAGAACAGTGACTTATTCAAATTATTTGCTGTTGTAATCTTTGGTTTTGTCATGAGAGTCTGTGATATTAGTAAAAGAGATGGAAGGAGACAAGAAAAGGGAAAAGCAGTTGTTATGAGGAGAGGAATGAAGGCCTGTTCCAGTTTTTTCTTCCCCTTGTTTTGGAATGTATAGTAGGGTGGGAGAAAATACATAGGTCAGGAATGTAGACTTGATGACAATATTGTAGGGCCTTTCTATGGCATCGCCTAAAAGAGCTTGAATAAGTGGTACAAAGTCATGAAATAATTAGTGAATACTTAATGAGAGTAAAGAAGTACTTGTGAGATAAACCTGTACTCAAGAGGGAGGCTTAAGTTAGTTAAAGGGACACGTTGGCTGCTATGCCTAGAGCAGTACTGGCTAAATCATGGGCTGAATGAGAAATAAGATGGTGAGATGGTATCTCAATTACTTGTGAAACTATCTACTGGATTCTGTACTACTTGATATTTTGTCTGAAGTGTTACTGACTATCATTTTAATGACACAGATTGGGTGGTAGTGCTATGCTTGCTCACAGCCCCTAATGCTGAGTAAATAGTGTGCTAGAGTATGACAGCAGTAGCAGCATGAAACTTGTTTAGCATGGAGTTGTGTTCACAAATTGGAAATACACTGATGTGACCAACTTTGTTCATCTTGTACTTCCAGATGGATGGAGGCCTGTCTGAATGAGGAGCTGCCTCCCACAACAGAGCTGGAAGAAGGATTGAGAAATGGAGTCTACCTGGCCAAACTTGGAAACTTCTTCTCCCCTAAAGTGGTATCTGTGAAGAAAATCTATGATAGGGAACAGACTAGATATAAGGTGAGAGCTGCTGGCTGTGGATACTGCTTTAGGCAGACATCTAAAATAGGAAAATGTGGACAGGGAGGTACTGTGAGCAAATAAACAGAACACTAGTTTATATTAGTATTACCTGAGAAACTCCACCTTCACTCTACAACATTGGTTAAGCATGTCTGTGGGGGTGGACACTTGCTTTATATCTGAACTTGCACTATGAGAAAGAATAAGCAGTCAATGTAATCTGTACAGAAGACTTCTGACTTATTTCTGCATTTCTCTGTCCTAATGAACCTCCCTGCTGTTCTTGGCAGCTGTGACATTTTGTTTCTTACTTGTTCCTGCCTATTTTTATTTCAGGCAACTGGTCTCCACTTCCGGCACACAGATAATGTAATCCAGTGGCTGAATGCAATGGCCGAGATTGGTCTCCCCAAGGTAATTTCTGTGTTGTATGTGCAGATAAATAAATAATCTCAGAAAAGCTTTACATTCCATAGAGGCATTTGCTGTTGTACAAAAATCGGCAGGCTTCATCTAGTTAGTTCTTTATTTTCTAGATTTGTGTCCCTATAGAAATTCTATCCTAAAACTTGCTGAAAGATTTCGTTCTGCTATGTATGTGTGTGGTGGTTTAACCCCAGCTGGCAAACAGAACCATGCAGCCGCTCGCCCACCCCCCCCACCAGCTGGGATGGCGGAGAGAATCAGAAGAGTAAAAGCAGGAAAAAAAGTCTCATGGGTTGAGACAAAGACTGTCCAACAAGCAAAGCAAAAGCCATGTGTGCAAGCAAAGCAAACCAAGGCATTCATTCCCTGCTCCCCATCGCAGGCGTGTGTTGAGCCATCGCCAGGGAAGCTGGGCTCCACCATGTGCAATAGTCACCTGGGAAGACAAATGCTGTCACTCCAAACGTCCCCCCTTCCTCCCTTTTCCCCACCTTTATATTCTGAGCATGGCGTCACATGGCATGGAACCATGGTCATTTGGGGTCAGCTGTCCCAGCGGTGTGTCCCCCAAGCTCCTTTGCACCCCCAGCCCTCACTGGTGCGGGGATGAGGAACAGCAAAAGCCTTGAGTGCCCAGCGACATCCAAACCTACCAGTGCGCTGTCAATACCCCCTCTCATCCAAAACGCAGCTCCACACCAGCTGCCAGCAGGAAAGTCAGCTCATCCCAGATGAAACCACGACAATGTGAAAACAATTTGGAGCAAAATAATTCCTCCTTCTGTACCATATCCTTAGTATCACTGATCTTGCGTAACATCTGCATTACGTTGTTCTAGCTGTTCATTCTTTTGAGCAATATCTGAGGTACAGTTTTATTGAGGCATTTTTTTTAGAAATTTACGCTAAAAGAAGCAGCACAACAGAAAATGCTATTGTCATGTTCTCCATGTCTTCAGATTTCCCTATGAAATTTTCAGATCAAGTGGAAATGTTCCTCTGTAGCTTAATCAAAAATAAATTATTGGCTTCCCTACGGGAATGACCAGATAAATTCCTCTGAGCTAATAAACACTGTTGCCTGAAAATATATGGAACTGTAGCAGTGTTGTGCTGATAGTCAAGTTACGTACATGGACAGTAATTTTTTTAAACTTTTTTTTATTTGGTAAGCGATTTTACGCTTAGTCTCACCAAACCCAGCATTGCATATTTTATTCTGATGTATGATTTGTTTGCATACATGCTTGCAAATTGAACACTTTATTTTGGGCAAAGCTTTTCAAATAACTTGTTGAGATTTACTAGAGCCATGGTGGGATTTATGATGATATTGCAGGAACAAATTTGAGATTAGGAAATACTGAAATATGCTGTTAAAGTTGTTACATGAAAATAAACAAGGAGGGAGCCAGACAAAAGTTAAGTGCCAGGTATAAGGCAAGATTTTCAGATGTAAGCGAGTTTTGGGGAGAAGTAAAGGTGTGAGGAGATGTTAGACTGGGCTGAGGTCCGGTACAGTGACAAAGAGATACTGGTGCTTTAACTATTTTCCCATGCAGAAGAGCCAGGGAACTGTTGCTGTGGAATTGTGAGGGTCCTTCAGTTGCTT
>JAOXNO010000070.1:42954157-42974401 GCA_028565335.1 Limnodromus scolopaceus
TGAACCTCATGAGGTTCAACAAGGCCAGGTGCAGGGTCCTGCACCTGGGCTGGAGCAAACCCTGGTAGCCCATACAGGCTGGGGAATGAAGGGATTGGAGAACAGCCCTGCTGAGGAGGACTTATGGTTGGACTCGATGATCCCAAGGGTCTTTTCCAACCGAAATGATTCTATGATTCTATGAATTGGAGGTGTTGGCTGATGAGAAGCTCAACTCAACCCAGCAATGAGCGCTAGCAGCCCAGAAAGCCACCAGCATCCTGGGCTGCATCCCCAGCAGCGTGGCCAGCAGGGCAAGGTGGGGGGGATTCTGCCCCTCTGCTCTGCTCTGGGGAGACCCCCCTGCAGTGCTGCCTCCAGCTCTGGGGGCCCCAACATCAGAAGAACATGGACCTGTTGTAGCAGGTCCAGAGGAGCCCATGGAGATATCAAGGGGCTGGAGTCCCTCTGCTGTGAGGACAGGCTGAGAGAGCTGGGGGTGTTCAGCCTGGAGAAGAGAAGGCTCCAGGGAGACCTTATTGCGACCTTCCAGTACCTAAAGGGTGCTTATAAGAAAGATGGGGAGAAACTTTTTAGCACGGCCTGTTGCAGTAGGACAAGAGGTAATGGCTTTAAACTAAAAGAGGGCAGGTTTAGACTAGGTATAAGAAAGAAGTTATTTTTTTGCACTGAGAGTGGTGAGACACTGGCCCAGGTTGCCCAGAGACGTGGTACACGTCTCATCCCTGGAAACATTCAAGGTCAAGTTGGATGGGGCTCTGAATGACCTGATCTAGTTGAAGCTGTCCCTGCTCATTGTAGGGGAGTCAGACTAGTTGAGCCCTAAAGTTCCCTTCCAACCCAAACGATTCTGTGATCCTGCTGGACACACAAAAGAAAGTTGTGGTCATCCATGTGTGTAGAACATGAGCAGGGGAAGGCGAGCACTGGTTTGGGTGACAGAAACAAAAAGAAGGATTGGTGCTTCAAGTAGGAGAAACGTTGGGCCAGGGCAGATAAGCTCAAAGAATTCTGTTCTGTGGGCTGTTTCGTTAGTGTACTGCAGAAGAATTGGGCTTATCACAGTTATGCTTTTGGTTTTATAGCGTGAGTAAAATTCAGACTGCTGACTTTGTTTTATCTCTAGATATTCTACCCAGAAACTACAGATATCTATGACCGCAAGAACATGCCACGCTGTATCTATTGTATTCATGCACTCAGGTAAGGCACACTAGGCAGACATCTAATTGCTTCTAAAATCTTTCTGCAAAGCTGAAAGGCGAGAGGGGAGAGAGTTGAACTGAAGGCTGGATGGGGACGAATTTTCTAGCAGAATAATCTTACCAGCTCAGAGCAAAAATCCATGAAGCCAGTATTTTGCCTCGGACAGTGGCCAAATCAGATGCAGAAGGAAAAAGAACCAGTCGAGTATGATGTGATTACTACCTTCCCATCCCAGTTCTCACCCTCCTTCTCTACTGTCTGAGGCAGAGCTAAACATTTGTGGGCTTAAAGGAAAGCCTGAAGCCCTAAAAGGTGTTTGTGAGAAATAAAATATATTAGTTTATCTAGGGATCAGTCAGATCTCTGAATGAAAGACAGTGTGGTCACCACATTGTACTGCAGGATGTGTATCTTGACAAGCACAGTAAGTGATCAAGCAGGAACTGTTGTTGAAAAGTATCTTAAATTTTAAAATCTCACATAGACCAAGTAGGATATGTTTTCTTGAGAAAACTGGGAGGATTCATCTATTGATGCTTTGCTCTTCAGTTTGATAGGATGGCAGGTTGCATGTATGTTTGGTTTTTGGGGGAATTTTTTTGTTTTGTTTTTGGTTGTGGTTTTTTTTCCTGGCTAGCTGATTTGAATGCAAGTGTGGCTTTAGGAACATATTGAGATTTTTATTTAAAAAGGATTACTTTTGTAGAATTTACTAGGTGATTGAATGCTGGATTTTATACATTTAGGTCTTCATTTGTTGCTTCCTCAGTTTCAGTCCTCAAGAACAGCTTGTTCTGCTCTCTGATCTGTTGCCAGCGTGAAATCTTTAGAGATGGATTGAATTTATCTGGATGTTATCTGACATTTCAGATTGCTGTAGATGGAATTAATATTTATACAAGTGAGCTTGATCCCAACTTTAGATCTAAAGTGAGTTAATTAATTTATTCTCTGTAGAATAAGTCATATGGAGTGTATAGAGCAGTGAGGAGAAGACCTATAGCAGGGTACGCTGACACTATCAAGAACAATGCTCCTGTTTATATAGGTTATGGCAAAGTGCTTCCTTCGCTGGCAGCTTTGTGACAGCTACTGCAGCTACTTTACGCCAGGAGTTGACTGTCATATATTCTTGTTACATGTTCTTGGTTATATCCTGGCCATTCCCATCCCCCCAGACAGTAGTCTGATTTGTGGAAAATTAACAACTTTCCCAAGAAAATTAAGTTTGCTGTTGCTGTACTCCTTCTAGGTTGTGTGTTAGGAAAAAAAAATTAATAGATGCAAGCAGTCCTAGTAGTTAAGGCTGTAGAATTATAATCTTTCATCTCATAATACCTTTTCAGTTCTTCTTAATTTTTTTAAATTGTTAACCTTTTTGGCCAAAACGTTCTGTAGCCAATTTCTCTGCCAAGGCAGTCTCCTCAAGATTGTAATATAATTTTACTTATCAAGAAAAGAAGGGTAATTCTGACATGTAAATATAAATATGGAAAAGGATGTTCTGTAAGAACTTGTTCTTCTTTCAGACTTAGTGCCAAAGCATATTCCAGTTAAGGAATAAAGATCTGGAATGCAGTTTTGTTGACGGTCCATAGGTCAGAACTGTTCCTGCCTGGTGTTAGTGTTGTGTTTTGTAAAAAGAAAGAACTACTTAAATTTATGAAGACTGAAGATTTAGGTTTGACACGTTGAACTCATGTGCAAGGTGAAATTGCTTACCCTCTATTTTTCAATCACATTAAAACTGAGTTTACTGGATGAATGGATATGTGTTTTATTAATAGTTTATTTTTAATGTTTCTGTATAATCTGATGTTTTAATAGAGGGTACATTTCCACACTCTGTACTGAGCTGGCACAACAGGCAAAAAGGGGAGAAGATGCTTCTCTTTCCCCGGTCCTATTTGTCCTTAGAAGCAAGGATTCATCCCTTCTTTGTAGCAGTTCCATCTCTCATCAGGCTGCAAGTGACTGCATTTACACCATTTTAGTAAGCCAGATCAGCTCAGTGAATCCTTACCCCCTGCTCGGCGCTGGTGAGGCCACAGCTGAGGTATGTGTCCAGTTCTGGGCTCCCCACCAGGAGAGACATGGACATACTGGGGGCAGGTGAAGGAAGGGTCACAAAGGTGTTCATGGGCTGGAGCATCCCCCCTTGTGAGGAAAGGCTGAGAGAGCTGATCCTGTTCAGCCTGGAGAAGAGAAGGCTCAGGGAATCTCAGCAGTGTGTGCAGCTCTCTGAAGGGAGGGTGGCAAGAAGAGGAAGCCAGGCTCTTTTCAGCGGTACCCCATGACAGGACAAGAAGCAGCTGCCACAAACTGAACCACAGGAAGGGTCCCTCTGAACATGAGGAAACTCTTCATTTACTGTGAGGGTGACTGAGGAGTGGCACAAGTTGCCCAGAGAGGCTCTGGAGTCTCCATCCTTGGAGACACTCAAAAGCCATGTGGATGTGATCTTGGGGAACCTGGTCCTACATGACCTTGTTTGAGGAGGGAGATTGAACATGGCAAACTTGGGAGCGCCCTTCTAGCCTCAACCATTCTGTAATTGTGTGAAGACTTCAGAGTAGTGGACCAGTTACGTGCAGCTGAGGGGGGAAGAGAGGAGTCAACTGACTCTTGGTGATTAGGAGCTGTTATGTTGGCTTACCTGAGTGGCTCCTTGAATCTGTTTCATAAAATTGTCTATGACCTTGTCAGAACCACAAGGAAAAATTACTAGTTGTAATTATTTGCTTATTTTCTTTTCCAGCCTGTACCTGTTCAAACTGGGTCTTGCCCCCCAGATTCAGGATTTATATGGGAAGGTGGACTTCACAGGTAAAAAAAAGTGCTGATATGTGTGCTCCTTTTATCTTGTACTCCGCTAGGCATTGTAAAGATCAATTGAAGGATTGTTACTATGGATACCCTAAATGCAAATTAAATGAAAAATTAATGGCTGTGAGGAGTTGTAGTAATTTAAGAAAATGTTTGACTTGGGTGCTTCTGAGCTAGGCTGTTAAACAGCCACCAGATTGCTAATGATTACATTTGCAAAGAGCAGCCCCATAACTTTTTTGCTGCTGTTGTAAGGGGCTTAAACCTTGCCTCCGTCCTCTTGGGAGAGGTTTCAGTTTGGAACTTAGTAAGCAGTCCTGACCTCCCTTGGCAGTTTAAAGGAGAGATGCTGTCGGCTGAAAAAGAGTTTGCCAGCTGATCTTCTGCAGGAGATTCCAGCACAAAGTCTTGCATCCACATGCCTCTTCAGGGTTTCAGTTCCTTGATTTTTGCAAAAGTGTCAAATTCTGTGTTTTGCATTAGTGAGGTTCCTGCCTGAGGGTGTGCGTCTGATTTAAAAGGTGTATAAACCTTATTTTCCTGCAAAGCAATTTTGATTGTACCTGTGAAATACTGAACTGTCAACTCTTTTTGAGTTGTGTGATATTCAGCAACAGCAATATCCTCCATTCGCTTTTCTCAGGGTAGTCTCCCCGCGGGGGAAAAAAGAATGCTAAAATACTGCCTGTGCATTTTTCTGACCTGTTGGCAGCAGTAGTTGAGGTACCTCAGAATGATGAAGTCTGTTTCCAGCTCCTCATGAGAGTCATGTTGTTTTCTAGTGAGAAAGACTACAGAATATTCCTGTATGAGTTTCTGGGAGAAATGTAGATTTGAGGAAAGCGTGCAAAATATCTATCAGTTGTCATGACTTGCTGTCATGTCAGCAAGTGTTTAACTTGCTGAGTTATATTCAAAGTATTATTTAATTAGTAATTGTAATTTATTCTAGTTATCCCAATTGGTTTTTTGTAGTGGCAGTTGGTGTAGCAGTGCTGGTTCCTAATGCGTTTAAGTCTCTGTAATGCTGTTTTTATGTATGTTGCAGAGGAGGAAATCAGTAATATGAGGCTTGAATTGGAGAAGTATGGTATTCAGATGCCTGCCTTCAGCAAGATTGGAGGAATTCTTGCAAATGAACTTTCTGTGGATGAAGCAGCATGTAAGGAAAAATGGAGTTTCATTTTATGTGATTATTCAAATCAGCAGATTAGATTTTTTTTTTTTTTAAGCGTTGATTTTAATATCCCCTGTTGTAAGACAGTACAGTCCTTTTGATAGGCCTTTTGGAAGGCGGCGAAGAGGGTTCTCTTCTTTCCTTTGTGTATTTTTATTTTATTTTCTTCCTGGAATGTGATGATTTGACTAGGTAGAGTATTGTACTAGGAAGGAGTCTGCCATCTTTTGTCAAGAACACAAAGCCATCATGGGATGAGAGGTACTTTGAGGATTCTTTTGCTTTCCAGTTAATTTCCAGATAATTCTTCTGCTCTTTCCAGTTAGGTTCTCAATTTTTAACAGAGTTGTTGTGTTTGGGACTAACTGTCAGACTGTGACTTGTTTTTCAGTACATGCTGCTGTCATTGCCATTAATGAAGCAATCGACCATCAGGTTCCAGCTGACACTCTTATGGCAATGAAGAACCCTAATGCCATGCTAATAAATCTTGATGATCAACTGGAATCCACTTACCAAGACACACTCTACAGAGCAAAGCAAGACAAAATGGAGAATGCTAAAAATAGGGTAGATCAGTTCTTCTTTCAAGCCATTTATTTGCATACATTGCAATTTTATATTGAAGTGTAAACTATGGGGAATTCATAGAATGCGTGTTATAGTCCTGTATGTATAGGGTTAGGTGGATGTACTCGTGGTGGTATTCCAATATGTTCCCCAGTAAGCTGTCTTCCTATTGCAGAAGACAGGCAGCAGTTAGCTGTGTTACTCTCTTCAGCTGTCTGAAGTATGGGCCGCGTAGACACAGAATTCATGTCAGCCTTTGTATGTTCAGAATGCCGTCCCTCTGTTTTCATACAATATAGATACATTTTCCTAACAATGAAATGATGAGCAGAACTGACTGATGCTCTCTGAAGGGGTCAATGTTGTTTTAGAATGCTGTATATCAAACGTCTAGCTATGTGTACTGCTCTTCGTGCTCTGCTGCGTGTTCATATAGAGCCGCTACATTGAAATAAGGTGTTTCTAGGCTGTCTCTATCAGAGTGTGAGTTGCTTCTATGTATTTACTTCTAGGGATTCTTTTTGTATGTGTAGAGGTTGTCTCTCTATGACTTGTCGTAGCTTTATATAGATAGACAGTTGTCTTCCCTGACCTTTTCAGTGAGAAGATCTATGAGGGCAAAGGAAACTGTAGAAACACTGATTAGTTTTTATTTCATCTTCAGATTGCATCAGAAAATTCAGAGAGAGAGCGAGATGTGTATGAAGAACTTCTGACTCAAGCTGAGATTCAGGGAAATGTCAATAAAGTGAACAGTAGGTATCATGCTAAAGTAATAGTCTTAATTAAAAGAGTACTTAAAAACAATACTTGTGCTCCTCCTTGCTTTCTGTAACGCTAACAAAAGTGAAGGCAGCTCCCCTGGTTTTGTGGCGTTTTTCGGTGGTGGGGGTTTTTGGTTTGTTTTTGTTTTTGTTTTTTAACTCATCGTTAGTACAATGTGAATTCATTTCCACTTCTGTTGCCCTGCCTTTAGGGAACGGATTGTCCATGTTGCTGGCCCCCCCCACTTTTCATCTTGAGTAATACATGCTATTTCCAACCCCTTTTTCAAGCCCTACTTTGCAATTGACTTTGGAAGTTCTTCCATTCGGATTACATACCTAACTTGCTATCCATCAGATCTAAGAGTATTTCTTCAGAGCAGTAGGCTGTATAAACCATGGGACTTTCTCATTTAATGTTTCTCTCAAAACTCTGCTTTACTGTTGCTAGCACATGCAGCCATATCAAAGATTGACCTGGCTTTGGAACGAGGAGACGCATTAGCACTGTATGAAGCTTTGGCAACACCAGCCCTGGGACTCCGAGCGTTGCTACGAGAAAATTGTGACTGGTATTTCAAGCAGTTTTTGAGTGATAGACAACAGAAGCAGGAGGTATGGAAAAGTCTAAATTACCCTGATTCATGAGGTTCCCCTGCCTTTTTTTTTAAGGAAAAGCTGGGTTATTTTTCTTTTTATTGAGCTACTTGAAGTGAATAAGCTGTTGTCATTTCACCCTCATGGTTTCTTTTTTTTTTTTCTCAGGCTGGCCTTACAGGTCCTCTGCAGAAAGAAGAGTTGCAGTTGGGAGTGGATGCTGCTAATGTTGCAGCACAACAGTATCAACAAAGTAAGGATCAGCAGAAATTATTCCAGCAAAGTGACCATGGATGTGATCAAAAGGATGAGATAGCACAATATTTGGTCTATATGGGGATATGTGAGGTCTCTCTCAAACCATTAGGAATGTTCTTTAAGTACTTCGTGGCTGCTAAGAACATTAAAGAGAGAGAGTTGCCCTGCTTTACTTACAGAGTCTTTTATCCAGCTCTTACAATACTGCTGGACATAACAGCATATAATTTGAAATATTAAGAAATATGGAAGCTTTGTGTCCACCTTAAACAACTTTTTCTAGAATGCTTTTTGTGCATTTTTTTGTGCAATGGATCTGTGAAGGGAATCTGCATTGCTCCATGAGGTGTGAATGCTAGGTCACCTGCTGACCATTGACATGAATCTTACTTGATTTGAGCTGCAGAATCTTTAACTGCTTCTAAATATCAGGTAGCAAATAAAATGCAGATCGTGATGGCTGATTGTTTTTTGATTGATGCTTCTCACACCACACAGAGCTCTCTTCTGGAGAAGAATGTTCAGTTCTGGCTATGCAGGAGCAATTAGTTACATTTGTAATAGGTAGAAAGGAGACTACTAGAGATCTGGGGGGAGATTGTTTAGAATACAAGAGGAAAATAGCAAATGCTTAATAACTAGGATGCAGCCTTACTTGTTCAGCATGGAACTCGGTGTTTGCTTACCTACCTGTGCTATTTTAGTCAACGTGTACCCTGTTACTGCCTTGAGCAGGATAAATGTAGACAGAAAGAAAAAGTTGTTCCTACTCATCCATCTGAAAATTTCCAATTATGAAGCTTCTTACTATCAGAAGACTGAAATGTTGAAACAATTGTTGGATAGCCAGGCAGAAAGGTGAACTGGTTTTAAACACGAGCTTTATTTTAAGGAAGGCATTATGTATTTTAGTTGTCTGTAGTAATGGAAGACTAACTGGGGAAGTATGGATCAGAAAACTTCACTCATTTCCTGCAGCTAAGGGAATTATGCTTTTTCCTGTTAGGTATCTGATTATTGAGTAGAATAAAAGTGCTCTTATTACTGGGACTCGGTTGTCTGTCTTCCTCATTCTTTATGCTACCTCTTTGAACTTCTAGGGCTGGCAGCAGTAGCCAGAATTAATTCTGCAATTCGAATGGGTGATGCTGAGAAGACTGTGGCAGAAATGATGAATCCAGAAGCCCAATTACCAGAGGTTTATGCATTTGCTGCAGATCTTTACCAAAGGGAGCTGGCCACCTTGCAGCAACAGAGCCCTGAAGTAATTAACATGTTCTCTCTTATTTCTGGAAGTTGCTAAGGACTGCTGATGCTACCTTGTCTGTTTTGTTAAATGTGTTGTCTGTAACAAACCTGTCTTGAGTCTTCATAGAACTGCTTTGGTGAACAGGCTGTTCTGATGTGAAGTTTAATCCCTAAATTTTGAGCTCCTTGACTCTAAGATCTACTTTAATCTCTTGCTTGGTGTTCTAGCTTTGTTAATGGTACTCATCTTTCTGCTTCTGTGTCGTAAGGGTTGTCCCTTTGCTTTGTTCTGTGTCTGTTCTGACAACTGCTCTATTCTGTGTTCTGTGGGCAGCAATAGTTTGTAAGGAGCGAGTAGAACTAATTTGTTGTCCTTTGTATGCAGGGTAACCTCACCCATCCAGAATTATCTGTTGCTGTAGAGATGCTGTCTTCTGTGGCCCTGATTAATAGAGCTTTGGATTCAGGGGATGTGAACACGGTGTGGAAACAACTGAGCAGTCCTGTCACAGGGCTTACAAACATTGAGGATGAGAACTCTCAGAGGTGGATATTTCAAGGAACCATGTCTGTCCTTGATGTTGCTTCTATTCTGTGACTTTTTGAAACCTTTTCTCCCCTCTTACCCTTTAAGTTCTCTCTACATATTTATTGCGGTATTGATTTGATCTCTGTTGGCTCTTGCGTGTTGTTTTTCTGATTACTGTTTCTTACAGGTCTGATTTCTGTGTCATTTCTCAACACTTTCTCATGGATTTCACATTAAAGCTATGTTGTGTTGCCATTAGGTCGTAGCTAATACTATGCCAGCTCACCCATTGTGTTCTTTGCCCTGGACCCTCATTCAGTGGCTTATTGCTTTTGTTGATTATTTTATGTTGGGATGACCATCCTGCATGCAGCCTTTCCTTTCTCTTCTTCCCCTTTTTCGTATTTGTTCCAGTTTCAACCTCTTCTGCTTTGTGTACAGTTCTCATGCTGTGTTAAGTGTTCCCTGGCCAGATTGTTGCCTTGTGACCTTTTTTGGGTCTTGTTCTTTGACAGGTATATCGATGATTTGATGAAGCTGAAAGCTCAAACACGTGCAGAAGGAAATGAATTTATCACATGGAATGATATCCAATCATGTGTTGATCATGTGAACATAGTTGTGCATGAAGAACATGAAAGTAAGTTTTTTCTGCTCGATTCATGCTAGACTGGTTCTAGCACGTAAGGAGTGCTAAAATTAGATGCATATCAATACAAAAAATTATTGGTTGACTTGCGTCATACATTAGATATCTGGGAAGATCTTATTTGTGAGCAAGACTTGGTGGTCTGTAATATAAAAAGCTTGTAGTGGGACTGTTGATGGAGAGTGCTTGTGGTATTGAAATCAGTATCTCTGAACAGTTTATTAATCCTTCCAACTCAAATTTCAACCCTTTTTGGATAACAAAATGCATTGTCTGCCATCAGTGTCTAAGATTAGTCTAGAATCTTCTCTAATTTTGCTTCAGTCCTTCAAATGTACTGAAAACTACTATTACTAAAATCTCTGAGTTAATTGTAGCCTGGTCTTGAAGTACTTCATCCTCCTTCCTAATTTGCTGTGTTCAGTAGAAGTTACTTTTCTGGAAGTCTTGTTCTCTCTTCAGCTGCAATCTCTGCCCTGTTCAGGTTTTCCTCTTCTCCCTTTTAGTCCTCCTTTTGAATGTGCTTTGGCCTTTTTACCTTTGCAGTATTTAGTGGAAGTTCCACAGATTCAATCCAGGATTCCCCTCTGCTTTTTAGCTGTGGGTAATCAGACCTCCAAATGCAAGATAAGATACCCATCTTTGTGTTGATGTCTCTCAGATGTAACGATCTGTCAGATGCGTTTCTACAGTGGATGAAGAACTTGAGTGAACAGCAGAGAGATGAGTTTATGTCCAGCTCTTATTCTCAGTCCTTTAACTCCTGGGTGTATTAACAGTACTTCCAAATACAGCTTCTTTGAAGATCAGTAGTGCAAATCAAAGAAGTAGTTGCATCAAAGAAATAGGCTTTTGCAGTTACTTTGATTCATTGATAAGTCAATAGAGATACTCAAAAAAGTTTATTCTGAAATGCTGTCTGTTCAACAGTAGACATTTAGTACAGATTTTTCTTTTTTCAAAGACCATTTAATTATCTCATCAGTTTGACACCATTCAAACTCTAAGTTACATATTTTCCCTGAGTTTGGGACCCAAATCTCAAATCAAAGTTGAAATGGAAAGTGCCGATCTTTTAAGAGGTTAATTGCTTTGTTTACAGTTAGTTGCAGTAGTTACAGTTAGTTGTTTACAGTTAGTAGGAAATTAGAAGCTTTTATTTTCTGTTCTAACACTCTGTATGACCACTAGTTGTTAAAATCAGTATCTATAGCAGCTGAAATGACTGATAACTGACCTTCTGACCAACTGTTGCCTTTTAATATGAAATATTGGTAAAGTGAAAAAAAAATAATCCCAGATCAGAAAACATGCAAAACCCCACAGAATTTATAAGTGTATGCAGCAAGCGCAAGTACCAAAACTTAAATATTTATGAAAGAAAAAATTCCTGGTGCAAGCTGAGAAATGTGAATGGGTGTTTTTCTATACTGCTTCTAGTTCTGCTAGAACTTTTTTTCATTTATATTTTTTAGTAGTGCTTATGTTAATAAGTGTCTTCTAGCAGTGATAAAAGACCAGGATTGAGCGTTATGATGAAAATTTCAGCAAAACAGAAAATTGGAGTATTTCTCCTTTCTCTAAGATGGTATTAGTTGACTTAAAATCCAGAGTGGAGATAGGTGAGTCCTTGAAAATAGCACAATAAAGTAAACTTATTCTTAGGTAGATCCATGTGAGGTTCAGTATCAGGTGGTTTAATTTTCTGGTTTTGTTTTGTTTTGTTTTGTTTTTTTTTAATTAAGAGACCATAATTTTTGGTTATGACTAGTACTGAAAACCTCCTGCATATGTAAGTAGCATGGTATTTAATTTCAAGCCATCTTTGTAATATTTAGCTTAAAGCCTTGCATTGTAAGAGGGGAGAGATTTGTCCTGAATGTGTAGGTAGTTATAATTTATATTGTACACTGAGACAAACAGGTGTTTTCTGCCACACTTGTTGCATAGGTGGTGAGTTGTGTTTCACCTTAAAAAGACTTTATAGAGGGGTAAATTTTATTTTAAGAGCCCGCTATCTTGATTAACTTGTTTCCTGGCTCTCCAAATAGACACTGGGTTTCCTCTTCGGGTCACGTGAGCGGATTTGTCAAAACCACAGATGCAGGGACTCACTCTGGTGTGTGCACACGCCAAACGCTAGTTTCGTAGTGTATTTTCTATGTAAGAGGTCACAGCAGAAGTCTAAAAGTTCATGTAGGTCCCAACACCAACACTCCTCATCCTATAAAAAAGGGTGCAGAAAATCCTGTAATGAGAAATGAGATAAGCTGTTCTCACAGGGAATTTCCTAATTCTTTGATCTGCTTCATATATGTCCTTATGCAAGGACACTTTTTATGTCCTGTCTGTGAATAAATTAAATTAGTCTGAGAAGGTACTTAGGGCATACGAGCATATATTTTTCATTTCCACTATTCTTGCACATAGTTTCAAATTAAAAATGCTTTCTAGTGAGGAGCTGCAGCGTGTTGCTGTTCCATGTAGTCTTGTGATGCCCATCCTAGCAAACTAATCATAGAGAGCTACTTCTTACAGTCTGTGCCCTTTCCTAAGTCAAACAGTTATTGTAGATGCTTTTTGACAGAAACCATGCCATAATTTTAGTGATCCTGGTTCTTTCAGTGTCCTCAACATATATTTTCCCTAATCTCTTCTCCATCCAAATACCACCTCTTCCCTAAGATGTTTTGTTTTTCATATACAGTTTTTTGTTTTGTGATTCCCTTTCCTGCATAAAAGAAAACATCACAATCTTCGGATATATTACCCAAAGTTGGAAATCCCCACACTGAGCTTCTTACTTCCTTTTTTCTAAAAGATTTCTTTTTCTGCACCAATTAAACCGTGACTTGAATTGATCCTTTAACTTTAAGCAGTGAATTGAATCAGGTGACCTCCAGGATCCATCTCAAGCTAAGTTATTTTGTGATTTGCAGAAGATGGTTGCTGTAGGTAGGACATGTATGATGTAGACTTCGTTCACATTTAGCTAACTAAGGTATTTATTTTTGGTTTTTATTTAGCTGAATGGTAAAATTTACTGTACGTGAATAGCATCTGCATCTCTGATGCAACAGCTAATACTACATATGTTTAATAAAATAGTTTTCTAAAATATGAAGTTACTGTACTTTTAAATGGTGTTCCATGCAAATCTTTAGCTTCATGTGAAGACCTCTTCCTAGAGAAGCCAGAACCTGGGAAAACTGTAACCTAGGAACTCAAGCCATTTGGGCTTTGATAATTCTCTTCCAGTAGACCTGAGCTAGATGTCTGAGGACTCAGTTTGGTCCATGCATGTGGTCTCCCTGAGTGATTCATTTTATTTTACTTTATTTTTAATTGCAGTGCCCAGGCATTATGAGTATTTTAAGGTGGAGAAATAGACCTGATTTCTTTACTAGTAAATAATGTTTTCTGTCAAGAATATTCTAATTCTCAGATGATACCTGGTTTAGGAAGGACTAACTGAAGTTTTCTTCTGAAGCAATGTTGCTAATTATTGTTGACTGAAAATGGAGCTTGTTATTTCTCTCCCTATGCCTTTCCTTCCTAGGGATTTTGGCAATTGGTCTTATCAATGAAGCTCTGGATGAAGGCGATGCCAAAAAGACTATTCAAGCCTTACAGATTCCCGCAGCAAAACTAGAGGGTGTAGCCCCAAAGGTAGCACAGCATTACCAGGATACGCTACTTCGAGCCAAGAGAGAGAAAGCACAGGTGAGTGCAATTACCTGCACATTGCAAAAAAACCTTTACATCTGTGTAATGGGCTTATTACTGGTCCTGAAAGCCAGGAATCAAAACTGGAAGTGGAGAGCTGGGCATTCTGTGTACCGTCAACAGATCTTGCCGGGTCAGTTTGGATCATTTTATACTTGAGAAAGAGATTTGCAGCCAGACCATGTGAATCTTCATGAACTACAGAGATGGGTATAAGGATATTAACTGCATGAGGTGGCTTGCTACAGCTAATCCCAGGTCCAGAATGAGAGATGTATTATGTTTGCAGAGAAATAATATGCCTCATCGGTTTTTGCTAGGAGACCGTGTTCATTCTAGGAGTTCTGACCTGAATGCAAATTTCCTGCAATTTTAAGTTTTGGGTTTTTTAGTGTTCTTTGTTAAATGTACTCATAAGCATATTATATGCTGCAAAAAGAAAGTTTCTGAAGGTGGAAAAATCTGTTAAGTAATAAAGTAGAAAAAAGAAGTTAAGCAAAATACATGCTACTAGCAAAATATATACTGATGCCTGTTATTCACCTAGTGACACTTTTATTGCTAATGATTTTTCGAGCCTTTCATATTAGCCAAGACTTCTGCCTACGTGTACGTAGTTGCTGCTTTCACTGACTAAATGTGAAGGTAGAGATGGGGAGAGAAAGAGTAAGTCTCATCTTACGGGTTTAGAAAAGAGGATGAGAGCACACGTGTGTGTACGCGACGGATTTTTGAGTGGTGTGGATGGGATACTGATTTTTTTTTTCTCATCTATTTACAACGAAGTAGCGGGCACCTCTGCTTTCAGTGGCTTGAGAATGTTTTGGGTTTTTTTTAATCTTTTTTTTATGCTGTGGAGCTCATTGATCTCATACAAATGCAGAATTTTCCATAGAGACTAAAATCTAGATTGTGTTGAACACTGATTTTTGGGGCTTTTTTTGTTTGTTTTGGCTTTGTTGTTTTTTTTTAACTAAAGGTAAATATGCATGATGGCAGTAGCTGAAAACTGTACGCATTTCTGATGAAAATCATTAAGCAACTTCCCCAAAGGCCCTGAAAGGGTTAACGTTCCTCAGGAGCCCATTTTGTGCTGAAGCATTTCCTCCCGATGAGTCAGAATGAAATAATGAACTCTTTTTAGTGTGCACTTAAGCTTGTGCCAGGCCTGCTGGTAACTTCTTGGTTGGTGTGAAATTACCTTATTTAGGCATATGTTCAGTTTAGGGCTTCTCCCAGCAGCATGGCAGTAATTCCAGAAACTGAAAGATCGTATTATAAAGTGACATTATGGGGAAAGCAGCCACTGTCTTAAGTCAGCTGTTATTTGCTTCCTAGTGATTTCCGTACCTTGGGGATGTAGTTCCCGGGAGACTTGTTCAGCTGCTGATGGAATGGGGAGTGCTGTGTGATAGGTGTTTCTCATTTGATGAGTGGAGAGGGAGAAAAACAATCGACCATGTGATACCTTACACTGTTTGTACCTCCCGGAAAGCCTGTGACAGTAAATCCATAGAAAAGCTCGGGATGGTTTGGGTGGCCTTTGGGCTGAACTGCAGGTAGAGATTACAGCAGAGGAAGCTGTGTCTTTGATCGTTCTCCCCCACTCCCTGGCCAGGATTTGGCTGTTGCTGGTACTCGCTCGGGAGTGTCTGGGCATTCAGATGAAATCTGCCCGTGAAAGACACATTTGTCTCTTGAATGAAATCTCATTCAGCATGTCAGCATCTGGCCCACCAAACGGTGGGAAAAATGTGGGGGACATGTAAGGAAATGTGCATTTTCTGGCCCCAAAGCTCTTGAACACTGTAAAACTTGGCGTTTCTCTCAGTAGTTACCTACAGGAAGCAACAGTGGGTGGGGAGAAGCTGTGCTTGGCAACTGCTGGATCATTGTTCTTTATGTATATTTTGGGACTTGCTTGAGCACTTGTCTCTTTCCTCTTCTCAAATTTCTGCATACAACATCAGTTGATTGGTTTTCTTCAAATCCCAGCCAAAATGCTGTGTGGTAACTGCTCCTTGATGAGCAATCCATTAAAACAAAGACTTGGAACCTGGTGTTGGCTTTGTGTGTGTACACCCAGCCGCAGTATGTACAATGCTTCTCGGTTTGCTAGTTTGTACAGGCTTGTGAACTTTTGTAGAGAGGGATGGGAGCAGCCTGACATGGCACTAAGTCACCTGGGAGTTCACAGGTGCATTGGCAGCTTCTTACTCCGAGAACTCTTGTCGCTATGTTCTGTCAAAAGACTAACTCGGGTTCCTGGAAAGTTCCTCTGGTGTCCTGTTAGCAAGTACGGCTTTAGGACTAACTGGTACAGAGTCCTTGGCCTTGTGTTCTCTTTGCTTATCAGAGTGATTCCCATTGACAGTTTCTTCTTCATTCTGTTTCATGAAAAGAGTTTTTGACTGGGAGGAGGTACTGAGTCTGGCAATACCATAGCAGTCTCTGCTAGCCACAGATACACATCATGTCATTGTGTTGGAGTCATTAGAAAGACTGAAATGTCTCTTATTCCCTCTGATAGGGAAAACTACTGTATTGACTATTGTTGAGTACAGCTTATTTTACTTTGCAAAAATAGTCATTCTTTTCTCCTCACGCTGTGTATGCTTTTCTCATTGTATTCTCTTCAGGACACACAGGATGAAACAGCTGTACTTTGGTTAGATGAAATTCAGGATGGGATTCATAGGGCTAACAAGGACACAGAGGAGTCTGACAGATGTGAGTATTGTTGCACAATATTGCAGTTAATCCCCATTGTCAATCAAATGGTGGTTACTTGAAAAATTGAGCTAGAAATGTCATGTAAATGTGTCAAAGGAAATCAAGTGCACTTACGTGCTTCTGGTGTAGTAATTTTTCTTTGAAGAGTGAATGCGAGATTCTTCAAATACTAAATTTCTTATCTTTTCGGGGGATTTGCCATTTTTCCAGTTTTGCATGTGACCGTGTTATCTCATTGGGCAAATCTATCAAAGTGTTTGTCATTTGCAACTACTTGTGTGTGTCTGTGGGTGGATAGTTAGGTATGAGAATCTTCACGTGCATGATTTAAATGGTGTTTTCTGGTGTGCACTACCTGTTTGTGTGGCATACTGCTGTTTTGTCTCGGTTCTAGTAAGTAATTCTAGACTACCTTGCATCTTTTTCAAATACAGACAATAATACACATCGGTGACATCCACCTTTGCTCCTTAGCTCGGTTTGCAGGTGGACTGTCCCACCCATCATTACATCCCAGTCTTTAAAATGATGTCTTCTGTCTCCAGAAACAATGAAGTAATTGCTACTCTTTGCTTAACTTGTTTTCGTTTGGGGGGGGGGGGGGTTTGGGGTTTTTTTTTGTGCCTGACAGAAGTTTTCTCTTTGACAAAACATGAAGGTTTTTAAAGTTTCCCGATACATTCTAATGGCCTGTTCTCTGCATATGCTGTTTGTTTGCTGGGTACCGCATGCTTCAGAAAGCTTGTTTTTATACATCTTTAAAATATGATATTCTTGTATTTGCATTTACTCTAAATCTCTTAATTTTCTGTTACAATCAACATTTGCACCTGTCTGCTTGTTTTGCTTGACTTGTACAGTATTAGTAAACTGATTGTTTTCTCTCTTTATAGTTAACTTTTTATTTTTCTTGATTCTCTTTCTTCATCTCTGGTGTGCTGTTACTTTCCACTTCCACAACTTCTGATTCAATGTTAGGCTGATACTTCAAGTTATTCAAAGATGCACAATCAGTCCCTTCTGATTTTGCTTTGAATAGACAATCGTACAAAAAACTGAAAAGTTTAATCTGAGTCTGGAATCTCTCTGATGCCTTCTGAAACAGGTTGTCCAAAGACGGTGTGGAATCTCTGTCCTTTGAGATTTTCCACACCCAGTCAGACAAGACCCTGAAGTTACCCTGGCTTTGAGGATGGGGCTGGTCTAGGTTGCCTCACAGCATGAGTTCTTCATGAGTCTGTGTCAGATGTGTAGAGTATCTGGCACAGTTGATTCCTCTTGTCCTTGCTCTGTTGGTGCAGATATAAGCTTGCTTTTGTATTTGTGCATTGTCCATTAGTATTCTTTATTTGTAAATGTTTTAGAAGAGAGAAAAATCAACAGGTTCACAAAAAGCTTTCTAACACAAGACAGAATGAGTTCGTACAACTCCATTGCCTAGTTGAGTTGTTTTTAATGGTATTACTTGGTCAGTGAATTCTCCTGTCAGCTGCCTTAAAAAAAAAAAAAAAAAGGCAGGTGGAGTAGGGCAGAGCTTTACCTGTTTGTCCTATTGTTTGTTACCAGCAGTACCAGTGCAATTTTTTCACCGTTTTCCCACCAAGGAACATTTGGTCAAAAGCAGGATTAAAGTATGTGCCCTTAGGCTGAATGAGATCTGCAGATAGCCTTATCTACCCCTGGACAAGCAGACATTTTTTCAGTCTTACCTGGCACTGGAAATCACTGTATTTCGTGTCTGCTGTGTCAGTGCAATTCCTTTGCTCTTGTGAATGTGTCTGAATTTGAGTTGCAGTTCTGGAGTAGCCCTGGAATGATGCGTTGTTATTTTTCTCTTCCTCTGCCACCTGTCTTTCCACAAATGGGTTTTTGACTTGTTTACAAACTACTCCATACTTTCTTCACTAGGGATGGACGGATGGTACTAGTTGTTGAAAAGGCCCCCTTTGAGTTCTGACTGGCTCTGCCAGAAGAAACTGCCTTAACTAAAAACAGATGTTGGAGTAGACCTAAAATGTGTTGTTGAGAAATATTGGTGGTAAATCAGCACTATATTGAGACTTAGAGCACACGAATTATGTGCTATGGTTGGACACTCCGTAGTGAAGAGGCCTCTGTACTGCAAGCTGTCTGATTGGTTTTGTCTATATTTTTTATTTATATATTCTTAAGTATTTGTGTATATACACGCATTCTGACTGTTAAGTGTGTGTGCATGTTACCTTCTCTGTTCTTTTGTTCTGTGTTTGCTGTGAGTCACTGAGCCCCTGAATGCCAAGATAACCTGCTTCCTGGTGTTATCAAAGTCTCCTTAGGAATTCTGGCCATTAACGAAGCAGTAGACCACGGTGATGTTAGCCAGACCTTGAGTGCCCTGCGTTCGCCAGATGTTGGGCTATACGGAGTCACTCCAGAATGTGCCGAGACGTACCAGCGAGAGCTGTCAGAAGTCAAGAGAAGGAAAATGGCAGCAGGTGAACCTCAAGTAGCTAACTGTTAGTGAAATAAATTCAAGATTATTGCATGTGGAATTGGAACCAGAGGTGAAAAAGCCTCTGGGAAGAAGTCTTGTGTTACAGGTGGCAATTGTGGATGCTTTGTGAGCAAAGGTTTAAAAAAGAAAAGAAGTGAATAATAGAAAGTTCTCCGCCTGTAGAATGTGTTATGTTTAGGTAGTGCTCGTATGAGGTCATTAGGGTCTTGGAAACGTTCCTTCCCTTGCTTGGAGGAAGGAGCATCTGTGTATGCGGATTTCCTAGTCGTAAAAGCTGTATGTGGGAAAGATGAGACACTTGTCTGTTGTTGAAACTTACACTGCAGTTTCTGCTCTTAGGGGGCAATGGCAGCGAATGGGTGAAACACTGGGTGAGAGGAGGCTATCATTATTATCATAACCTGCGGACCAAGGAGGGGGGATGGGATGAACCAGTGGAATTTGTGCAAAATGACACACAGCTGTCACGGGAGGAGATACAGGTAAGGCAGATAACACGTGCTCTTTCTCTGAAAAGTTGACGTTCCTACCATTCCCATCCTTAAGGTAGCTCTGAGAGAGAAAGCTTCAACACCATAGTCATATTCACAAGCTCTGTAATTCATTTGTTTCACTGGGCATAATCAGATTGTGTATTGTCAGAACTCCTTGTCCTATTTCAGAAAAATTTGTCCTGTCAGTAAAAAGGTACAGGACTGTGGCGTTGCTTTTTATTGAAAAGCAACTTAGAAGTTTCTCATAAGCACAATACAGAAATCTGATGTAACACCCCGTTTCTTGTGTATCTGTTCTCTTTTTCTGGCTCTTCTTCCTACCATAACGTTAATTCAGAGCACCATATCTGGAGTAACTGCGGCATACAACCGAGAGCAGTTGTGGCTGGCCAATGAGAACCTGATTACAAAACTTCAGGCTTGCTGTCGAGGATATCTTGTTCGCCAGGAATTCAACTCAAGAATGAATTTTTTGAAGAAACAAGTACCAGCAATCACTTGCATTCAGGTAATGATATCCTTTAATTATGTTTGGAACTTGTACTCTGCAATTGTTTTCTCTGCAAGCTTATTGGCAGTTCTTGTTCAATTCAAAGTTCCAGCACACCATTGTCTTCACCTCATGTTGTGATTTATGTGAAAGCATTTGCCTCTCCCAAAGAGTTTTGGCATTTTATTTTCTTTTCCATGTCATATATAATCAGTAAATTCCTCTCAGGCAGAATTGGAGAGAGCAAAACCTTATTTTCATTGTGCACTGGCAGCTCAGAAAGCCAACTGCATCCTGGGCTGCATCGAAAGAAGCGTAGCCAGCAGGTCATGGGAGGTGATTCTGCCCCTCTACTCTGCTCTCGTGAGACCCCACCTGGAGCACTGTGTCCAGCTTTAGTGTCCTCAACATAGAAGGGACATGGACCTGTTGAAACGGGTTCAGCGGAGGGCCATGAAAACGTTCAGAGGGCTGGAGCACCTC
>JAOXNO010000070.1:42986968-42998125 GCA_028565335.1 Limnodromus scolopaceus
CCTATAGTTCCCTGGGTGCCTTCTTGCCCTTTTTGTAGACTGGTGTGATATTTGCCTTCCTCCAGTCCTCAGGCATTTCTCCTGTTCTCCAAGATATGTGAATAATGCTCTGTTGCTATGTTTGCTAGTTCCTACAGAATTAGCTGCGTTACACAGCCGTTGAGTGGATTATGTCTGTGTCCTGTTAGCAACGCGGGAGATGATGGTAACGATACTCTCCCTGTAGCTTTCCCTTGTCTGTGGGAGATATCTACATAGAAAATTTTTCCTGTTGCTGCTCTCTTTTGGTTTTTGATGCGGACCCCTTCTCACTGCTGTCCCCCAAACCTGATTCTTAATAGATGAAGACTAATAGCCTTTTTGGGAAATAGAGGTGTTATTTGCGTAAGGGAAAGAAAGCAATAGAGTGTCAGGGATTTCATTATTGCAAGACTCTTTATTCCCAGGGTATTTAGTACTAATATTGACTCTTGGCCAATTTTAAGCAAATCCCTGTTGCTGAGATGTATAGAGCAGCCACCTGACATTCAGATGCAATAATATTTTAACTGAGAATTCTTCGGATCAGCTTACACTTGGCCCAAATGGACTGGTGATCTCCCAGAAGAAAATCTTGTCTCAAAAAAGAACTTTAAAATAACTGGGCTTCTCAAAAGATACATCAGTATTTCCCTACCCACCAGAAGAAGGGGGCATTGATTTCAAAAGTAAAAATTTACCAGACGTGCTGGTAGTCATCTAAGTTGTGGGTGATGAGGAAGGTGTGCGTATGATGTGCTGTGTGTTATGCCAGAAGTAATTCCAGCCTGACTGTGAAGTACTGAAGGTGTTACTTGGTTTCGTGGTGTGGCTCAAGGACAGGTGGGCACTGGCGGTGGTTAAATCACAGGTGAGATCAAGGAACAACACTGTCTATTGGCAGGTTGGAGTCAAGGGTCTGCTTTGGCTCAGTTACCGTACACATAAGAAAATAGTCTGTGGAGATTTATGATACCTGTTACAAAGCAACAAAGTGCGCTTCTGAATGGATAATATAGACTTTTTCTGTCTGCACAAATTCACTGTTGCTGCTGCCTGCTTTACCTTTCACTTTGGAATTGCAGCTTCTGTGGTCCACATGGCAGTACTGGGGCTGTCTTGGAACACATGGGGTATTGTCCTTGCTGCTTGAGGGGTACTGGGGAGCAGATCCTATGTACGACATAGAGGAACCTTTCAGGGAACCAGTTGCTGACAACAATGTCAAAAAAAGTAAAATGCTTCTCAGGGTTCTGGTCTGCTGTAGCTTATGGCTACCTGAGCATGCATCCAGCAACAGTCTGACTTTAGGTAAATCACAAACGTTGGTATTACTGAGTAACAGAATAGTATTGAAGATCTTTCCGTTTAAAGTTTTTCCTCCTACCTATTCTCCTTGATTTCTTTGCAGCACAAAACGTTTAATTGTTGATGTCATCCGCTTCCAACCAGGGGAGACACTGACCGAAATCTTGGAAACACCAGCTACCTCAGAGCAAGTATGAAGTTGTTTACCTGTGTTCTTTTTAGACTAGGAATTTGTCATCTGTCCAGGTAGATGTGGGTATACTCGGGAATCTGCATTTATGTATTGCACTGAAGCTGTCTCCACTGATGTTGGAGCAGAGAGTAACAATAATAAGGAGGGGAATATAATGGAAATAAATCATATGTGTGATCTTACTCCTCTAGAAACGAGAGAAACTAGTCGCTAGAAACTGTTTATCTGAAAGACTGTTGTAAATGGCAGGTAGGCTTCCGCTGGTTCCCATATGCGGAATATGTTCATTAAACGTGGATTTATTGGAGTCAGTATGGGAAGGACGAAAAAAAACCCTCTTTATTCTGTGTTCTGCCAGAGGTCGGACAATCTGGCAATTTCTGGTTGTTACCTTGAAATTGATCTGCTTCTGAACTTACAATTTTTGGTTTTCTAGGAAGCGGAGCATCAAAGAGCTATGCAGAAACGGGCCATTCGTGATGCTAAAACTCCAGATAAGATGAAAAAATCTTTGTCTGTAAAGGAAGATGGCAACTTAAATCTTCAAGAAAAAAAAGATAAAATCAAGACAGGCCTGAAGAAGTTGGCAGAACTGGGAACAGTGAATGCAGAAAATAAATATCAGGAACTAATCAATGATATCGCGAAGGTATGCCGATCAGTGGCTTCCTAGTAATCATAGTGGAATTTTCCCAGGGTTTGCAGCATTATGAAACTGGCATGGGTTTTCAGGAGGAGTATGTTTTGTAGTAGCTAATTTACAGACACGAAGCCTGCCTTTTGCCGCAGCATTTCCACCTCTTGGCATTTGAGAAGTCCTTTATTTTTGTAGGATGCTTGTGTTTTCTCAAATGACTGTGTTGCCAGAATCTCGAGCACAGGACAACGCAGAATCACAGAACTGTAGGGGTTGGAAGGGACCTTCAGAGATCATCTAGTTCAACCCCCCTGCCAAAGCAGTTTCACCCAGAGCAGGCTGGACAGGAACGCGTCCAGGCGGGTTTTGAGTATCTCCGGAGAAGGAGACTCCATAACTTTAAGGAAAACTCTTGTGGCTTGGAGGAGAAGTCCTGATGTGTGATATTTTTTTTTTTCCTTCCTGCTCCTTTTCCCTAATTTAAGTAGTGCATCTACAAACTTAGTACACAAGGACGTTTTGTCCGTAACTTAAAGACATCCTAACCATTATTTTTATTTAAATGCATTCAAGAACATCTAAATGATAAAGGAGGGAGCTAAGAAAAACTTTCAAAAGTGATCTAATACTGTTGTACATTGCTATGGTGACAATGTATTTTCTATCACATATTTACCAAAAAACTATTTGGGAAATGTTATGTCTGTAAAGTGAATTAAGTAATGGCCTTTAGGGATCCAATTAGAATTAATTGTACTGTCATCAATATGTATCAAAAATGAAAACAGAAGTTGACTTGAACCCATCATAATTTTTGTCCGGATATTAAGGTATTGTATGCTTAAAGATGGCTTACTAACAAAGAAAGATAAGGAAGTCCGTGTGCTGCTATGGTTACAGAGCTTGATTTGTAAGATGCCTTTCCTACCCAGCGATGGCAAAAATTGTTGTCTGCCTTTAGATCATGTACTAACGGTGCCCACTCTAGTCATTGCAACTAGGACAGCATCGAAGTTTGAGAAAGCAACAAAAGGTTCACGTCAACTGCTGTGTAGAGCTGGTTAGTTACAAAAATAGTCAACACAGAGAAGAAGTGGTGACAGTTAAACTGGGGCAAGGGCAACTGAGGGCTCCAGCTCATAGCATGAAGCGAGACAAAGCAAAATCCAGCGGTGTGATTCAAATATTTTGCTCTGAGCTTGAGCAAACGGAGAGCTCGAATGCCTGTTAAGTGTCTGTCTGTCTTTCTCTGCGGTGCAGGATATCCGAAATCAGCGTAGATACCGTCAGAGAAGAAAGGCAGAGCTGGTGAAACTGCAGCAGACATACAACGCCTTGAACTCCAAAGCTACTTTTTATGGGGAACAAGTGGATTATTACAAAAGCTACATCAAAACCTGCTTGGATAACCTGGCCAGCAAGGGCAAGTATGTATCTCAGAACCGTGCAGTGGCCCTGGAAGTGTTTCTTAAAGAAAGCACATGTAGGTTGTTGCTAAGAAGAATCATAATGCCATCTGCTAAAAGCTCCTCTGCCAAGCTCGTTACCGCAGTGATAGTTCTAGGAAAAAGGTCTCAGCATTGGTGAGGAAATACGGGGAGAGGGAAGTGCCTCAAATGGGGTCAAATAGACATACTTGAAAGAATTTCGATTCCTCTGGGAGAGGGAAGTATACAGAGTCAGTGGAAATGAAGCAGGTTGCCCAGATAATGCGCATTCTGCTGTCAGTCTGCCTTGTCATCCTTTCTAGGAGCAGATAATGAAAATAACATAGTTATCTTCAAGGAAAGCATTGATCATGTATTGTCCTCTTTTGATCCCAAATGGAGTTAGTTGTTGTAGTGCTAGTCCATCGAGATTTTCCTGAAAAAAAAAAAGTCTTCTTCCCCAGTGAGATGTAGGAAGACCAACTGCCAGTGAAAACTGAGGCAAGAAAGTTGCTGAATAATCTCAGCCTTTTCTCCATGTCAGTTGTCACCAGATCCCTTTTTGCCTAGGGATAGATGGTAATGCTTTTCATGAAGTACCATGTGGTTGTAGTTTGGGGTTTTTTTCTTTTTTTGTCTCTTTATTTTTTCTGCAGTGTAAGAGTTACAGTAGAAAATCAAAGATCTGAGCTGAGCTACAAGTGCCTGCTTAGATAAACTCACTGGTAGAAATACATCATCTATCAGCTGCGTTAGTCACAGTTGATTAGCTATACTGGTACTATCCCCTTATCCAAATAGGATTAAATGTTTGCTGTCCAAAATCTCTTTAGTCGTTTGGCTGATCATCATGTTTGGTTGGGTTTTTTTTCAGAGTCTCTAAGAAACCTCGGGAGATGAAAGGCAAAAACAGTAAAAAGATTTCTCTAAAATATACAGCAGCTCGACTTCATGAGAAGGGAGTGCTTTTAGAGATCGAGGACCTGCAAGCTAATCAGTGAGTATCTTTTCTAAAAATCTTTAGAGCTAAATAACCTTCTTGAAGGAAAACAGGTATGTTAAATTCTTGTCTCTTTCTTCAAACCAGTTTAGGCACTAGCAATTGAGGAACAGGAACTCTGAGATTTGTTTGAGATTGTGACAGATTGTCTTGTGATTTTGTTCTTGGAATTTAGCATTTTTGGTCGACTTAGCTATTAAAGCTGAAGAAACTGCTTTGGCAATCTGGGCTGGCATCTCTAGAGCCAAGACACATTGCAAGTTCTCTCTCTTTTTTTTTTTTTCCCCCCTGTTTGAAGTGAGTCTTTGATTCAAAAGTGCAACAGGATTTAAATGTGACATCCTCTTCTCACCCGCCCCTTCCCTGTCACCCCCAGAGTCATGGGAGGGGTATCTCCTCGGAATTGCTACTATGGTTAATAATCTCTCACTGTTGAAAAATGAACTTAATACTAGATTGAGTTTGTCCAGCTGCAGTTTGCTAGCCTTTAGAACTTGGTATATCTTCTGTGGAATATAGAGTAGCTGCTTGTTACTAGAATTTTTTTCAACCCTGAATCATATTTTGTACTTTACACTAAATGTAGCATGGATGTGCACCACTAAAGTAGACTGTTTAGACTGCATGGGCCAAATTACTGTATTTCCTACCATGCTTTTGTGAAGGTATTATCTACTGATCACCTTGTGTGAAGGTAGAATCTGTTAGGCTTCCACTCATTGGTATATTGAGTCTGGTCGGCTTTTACGGTCTCATTCCAAATGGGGATACAGAATAAAGAGTTAAGAATAGAATTCTTAGAAATCTATCTTCAGATTTCATCTTGTTTATTCTCTTCCTGTTTCAGTAGGAATTATGTGTTCAGTAATGAACTGTTGTTTTTCATAGGTTTAAAAACGTGATATTTGAAATCAGTCCAACAGAAGAAGTAGGAGACTTTGAGGTAAAAGCAAAATTCATGGGGGTACAGATGGAAACCTTTATGTTACATTATCAGGTAAGAACTGTTCTATTTAATAGTGGCATATAAGTTCTGCTTGCCAGATTCTTCATCAACATGATAATGACATGTTTTCTGCCTGAACAGTCTGAAAAATGCTCTCAGAACCAATCCATTTGTTGCAGGCAAAACAGATGCAAACGGGGAATTCAGACGACTTTTGTTTCTTTACAAATGAATGCCTGATATCAGTCTGTGTTTTAGTTACGCTTACGTGTACACACACAAAGCAAACACGTGCGTTTTTAACCGCTTTCTGCTCCAGCAGAAAGATGGGAAGTCCGTGGTGGCAGTCAGTTGGGCTTGGATGTGGTGGCTTCAGTTGGCTGTGACTATTGGTGTTCTTTCTGCCACCCTACACTTACTGATTTCTTCAGAAATGCAGTTCTTAGGAGTCCTCAGCCTTTATTTAGGCCAGGCTACTGAACAGGCATAACGACTGACTTTTTTCCAAATGGTTCCCTTTTTGTCCTCCCGTGCCATTGCTATTATGCCTGGTGTCTCTGTCCCCTTCTTCCACTTCTGCTCCTGCCAACCCCCCACCCAGCTTGGGCATCGTTAGGTCTGTTAAACTTGGATGCCTCGGGGGTCTCAAAATGGGTTGTGTGCAGGAGCACCTTGCATCGCCGTAAGTTCATGCCCCGAGCCTGGGAAGGATGGCTGCCTTGTGCAGGCCTCTCGGGTGCTCTGAGAGCCGCTGGTTCGTTCTGGTCCTAATATGTCAGAGCTGGTCACAAACTCCTTGGTTCACGGGGCTGCCCAAAGTCGCTCAGGCACATGTGTGGCCATACCACCCTCTGCCTTTGTAGCACTGCCTTGCAGAAAGAGCAGATACTCCAAGAGGACAGCAACGAGGGAACTGCTGTCTGTCATCCAAGTATAGCATTAGCAGTGGCATCAGTTAAAAAGGCTTGCATTGCCATTGCCAAAATTTTTAGAGAAAGCAGCAGAAGTAGCTTTATGGTTGTTTACTCCAGCATCACCCAGGCTGGCCAGGAGCAGGAGCCAGGTTTGGATTTTGGAACGCACACAGTGTTTCCCTGAGGTAGTACTTCCTGAATGCCTTCTCCAATGTGCACTGTTCAAGAGCGGGCTTGCTGAAAGAAATTAATTGCTGAGATAAATGAGTGCAGGGAGTCCTATTGCTCTGTTGGGTGCATCGCTGGGAAGAGCAAAGTGTAACTAGAAGTAGTGCCTACATAAACAAGACCCAATCAGCATCATGTACATGGTCCTAACAGAGATGTTTCTTTCTCTGCCCTAGATTGCAGTGCTGTAAAACCCCTGGTTGAGACCTATAATAACTAAGATTATTAGAAAATGACACTGTGGAATGTTGTAATATTTCATGATTACATAATATAACTAGGCACATAGGAAACCCTTTTGAAACTTTACAACTTCATGGCTGCTGTGCAAATGAAAAGCCTGGAGATGACTAGATCTGAAACTTGAATTTCTTAAAATGGTCTTCTATTTCTTCCCTCTTTTGTAATTTTTTTTTTTAAATAAACACGGATTAGAAAAACCCAACAAGATCTTAAATGCCTTAGAGCAACTTTATTTTTCATGCAGTACAAGCAGATCTTTAGCGAATCTCTCATTTTTCTGTCTTATGCCATGTACTTTGTGATTGATAGTCCTCGAAAACCTACTGTACCACAGAGTCTTGTATATCCTCTGTAAGCTCTTGAGGATTCTGGGCTCATAAAGGTATTCTCTTTGGCAGGACCTTTTGCAGCTGCAGTATGAAGGCGTTGCGGTCATGAAGTTGTTCGACAGAGCAAAAGTGAATGTCAACCTTCTGATCTTTCTTCTGAATAAGAAATTTTATGGGAAGTAACCAGCCTTTCCCAGCAGCTGTGTGAAAAGGGAGATGAGTGGAAACCTGCACATAGAACTTGTAATGATATAGCTACATATCAGTATATGCCCATGCTGTGCTAAAATATATCAAATGTATTATGAAGGAGGACTTAAGAACCTCTTGTGAAATGACAACCCTGATTGAGTCTGCAGGGAGTTGGTTTCTTGTTTATTTATGATCCTCATCTTCAACTTTGAAGGTCCCCTGAGAAGCAGTTAATTTAGAATGTGTTTTTACATGGCGGTGGGGATTAAACTAATGTTAAGAGTATATTTAGGACATCTGGATGCTTTATTTGCCTAACTGTGTGCTTCATGAGGCTTGAATTTTTGTTGCCTGTGCAAAGAGAAAGCTGGCACTGTGCAGCGGTCAGTTTGCCTCTTCCTGAAGGCAAAAAAAGGTTGCAGATTGTATTTGGACTCCAGTTATTCTCTAACAGCAGTGACCAAAATAAAACAATGTTTAAGGTCCGGGTTACACGTTTGTTGCAAGCCAGTTCCCAAGATAGAACTACTACAGTCTGGGGAATCACTAAACGTCATAAATGGCTGCTGAACTATTAGTGATTATGTACAATAGCCGCATAGCATAGCTTTAGTGTCTCATTTTTCTTGATTTTTTTTTTCTGTTTATCAAACTAATAATTTACAAATGGCCCCTTCAAATAGAGGGACTGTGGAATGTATTTACTACCGCTACAGATGAAAAGAATTTGGAGTAGGAGAAGGAAACTTAAAAAATCTCTTGAGACATGTTAACTTTTATCGTTGCTTGCAAAGCATTTGAAATGTAAAAATGACTTTTTTTCCAGTTTAGAGCAATGTTCTATATATCTGTATCTCATGCAATAAACATTAGCCTCTACCTGCAGACTTATCAAAGAAAGAAGACTATCTTAAATAGGTTAGCTTTTAAAAAGATAAATTTTTCTAGCTATACTCAAGTTCCCGTTTCTTATACTACTTTGTTTTTTTTCACCATGGTGGTGGGTGTGGGCTGTTCTGCTATATACAATAAAAATGTTGAGACTCTTAAAAAAAATAAAAACCAAAACAAAACCCAGACACCTTTTTAAACACCTGGTTGCTCTAGCTCTCCCCCCAGTTTTTTATTAACATTCTTATTTTTTTAAAAAGGCATACCTCTTAATTGTAAATTTCAAGTTATTCATAGGTCACTGGTGGTGTTCATTCAGATTACTGAGTTTAATTAAACTGCTTTATCTCTAATCTACACAGAGCTAGTTATTTCAGTTTAGATCTTTTTTCTCATAAAAGACACTTGTAGTATTTGAAATGGCTACATCCCTAAGGATGACTTTTCCACAGTCCTTTTTGGAGGCAAGTATTTATTTCAACCTGCTGGTGTCTAGAGTGTAATCAAACATATTTTAATGTTGGTGCATGTGCGGTCCAGCCCAGTAACAAAAACTACTTACCAAACCCAAGAAGGATTTTTGTGGTCTAGATGTTCTGAAACAGAAATACCTCAAAACTGAATTTCCACTGAAATCTGATGAGAAGGTCTTAAATGGGATAAAAGTCTTGCCCTTGTTTTTTGTGTGTGTTTCTGGTTTTTCGGTTTGGTTTATTTTTTTTTCCCCCTGCCTCTGAATTTGCTGTATTGTAGAAGGACCTAAAACATTAATTCCTTTGATTTAGGGATGATGAGAATAATGGTAGAACATTATAAAATGATTGTTAGGAAAATGCAGTTGTACTCTGCGAGCTCTTGAGCCACAGATCATCCCCTCCCCCCCTATTTTTCCTTTTTTTTTTTTTTTAATGAATACTTTTAATACTTTTCAATGTCTGCCAAATAAATTTGGGACAAGGTAATGAGGCCTGTGTAGTACCCACGTGCTACTCACATCCTTACTAGGTGATTCAGAGTAATTCCCTTGTTGCCTACACCTATTGAAAAAAACAGGGTTTTGGCAAAAATTAAAAAACAAAAAACAACAAATGGGTTCTTTGAAAATAATCTTTAAAATGGAAATCTAGTCCTTTTAGCTGAGCAACAGTATGGAACTGTGGAGTTTGTTTATTTTTTTTTAAAAGGAAAAGCTTTATTAAAAGACTCAATCTCAGCACTTAATTATATGTAGTTTGTAACTTACTGGTGGTTTACCTTTGCTTGCTCCATTACACCACTGTATTTACCGTGGGAGGAGCTACAAGTACAAAGTGTGTCTTATTTCTCTCCTGGTAAAATTGCCCTTTGTAACTCACGTCTAAGTAAAAGACGGGCGGCGGGGCGGGAACCTTCAAACCGGCCGCTGCAACAGACTGCCGGGGTGCAGGAGACGAGCCGGGGCCGGGCGGCCCCAGGGAGTTACCCGAGAGCGGACGGAAGGTAAGAGGAGAAGGAGGCGGACACGGGTTTATTTTGTGCTGTCGCACACAAATCTATACATTTTTTAAGGAGAAAAAACCAGATTTATGTGAATTGCTCGTCGTCAGGCCGGACCGCACAGCCCCGTCGCCATGGCCCCGCCCCGGTGTGGCTTCACCATGGCAACTGTCCCCGGGCGGAAGTGGGGGAGGGTGGGCCATCACAGTGCGGGTGCCGCGCTCTGATTGGTTGTGTCGACCCTGAGTGGAGCTGGGGGAATGGCGGCCCTGAGGGGGAAGGCTGGGGGGGGGTGGGTGGTCCCGCCTCCTCGTGGGCTCCCGACGACCTGGGGGGTTTGGGGTGAGGTGCTGGCGTTGTCGGAGAAACGAAGCCCGAAACGGCGATAAGAAAGCGGTGCCCGGGCCGTGTCGGTGCCGCCTCGCAGAGATGCGGGGCTGGTCCCTCCGCAGCTATCCAGCGCTCCCCGAAACTGGCCGTGGGGCCTTAGGGGTGCTGGGCTGTGGGGTGGCGGCACTCCCCCCGCCTTTTGACATGGCCCAGGGAGGATGCAGAGGGAGTGGGGAAGCAAAGAGGGTGAGCTGCTTTGGGGCCCGACGTGGAGACCAGGTCTTGTGCTCCTGGAGCTGGCAAACAGGCTCGTGTGGCTGGTTTTGGGGCTCAGAGAGAGAGGGAGTCATGTGGCTTTGGGCTCAGGAGCGGGGTTTGAGTCTGGCATTTTGGGGGCTTGAGGCTCAGCAGCTGGGTTTTGGGGCTCGGAAAAGGGCGCTAAGTGATGTGGTTTGGGGGCCGAGAGCAGAAGTCATTTTGGCTGGTTTTGGCGGGGGGGGGAGGCAGGAGGGCCTTGGGGGCTGCGTGGGAAAGCAGGGGCTGGGCAGGGTGTGGGGAGGGCTCCCAGGAGGTGGAGGGTCTGGTCACATCGGAACCCGAAGTTCAGGAGGCCAGCACTGAAAGTCTGAGGTGGTCTGTGGGGAGAAAAGGCGCTTTTCAGATCCCCCATGCCCTCTTCGAGTCCAGCTCTTCTCTGCGCGCCACTTAGGATCGGTATTAAGTAATGAGTCGTACAAACCGGTTAACGTTTCTGCCACCTGCAGTGGTAATGTTTAATCGTAATGCTGGAGATATAAGGGTAATTGACTGACGCCCTGGTCAAAAGGCTAGAGCAGTGCAAACAGCCAGAGCTTGTGGAGAGAAGGAGCTGAAACGGACCAGTGCAGAGCAGGGGCTTGCGTTAGCCAGAGCTGCGGCAAGCAGGAGGTGCAGCAAGATGGAGGACAGTCCCACTCAATTCAAGGCCAGGCTGGATGGGGCTTTGAGGAACCTGGTCTAGTGGGAGGTGTCCCTGCCCAGGGCAG
>JAOXNO010000071.1:30131-41350 GCA_028565335.1 Limnodromus scolopaceus
GTTCCACCTAAACATGAGGAGGAACTTCTTCACTTTGAGGGTGGCAGAGCCCTGGAAGAGGCTGCCCAGGGAGGTGGAGTCTCCTTCTCTGGAGACATTCAAACCCCATCTGGACACGTTCCTGTGGGACCTGCTCTGGTTGGACCTGCTCTGGCAGGGGGTTGAACTGGATGATCTCCAGAGGTCCCTTCCAACCCCATAGCATTCTGTGAGTATTTCTCATTAACAGATGGGGACCGGCCACCAAAAGCAGCAGTGTGGCTCACCAGCAGCTCCACCAGCCGGGAGAGGGATCCGCTGGGAGACTCCGGAAAGGATATTCACGTATCAGTTTAGGGAGGTGCTGGCACAAGGCGCCTTGAGACCATTTCCCGAGACTTTGGGCTTTTTGTTTGCTTATTTTATTCCCTTATTTCCTAGAACCATCCTCAGCAGCCCTGGGGCACCCGTTTATGGGGTTGTGCCTCATCCCAAATTGCTCCACGAGCTACTTCTGGTTGAAAAACGGGGAGCTTTCCCCCATAAGCATCTGCGCCGGCTGCTTTTCAATGCCGCGTCGATCGCCAGCGGGTGGTTCTGCCGGGTGAACCGAATTTGAGGAGGACCTGCAGAGGAGGAGGGTGGAAGCTCTGCCTTTTCCTCCCAAGGGCAGCAGATCCCACGTCCCCCCGTACGGTGGCACCGGGTCTGGAGCACCATTGCCTCCGCGCTGCAACCCCGTTGATCCCCTCCGAAACATCCAAAGCTGAAAACGCGGCAGCAAAACGTCGTCCATCGGGGTTCTCCGGCAGCTCCATCTGCCCGCGTCCCACTGGCACCTCCCTGGCTGCTGTGGCCTCATCAGCGAAGGCGACAGCGATGGGGAACCAGCCTCTGCTTCCCAAATAAATCGCCCTTTCCACACGGAGCTGGGAATTCTCTCCGTAAGACCAGGATCATAGAATTGCTTAGGTTGGAAAAAAATTTAAGATCGAGCCAAGGGCGAGCTGCGGTCCCTCGTCACCTCCCTCCGATGGCTGGAAGCGGGAGGAGGTCACATCTGGTACCAGCCCGAGTGAAAGAGTGGAAAACAGCTTAAAATAATCACCCCGCTTTGTTTCTGTCATAATAACCCTTGTGAGGGGGATCGGGGCAGAGGAGAAGGGGCTGCACGGTGCAAGGCAAGTGCTGAGGAGGAGGCCAAGGGTCCCTGAGCCTGGGCTGTGCCAGTGTTTTATCCTGTGCAACGGCACAAAGCGACCAGCAGCCAGGCTTCCGAGTCTTCTGCGAAACCCCCGCTCCTCAGGGAAGGGGGACGCAGGCTCCGGCTGCTGGATTGGTAAGAAGTCCAAGAAAAATTCCCGTCTGGCAAAGCTGACTCCAAATGATGGCATTTTCTCAGGTTTGTTAACAGCAGCTCTCGAGTTGTTCCCCAGCGGATCATCCCATCCTCTCCCCAGCTGTTCCGGGGGAGCAACACCATCCCCATCCTCACCCAAAAGGCTCTGGCCAACGCAGACCATCCCATCCTCTCCCCGGCTGCACTGAGGGAACATCCCTGGTACACAGCTGCTCTGGTTGCCGGTCCCCTACGCTGTTTTTGGGAGGCATCCCCTGGCACAGAGGGGGTAGAGGCTCTTCAGGAAGGGAAGGAGACCAGCAGAAGGCAGGAGGAGAGGCGGCGACTGGCTGCAAGAAGCCCCCATAAAAATCTTTGCCTAGCAGAGACCTCGCAGGGAAGTGAGAATGACCTTCTTTCTCTCCTTCCTGGAGCCACAGGAGATGCTCCACAAAAGCCATCATTCACCAAGATGTTTGCTGGAAGGAGAATGAACACCCTTCCAGCTTTCCCATCGCACGAGGAGTTTCGAGACATCAATCAGAAAGTTTTCTGGCAAACCTGTTCCAGCCCCAAGCAGCCGTTTCGGGAGGCCAGGGTATGAGGACCAGGGGCTCAGAGGTGGTAGGGGACAGTGCGCTGCGCTGGCAGCTGGCATCTCAGGTCCTTCTGCTGCTGTTTCAGGGCTTCTCAACCAGGATGTTAATATTCCTCATGCAGAAACACCTCTGGTACTTACTTTTCTGCTCTTGCTGGGATTAGGGCTCTGGCCTGCACGAGCCCTGACTGGGACCACGGCTCCAATGGAACAAAACCCCAGGATGGCCCAGGAGAGAAGTAAAATCCCCCGGTGACGGCAAAGGGACTCACCTTTCAGATCTAAGCAGTCTATCCTGGGAGCCAGATCTTTAAATTCCTGCAAAAGAAAAAGCAGCGTTTCCTACTCGGGAGGAGGAAGGCAGGGGAGAAGGGGAGGAGAATTAACGTGCTAGAATAAGGAGGTAACATGACAAATTGGGCAAATCCTCCCCCAGATGAAGAGAGGAGACGGGAAACTCTCAAGATCAAAGCCGTCGCTTATGGCGCTTTGCAGGCTGGATTCGTGTGAGTCACTGGGAGAACTGGTGACCCTGCCCGGGACGAGGTCCTGGAGCCCTACGAGGAAGGGTGGCTGACGAAGATGAGGATCCATCTCCGCACACGGAGGCTGAACCAGGGGAAGGCAGAGAGGATGAAAAAGCAAAAAGTCTTCCCTTCCAGGCCGAGGGAAGAGCTTTAAACATTGTGCTCCGGGGCCCGAGGGTTTAAATGGGACTTTTATTCGCTCCCATGTGAGCGGGGAAAACCACAGCCCTCGTCACCCTCTCCCTGCGGGCTTCCCTCCCGCCGCTGCCCGAGCAGTTTTCCACGGAAAATAACACCCCAGGCTTCGCAAACCAGCCCATCCAGGTCTCATCCCCCAGCTGGAAGGGGACAGCGGGGACCTCAGAGCCCACACAGCAGCCCGAGGAGCCAGCCCCAGAGAAAACAGGGCAAGAACAGGGTCTGGGAGCGCTTTAAACGACACGTAACATTGTGCGCGAGCAAGCTCCTTCGCTTTCGCTCTCTGCAACGAGTTTCATCTGGCCAGAAACCTGTGCTTGTGCTGTGAAAACAAGAGTCTTTGTTCCCGTCTGACGTGCCAGCGACTGTAAAAGCCCACGGCGGGAGATGGGATAAAGGGGTGTGTTTGCTCCTTTGGCACCAGCTGTACCTGTATCTGCTTCAGTAGTTTGGGAATCTGCTTGCAGTTCAGCTTCTGGCAGGCTTGCTTGTAGGCGGCCATGATCTCATCCACAGTCACGTTTTGGGCTGAAAAGGTACAAGGGTAAGAATTGGGGGGGGTTACGGTGGTATTCGCAGGAATGGACACGTCTGTGTTCGACCCCCACCCCGTCCGCATCCCACGTGTCGGACGGAGCCACCCGCCGGGATCTGCACCCGGCAGAGGAGCCTGCAAGGAGATTACAAGGATTAAGGATGTTCACACGCAAAGGGACAAAGCAAAACCCGAGCGAGGTTTGCTCGAACACGTCTACGGCAGCGAGCCGTGTCTTGCTCGGGCAGAAAAGGGGCCAGAAAAGTGCAGGCGGCACCTCCTGCCTCCTCCAGCCGTGCTTTGGCACGAGAGCTGTGATTTTTGGGAACGGAAAAGCTTTCAGAAAAGAGGCCCGGGATGACAAACCCCAACCAACCCCTCTCAGTAGGTGGTGTCTAAATGGTGCTGTTAAATACGCTCCTCCAGCTTTTAGTTTCACTCGATTTCGTTTTTTCACTCAATGGCCTGGCGATCGTCACGCGGGCACGGAGCCGGACGCGGCACGTCCACCCCCACCCATAACCCCAGATTTTCCCTAATCGGCTTCCGCAGACAGCCGGAACGCTGCTCAGAGGACTCGGGGGTCAACCTGAGTCAGCGAGACACCAGCTCAAATCTCCCAGAGTTGTCATCCTCCGGCAAACGGCGTCTTGGAAGTTCACCTCGTCCCGGTTGGGAAGCCGTGGGAAGGGTGTTCCGTTGCCGTCACCGCCGCCGAGCTCGGCTCCCGGCAGCATTTTACTCACTGCTCCTGTCTGCCCTGAGTCAGGGGTGAAGCCGCCGCTCCGGATGCCGGGGAAGCCACGGCGGGAGCTGCCGCGGGATCATTAGCCACGTGAGACGATGCCCACCTCCGCTCCTGGCGTGATTTCGGTTCGGAGATCGGCCCCGACAAACGCGAAAGCCATCCCCGGTCAGAAGACGATCTGGAGAAACCAGATTCCCCAGGAACCTCATCTGGCTGGTTGCACGAAGCAACTCCCCCCCCCTCCCCGTCCCTGTCCCTGAGGATTACGACATCCAGAGAGCTCGATAAAAACCTAAACGCTCTACCAGCTGTGAAAATAAATAATAATAATTAAAAAAAAAAGGCTATTTTAATCTTCTCCCTGTTCACAGGAAACCCGTCGGGGGCATCTCTGCAGCAGGATGTGGTCAGAGCAACACATGGCAGAGGCAACGCCGCGGCTGCACTACCCAGAAATGCCTTTTGGGCAGTTTTTAACCCCAAAACCCTTCCCAGGCCACCACGGCGAGGTTTGCGGGGACAGCCACCGCCAGGCGAGCAAAGCAGCCAAGGTTTAAACACACCCCAAGCAAGTGCTTGATGAGGGGAGACCTAAGAAGGCCCCAAAAAGCCCCATGAGCCAGAAACCACTTGCTCCTCCGAAGCGTTGGGTGCCGATTCCCTGGGAGAAGAATCCACCGGGGCCAAGTGAGCCCCACACCTACGAGAAAAAAAAGAACTCTTACTGCCAGCAAGGGGATTAGCAGCGCACCGCGATGTTTCTGCCACATGAATGCTTTCCCCCCCAAAAAATGAAGCATGATTTTGGGAATTTGAGGAGAGCAAAGCAGAGCCGCCGCTGTCCTAATGCGGACGAGCATCCCGGGGGTGCAAGAGCACCCGCCAACCCAGCTCCGGAACGTCCCAGTTGAAGGATTTCTCCCCAAATCTGAACTCAAGCACCCTGGGCTAATCCAGTTTTTATTAGTTCCTGCCAGTGAAATGCTTTGGTCTGCCCTCTCCTGGGTGGAAATCCTAAATTTTAACAACTCTCGTCGCCGGAGGATGGGGATTCGCTTCGGCTTTCTTCTGGCACATCTCCATTCCCTCCTCGCCGGAAATCCAGCGGGAAGAAGTCAGAGGTCCCGTGGTCCTCTCGAGCTGCTTCCAAAGCTTCCAACCTCCTCCTTCCCCCAGAGACGTGCCCCGAGAAGCTCCCCGTCCTGCACAAGCTGAGATCTGTGCCGGCGCGGCGGTGCTGGAGGACGGGAGCCATTCTCCATTCCCAGAGAACATCTCAAGATGGTTTCATCCACGCCGTTAAACCTCACGAGCGGATCCAGATCACCAGCGGGAACCTCTCACCGGCAACTCCCGAGTCTTCTCCGGCTTCACCGCTGGCGCCGAGTCCCTTCCCACCTCCTGGGTGAGCACCCAGAGCTCCCGCATCTGCTGGGCACCGGGAAACACCCCGAGTTTAACCCCAGAGTCAGAACCACTCACGTAACTGTAGGGGCAAGACCAAGGACGCTGGCGAGCCCGGCACCGCTCCGTACGTCCCCTTGACCGGCATCCCTGCGGCATTTCTGGCACGAGGACATCCGTAAGCCTTCCACGGCAGCTCCGCATCATCCTGGGGGTGCTGCCCGTAGGAGCAGTTGGTATTTGGTCTTGGGTTTCGCTCTTCTGAAGCCTTTAAGAAGCCAAAACGTCAACCACCGAGCGGCGGTTCTTCTTCCCGCAAGGCTTGGGCTTTGCTCCGCAGCCGCCGCGCTCTTCCGAAACTCGGATCCACGGAAAACATTCTTCCTTTTTCCCGACCAAGGCGTCCTGAGACCCTGTGAGGGAACTTCCTCGCTAGATATCGGGGGTTTTAATTAAAAAGGCTCTTCACGGTGTTTTTTAGAGCATCCCATCCCCACTCCCCCTTGGCAAAGAGCCGCTCTCCCGCTCGTTTCTGCTAACGAAGCCTGCGAGGTCAATATTAATATTTCCTGTTCGAGCTCCGTCCTGCGGCTCACCAAGCAAATATTTGCGGTGGCTGTAACACCCGCCTTCAAAAAAACCCTTGAAATTTCTGGGCAAAGCCTTTTTTTGGCGGCCGAGGAGGGCTGAGGCCAATCCCCCAGCACGGCAGGTATTTGGCGGGGCTTTTACGCCGCTGTCGCCATCCATGAAACAAAGGCCAGCGCTGGTTCTGCAAACACCTTTGATAAAATACGTATATTTACACACGCTCGGGCAGGTGACTTGAGCGAGCAAAGCCCTGCTGGCTCCCGGCTCGGGTGGAATTACCCGCGGCTTCAAATATCTGGTTTTAGAAAGAGCAGGTTTCCATTCCGAGCATCCCCAAGGGCATCCCGGATCCCGCCCCCCCCCCCCCCTTCCACACTTTCCTTAAAGGCTGCCCCCAAAATCATCAGATTAAAGGACAAAATGAAATGGAAACTAGAAACCAGAGCTCATCTCCCCCAGGAGACCAGCGAGGCTTCAACGCCTTTCCCTAAGGAAGAACTCAGGTTTATCTCCCAAACGGCGATGGGCTTTGGTCCCGCTCACGTCCCGACCCCCTCTGCGCTAATATCCCCAAACAGAATTAACTACCTTATTAATTAATCTCTTTATTATTGCCTGGCGGATTAAGATCCCAAGAGCGATAAGGAGGGTATTTCTCAACCTCCTGTGTATCTCAACGTGGTTCATCCAATAATTTTCTACTAATTTTCGCCCACGGCTCCTGGCAGAGCGGCCACCGGCTCCACCGGGAGCTGCTCCAGCGCCGGCACCGGCAGAAAACCTTGGAAATTCAGGAAAAAAACAACCCAGAAAGGGTCATGGATGAGATTTAAAACGCAAATAATGCTTCTTCCTGCGAAAGACAACAACAGCCTCACGCCGCCCTCCTCCTCCTCCTCCTCCTGGTCACCAAAAGCACCTTTACACGTGTTTTGCCTTTAACTACTCTGTTTACTGGGTTTTCCCATTAAAGCCCGGCGTTTCCGTGCTCGTAACCGCTCTGCCCACGGCAGGTTTTGCTTCACCTGCTCCTCTGTCCACATCCAGGACGACACGGCACCAAAGCAAACAGGTTGTTGTTAATTAACGGGCGGTGCTGTCCCAGCCGCAGCCAGCTCATCTTCCCAGAGACGAAAAGAAGAGAAAAAGCTGATTTTTCACAGGTTCGCGCCGCGTTTCGCTTAGTTTCGCTGTGCTGGAGCCCCTCACGAGGCAGAGGGTACAGAAAAGGAGGCGAAAGCCGATGTGGGCAGTGTCCGTCTCCCAGCGCTGCTCCAGGAGAGCATCCCAAAATCCCATCATCAGGCGAGGAAAAGGCAGTGACCTCACTGCGATCTGACCGAACGATTCACCTCCGTCCCCAGTGTCACCAAATGAGGT
Source organism: Limnodromus scolopaceus (assembly GCA_028565335.1). Lineage (NCBI taxonomy): Eukaryota > Metazoa > Chordata > Aves > Charadriiformes > Scolopacidae > Limnodromus > Limnodromus scolopaceus. The sequence continues at coordinate 37,431 of JAOXNO010000071.1, forward strand.
CTCTCTCTCACTCTTTGCCTCCGCTCGGGAGCGTCCCGCTGCTGCTTCTCCTGGGCAAAGCTCCATGAACCCTCTTCCAGCCGCTCTTCCCCTCGCACGAGAAGAAAATTGGTTTTAAAAGAAAAACCCCAGCAGAGGAGCTCACCGGCGTTCGAGCGGCTCCTTCGCTCTCAGGCCGGTGGCACTCGACGCAGGGAGAAGCTGGCGGCGCCCCGTGTCACCCCGACACCTGGGTTTGCTCTTCCTCCAGCGAAGGCCACCAGATGCCACGATTTTGGGGAACGGTGCCCACCAGCTGGGTGGCAAATGGAGCTTCTCCACCCGAGGGTGTCCCCCCCCCGATGCCAGCAGTGAGCCCGGCCTCCTCGCTGCCACGTTGCCGGACCAAACCCAACACACCGAGACCCGGAACGTTCGGGACGGCAGGATTTCACCAGCTGGACGCCGTTGGAGTTTTCACCCGTGATTTCCACACCCGCTCCTTCGCCATGGCGCTGCAAACCCCGGCTGTATCCCGGGGAACCTGGGGAAGACACCTCTCCCCTCCCAGGCTTTCCACCAGCGACGGCAGAAGACACGTCTCGGCGGCGGGGGGAAGCCTCCAGCTCCTCTCCCCAAGCCTGGAGGCCCTGAGATATCCAACACACTTGGTTTCCCCCCGCCACAGGAGGGGGGAAAAGGAAATAAAGGGGCACTTTCCCCCCCTCCTCATCTTGTGCTCTGGCTCGTTTCCCAAGGGATAACACGGCACCCACAGACCGTGGGGTGCCAGCGTGGCGGGGAAGCCCGGCGAGCCAAGGGAGACGAACCGCAGCGGCGTCTGTCCCTCAACCTTCTCCTCTCCAGGTTTATCCAGCGCCTTTTTCAATCCTAAACCGACCCCCCCCCACCTTAAATCGAGGCAGGGTTTGTTAGAAAACGTGCCGGGGCAAAACGGGACGAGCTTTAGGGTCTTTTGGGCCAAACCCGGCGTGGCATCTCTGCCAGCGGAGGCACAGGGCCAGCAGGGAGCCACCGATAACCCACCCTGACATGGCTCTGGGCAGAGAGGCCGGTACCGCAGCCTGGCAAGAAAGAATTAAAAGGCAGAAATAATTAATGCTCATCAGCGAGGTTTCAACAGAAAGGAGGGCTGACGAGCGGAACCCGACACAGCTCTGTAGAGAGGCCGCTCACCCAGGAGCTCAGGTGGCTGTCGGATCAGGATGCTTTAAAGGTGCAACGACCCAAGCAGGGAAAAAGAAGGTAAAAAAAAGGTAAAAAAAGAGAAATATTTAAAAAAAAATAATTAGATAATTCAGTAAAAAACATGATGCTCTAAAGCCACTGACCGCCTCTTGGCGTACAGAGTGTTTCTGCAAAAGGGGAGGGAACCGCTGACGTTCAGACACCACGGGTTTCAAAAATAAATGGAGCGTCCACCTCGTGACGTTGAGAAACCGGGGGCAGCCAGACCCACTGCCCGTTAAATGACGCTAACGATGCCCTGACCGCAGTTGGCAGAGAACCACACGCCCCTCCGCCTTCCCCTCCCACAGCCTCGAGTGCTTTGGGGTGCCAAGGAGGACCCAAAGCAACGTGCCGAGCCCCACGCCGCCCGGCAAAACCGGCCCCGCCGGTACCGGCCCCGAGGAACGTCCCATTCAAGTAGCCAGAAGGAAGTTAAACGAGCAGAGGCGCGTCCGCCGGAGCAATTTCAAGCCAACGAAAGATGATTGAGAGATAAATAAAGCCCCTGAATAAAAACAGTTATTATCCGCACGTGAGAGGAAGAATAAAAATGGTGTCACGGGCAACGCGCTCCTGGAGTCCAGGGAGAGGCGGGTCCCGGATGCCGGCTCTGCCCCGAGCGGCAGCGGCTTCCCCAAATCCCAGCGCCACGACAACGGGCAGCGCGCAGGATTCCTCCCTAATTACAGAGGGGAAATTAGCTCTCGGGCCCTTCACGCCGGGCGCCCGCGGGTGCCGAAGTCTGAGGTTAAACGGCTTTAAAATAAAGGCCCCCAGCACCCGAAGGGCGGGACGCCTTCGGGAAAAGCCTCTGGCTCGGAGCCGGGAGCTTTTTCCCCCCCTCGGGAAAGGGGAGCTGGGCTGAGGAATGTGTCTCTCCCGGGCTCCCTCTGGGACGCGGCCGGGCGGGAAGAGCGCGGCTCGTTAGGGAGCACCCAAACGACACCCATTTTCTGGAGCGGCAGAGAAGGGCCTGGGGTTGGCTTCACCGGGTGAAGGTCACCGTCTTCATCCAGAGCAGCGGCAATTGCACAAAATCGCGTTAACGAGCAGGTTTTCTCCATCCCTGGGGATATTTCACGGAGGCATCCGGCCACCGCCTTGGGACCAGCCGGCTGACACCGAGCAATAAAACCAGAATTAATCAGCATCACCTAATGAGATCTGGTGCCTTTTAGGCGACGTCTGACGCGTGTGAAGTGGAACTGGAATGGGTCTCGTCACCCAAGGAGGTGAGCAACTGAAAAAACTCGGGAGAACTCCAATTTCTGGCTTGCGACATGGTAAAAGTAATAAAAAAGCCTGTTTGGTTCCCAAAAAGGGGGTGAGGCTGCCGGCTAGCCATGATTTTTGGCAGCGAGTGGCGCAGCAGTTTGGTTTGGGATGGAGAAATGCAGCTGGCGACGTGAACCCCGGGGATGCGGCGACCTACGAGGAGCTTTTTGGGATGGCGGCACTCGCCCCGCAGCGCGACGTCCTTTGGTGGGTCTCCAGCTGGTTCCCCTCTTTTGGTACGATATTAAAAAAACAAACAAAACCACGTCCTGAAATTTGCAGCCGGCCACGTCGCACAATTATCAGGAGCCCTGGAGGGATCCCGGTCTGAGCTCCCTCACCCGGTCTGGCAGAGAAGCCCCAAGCGGAGCCCCCCCCGACGGCTTCGGCACCCACCGGCGACGGATCCGTGGCCGCCCACGCTTCGCTGGAGCTCACGTTCTGGCAGTGCTCCTCGTTTGGGGATGTTTCCTCAGAAAACAGCCCCCGGCCGCTTGCCGGGGTGGACGTCAGCATCTGATGTTACTGAAACCTCCAGGACCTCGGGAGGATGGAGCTTCAGGTCGTCTCCTTTCTCCTCCCTCGAGCAGGCAAAGCTCCAGCGATGCTTTGGGGAAGAGACGCGAGTTTCTCCACGTTGCTGCTGCCACGGGACTGTCACCCGCCACGCCGGCAGAGCCCCACCGTCACCGTCCTTCCCACAGCACCAAAGCCAGGAGCCTCCCTACAGGCTGAAGTCTTCACAGAATCATGGAATGGTTTGAGTTGGAAGGAGCCCTAAAGACCATTGAGTTCCAACCCCCTGCCCTGGGCAGGGACACCTCCCACCAGAACAGGTTGCTCCAGGCCACCTCCAACCTGCCCTTGAACCCCTCCAGGGATGGGGCAGCCACAGCTTCTCTGGGCAACCTGGGCAAGGCTCTCACCACCCTCACAGCAAAGTTCTTCCCCACATCTCATCTCCATCTCCCCTCTTTCAGTCTCAAACCTTTCCCCCTCATCCCATGGCTCCCCTCCCTCATCCAGAGTCCCTCCCCATCTCTCCTGGAGCCCCTTGAAGGACTGGAAGGGGCTGGAAGGTCTCCCTGGGACCTTCTCTTCTCCAGGCTGAATCCCCCCAACTCTCTCTCAGGAGACAGTCCTCCCAGCAGAGGGCCTCCAGCCCTCCCAGCATCTCCGGGGCCTCCTCTGGCCCCGCTCCAACAGCTCCATGTCCTTCTGATGTTGGTGGCCCCAGAGCTGGACACGGTGCTCCAGGTGGGATCTCCCCAGAGCGGAGCAGAGGGGCAGAATTCCACCCCCCTCACCCACTGGCCACGCTGCTGGGGACACAGCCCAGGGTGTGGGGGGACTTTCTGGGCTGCCAGCCCACGTTGCCACCACGTGTGGAGCTTCTCGCCCACCAACACCCCCAA
>JAOXNO010000073.1:11523-25979 GCA_028565335.1 Limnodromus scolopaceus
GGGGGGGGGGGGGGGGGCCTGTCCAGGGGTCACTCTCCCCATTGGCAGTGGGGTCTCCCGGCTCACCTGCGTTGAAGTTGCGTGGCTGGTACTGGTATCTCTTCCCTGCCAAAGAGACCAACAACCTCTGGAGGGGCCCTGCAGGCTCCTCGCCACGGTCACACTGTGCCACAACGTGCCATCTGTGCTGCGCTATGGCACGCCATGCTATGCTGTGCCATGCTGTCCTGCGCCATGCCATGCTGTGCCATGCTGTGCCAAGCTGTCCTGTGCCATGCCATGCTGTGCCATGCTGTGCCATGCTGTGCCAAGCTGTCCTGTGCCATACCGCATCATGCCATGCTGTGCCAAGCTGTCCCCCCCACATGCAATGCTTTGCTGTACCGTGCCATGCTGTGCCACGCTATCCTCCGCGGTGCCATATCATCTACCCTGTGGAAGGGAGGGACCGTCCCAGGGGATGGAGGGACCATCACGGGGGATGAAGGGACCATTTTGGGGGATGGAGGGACCATTCCGGGGGATGGAGGGACAAACCCAGGGGATGGAGACACCATTCCAGGGGGTGGAGAGACCATTCCAGGGGATGGAGGGATGAAGCCAGGGGATGGAGGGACCATCACAGGGGAATGGAGGGACTGTCACAGGGGATGTTACCTTTCACCCATTCGCAGTTGTATTTGCTGAATGTGTCCTTGGCACGGAGCTGGATATGGGTTCTCTCCCCATCGTAGGTGATGTCGGTGACCACGAATCTCTCATAGGGCGGGATGAGGACTTCCCTCTGCTTGGGAAAGAAGGAAAAGTTCTCGATGGAGATGCCATAGCAGGTGTATACCGAGAAGAAGGTGTCATTGCCAAACACCCCAGCTTCCTCCTTACGGAGGGAGCCGAAGGTGAATTGGCCGAAGCGGACGAGATCTTGGCGCTGGGCGGTGAAGCGGATGCCCTTGATGCCCCGATAGACTTGGTAGCACTTTGGCTGGGCATTCCGCAGGATTATCAGGGCTTGAGTCAGGAGGAAATGCAGCGTCTTAAAGTGAAATTTCTCCAAGTATTCTTTGCGGGAGAGACCGGTCTCGCGCACAGCTGCGTTGAACTCCTTGTACAGGGTTCCGTTATGGGTGTACGCCATGAGGGCCACCGCATGCTCCCTCCGCAGTGCCGGTGGCTGGGGGACATGACCTTCCCGGTTCCGCCATTTGGCAGTGGCCAGGGTCCAGGTCTCCGCGAAGATGCTGTTTCTGGCGAACTCGGTGCGGTTGATCTCCCGCAGGTCCTCCTCCATCTCATGGCTGCAGCCCTGGTACTGGTCATCGAAGGAGTTGGGGGCCATGTCCAGCACCTTCTCCTCGACGGCCTCAAGGATCAGGGGGTTGCTGGTGGCCAGAGCCCCAGCCAGCAGCACCAACCCCAGCACCAGGTGCTCCATGGACATGGACCTGTTGGAAAGGGTCCATTGGAAGGCCATGGAGATGCTGCGATGGATGGAACCCCTCTGCTGTGAGGACGGGAAAGGTTGTGACATGAGTGACCCCGAGGCATTGATGGCTGTGGCAGCGGGGGCATCCGTCCCTCCCCGCTCCCCAGACACTGCTTGGAGGACTCACAGTGGGGGTCTGTGGGGGGCAGCACCCTGTTCTCCACACGGCTGCAGCCCCCCCATGTTCCCCCACGGTTTCTTGGGGCCCTTGGGCAAACCCTGGTTACCCACCTGCCGGGAGGGAGACAAAATCCCTGGAACCTGCTGTGGATTCCCCAGGAGCCGTGTGTGACGCCCGCAGTGGGGTTTGCAGAGCTCTCCTGGGCTGGACAAACCCTCCCGCTGCTCCAAGCCCCGACGTTTCACCCCCAGACGCGTCCCGCAGGGTTCTCTGCTGCCACTTCCCTGCAGCCGCTGCCCCGTCTGGGTCTAACCCTGTCCCGGGGTGAGCCGGGCACCCTCGGGGAAGGGTTTATATCTCAGCGGTGGCCAGCGCGATGGTCACAGCCCTCATGGTCCTTCCTACCCTGCCGGCAGCCCCTTCCTCTGTTCCTGGAAGGTGCTGGAATTCCTCGGAAAGGGCTGGGGTGGTGCAAAGGGGGTGGTTCACTGCGAGTGACTTTGTTTGCCCTCCTGTTAGCCTTTGGTTTCTGCCAATTGTGTGTCCTCCCCACCACACCTCTTGCTCCTTCTCCAGCTGCAGGTAGGTTCCCTTTAATGTGCAGATGCCCAGGTTTCACGAGCCGAGCCGTGCCACACCATGCCATGCTCTGCCATCCCATTCCGTGCCATGTCACCCTATGCTGCGCCATAATGTGCCAATCGTTGGCTGCAACCTTGGTACAGGTTGTCGAAGGTGGTGGGGGCCATGTCCAGCTTCATCTGTGGCAGGACAACTAGCCCAGCTGAAGTGCTGGATGCATTTAAACTGCGATAGTGTATTGGCCATTGTACCCACAGAACCTGCAGCAGTGGGGTGTTGGACCTGTGAGTGAGCTCCAAACACATTGTTCATTTGAACCTCTCAGGGAAGCTCTTTTCCCTTTCCATCACGGTTTGTCAGCGTTGGGTTGATGGTTGGACTCAATGACCTGAAAGGTCCCTTCTAACCTTCACCCTTCCATGATTCTGTGGTTTTTAGATAGTGGTTTTTAGATATTTTATGATTGTAGATTTGTACATTTCAGATATGTACCAGAAGCTGAGGGGATGACCATGACCGTGGTATCCCACCCTAATTCTGCGTGCAGTAAATGGCAGAGCATTCCCCACCGACCCATCTGTGTTTATGGAATATGGAATATTTTACACCCCTGCATTTCCTGTTCAGCCCTCAATAAAATAGAATCGTAGAATGGTTAGAGTTGGAAGGGACCTTAAAGATTGTCAATTTTTCTCCTTCTTCCCTTCTCCTCCTCCTCCTCCTCCTCCTCCATCTCCTTCTCCTTCTCCTTCTCCTTCTCCTTCTCCTTCTCCTTCTCCTTCTCCTTCTCCTTCTCCTTCTCCTTCTCCTTCTCCCTCTCCCTCTCCCTCTCCTTCTCCTTCTCCTTCTCCTTCTCCTTCTCCTTCTCCTGTCCTACCATCCATCCCTCCTCCTCCTCTTCCTCCTTCTGTCCCACTGTCCATCCATCTCTTCTTCTCTTTCACCCATCCCACCACCTTCCCACTGCTCTCCATCACCCACCGCCTCCTCCGCCTGCCGTTTGTAGGCCTTGACTTTCATCTGCAGTTTGTCCACCAGGTCCTGCAGCCGCAGCAGGTTCTTCTTGTCCTCCTCCGTCTGTGGGGACAGAGGATGGGGCTGGGGCCTGGCCCGGGGCAGGACCAGCTCTCCCGGGCCTCAGTGTCCCTGCCCAGGGACAGGGCTGGTGGTGGCCAAGCTCTGGGCCAGCTTTTCCTGCACCTGTGGCCACCAGGTCAACCCTGGTCTAGGTCATGGTGGGATCTAGGTGTCTTTTGCCCCATGTTTCTGTGGGAATGGAGGTAACCACTGATGTTCTGTGTCCCTATGGCCATCAGGCCAATGTCCTCAATCAACCATGTCTTTGTCACCACAAAGTCAATGTCCTCGGTCACCAGTGTCCCTACAGCCACCAGGTCAACCTTCTGCATCATCCATGTCCCTGTGGCCACCAGGCCAATGCCCCAGGTCACCTATGTCCCTATTGCCACTGGGTCAACCACGTCCCTGTGGCCACCAGGCCAATGTTCTGGGTCAACCATGTCCTTGCAGCCACGAGGTCAACCTTCTACATCATCCATATACCTATGGCCACAAGGCCAATGTCCTGGGTCACCTGTGTCCCTGTGGCCACAAAGTCAATGTCCTGCATCAGTTGTGTCCCTACAGCCACCAGGTCAACCTTCTGCATCATCCATTTCCCTGTTGTCACCAGGCCAATGGCCTGGGTCACCTATGTCCCTATGGCCACCAGGACAATATCCTTCATCAACCATGTCCACCATGTTGTGGTGGTCAACCACGTTCTACCTCCATGGTTGTAGGGGCAGCGGGTGATGTTCTAGGTCACCCCTGTCCTTGTGGCCACCACCAGCCCTGGTGAGCTGGACACCAGGTGGCCATGCTGCGGTGGCCTCACCTGGTAGCTGAGCTCCTTGACGCGCCGCTCAGCCTTGCGCAGGCTCTTGATGCTCTCAGCATGACGCTTCTGCTCGGCCTCCAGCTCAGTCTCCAGCTCCCTCCCCCGGGCCTCCAGCTTCTGCAGCTGCTTCTTGCCCCCCTTGAGGGCCAACTGCTCGGCCTCATCCAACCGCAGCTGCAGGTCCTTGATGGTCTGTTCCATGTTCTTCTTCATCCGCTCCAGGTGGGCGCTGGTGTCCTGCTCCTTCTTCAGCTCCTCTGCCATCATGGCCGCCTGCCCCGGGAGAGAGGTGGAGAAGGAGCTTCGAGGCATGTTTTCCAGTGCCTCATGGTGGAAGGTCCCCGAGATGTGGGTCCCACCACGGCACTCACGTCGGTGATGGCCTTCTTGGCCTTCTCCTCAGCGTTCCTGCACTCCTGGATGGCCTCTTCCACCTCCGCCTGCAGCTGGGAGATGTCCCCTTCCATCTTCTTCTTTTGATTGATGAGGCTGGTGTTCTAGGGGGTGGGTGGAGGAGCAGACCTCAGGAGGTGGCTGTGGGGCTGCTGCCCCATTCTTCTCCAGCCCCACAGGACTCCCACCTCTGTGGACTTCAAGGATCTCAGGGTGGAAGAGATCCTTGGGGAACCCAATCCAGAAGAAGCCCATGGTCTTATTTCCTCCAGATTTTGAAGGTCCCTGGTGGGTCATCCTTGAGGAACCCAACCCAGGAGAAGCCCAAGACCCACCCTCACTCCTCCAGGGTCTCCAGATGGAGGAGATCCTGTAGAACCCAACCCAGAAGAACCCTCCACGGTTCTCCAGATGGAGGAGATCCTTGGAGAATACAACCCAGAAGAAGCCCATGGCCATAATTCCTCCAGGTTTTGATGGTCCCTGGGGGGTGGTGACCTTTCTCCTTGAAGGAATGTGAGGTCTCACCTGGGAGTGGAGGAGCTGAACCCTCTCGCTGGCCTCGATCAGCTCCTGCTCGGCCAACTTGCGGGCCCTCTCTGTCTGCTCCACCACCGCCCGCAGCTCCTCCAGCTCTGCCTGCAGGAGGTTGTTCCTCCGCTCCACAATGGCAATATTCTCTTTCAGGTCCTCATTGGCCCGCATCATGTCATCCAACTGCAGCTGGGTGTCCTGTGAGGCCATGGAGGGGGACAATGGTGATGTGGAGGAAGATGGTGGACCCACCTACCACCCTGAAGGAACACAACCCAGAGGAACCCTCCAAGGTTCTCCAAATGGAGGAGATCCTTGAGGAACCCAACCCAGAAGAAGGCCCAGCCCCGTCCCCCCACCTCCAAGGTTCTCCAAATGGAGGAGACGCTTGAGGAACCTAACCCAGAAGAACCCTCCAAGGTTCTCTAGATGGAGGAGACCCTTGAGGAACCCACCCCAGTGGGGAGGGGACACCCCTCAAGTTCCAGTGGCCCAAACCCACCTTGAGGTAGCCCTGCAAGGTCTTGACTTGCTTCTGGGCCTCAGCAGCCACCCGGTTGGTGTGGCCCAGCTGGAGCTCCATCTCATTGAGGTCACCCTCCATCTTCTTCTTCAGCCTGAGGGCCTCGTTGCGGCTGCGGGTCTCGGCGTCCAGCGAGGTCTGGAGGGAGTCCACCACCCGCAGGTGGTTGCGCTTGGCCTGCTCCATCTCCTCGTCCTTCTCAGCGAGTTTGCGCTCGTAGTCGGCCTTCACTTGGTTGAACTCCAACTGGGCCCTCAAGATCTTCCCCTCCTCGTGTTCCAGAGAGGCCTTGGAGGGAATAAAAATGGACCTTGAGGGCCTTGAGGGGCCACCAAGAGAACTTGGAGCCACCTCCCGGGGGTGGTTTAACCCACCTCAGCCTCCTCCAGCGCGGCCTGAAGCTCTAGCTTCTCGGCATCCAGCTGCTTCCGCACCTTTTCCAGCTCGTGGATGGTCTTGTGGCTGGCACCCAGCTGCTCTGTCAGGTCTGAGATCTCCTCTGGCCCCACCAGGAGAAGGTCCCATCAGCCCCATGGGGCTGGAGAAGAAGGAGGTGGGGAAGGGCAGGACCATGGTCTCACCTTGGAGGTTCTTGTTCTCCCTCTTGAAGGTCTCCAGGTGCTCCAGAGCCTCCTCATAGGCGTTCTTCAGCTTGAAGAGCTCAGTGCTGAGGGACCGGGCCTCCTTCTGCGAGGCCTCCAGCTCCGTTTGCGATTCCTCGAACTTCTGTTTCCACTCGGCCAAGACCTATGGGGTGGACATCACCACCAAGACCATGATCACCACGAAGAACCTTCCTCTCCTCCTCCTCCTCCTCCTCCCCAAGGAGCTCCTGGAATCTCCACTGGAAGGTGGAGCTTCATTGTTCATTATTCTTGACCGTTGTCCATCATTGACTGTTGTCCATCATTCTTCTGGGCTTCTTTGGTGGGACTCACACATCTCCATCCCCATCCCACACTTCTCCTCCCTCCCCTGCCCCCCTTTTTTGTTGACCCCCCACCCCCAAAACCTTGTCAAAGTTCCTCTGTTTCTTGTCCAGGGCAGCAGCGGCCGCGTTCGACCGCTCCACGTCCGCCATGAGGTCCTCAATCTCGTTCTGCAGCCGGTGCTTGGTCTTCTCCAGGGAGGAGCACTTGGCATTGACAGCCTCCACTGCCTCCTCGGCCTCCTGAAGCCTCTGGGCCAGCTTCTTCCTGCCTCGGGAGGGGAACAACCATGGGGCAAGTTGGTCCTGTGGGCCCAGTTGCCCAACTGCAACCTTCTTCCAGCCCAAGGTGGGTCAAAACTCCTCTCCCACCTCCAGCTCTTTCAACCTGCTCCAGAACCTTCTCCAGGGGAGAGGTCTCCACCGTCCTCCTGCCCCATAGGGGTTGTCCACCCCCCTGGAGGGGTGTCCTCCAACCTCCTTGGAGCTCCACCCTCCTGGTGTACCCTCCCAAATCTCATTGAGGTCCTCCTTGGGTGGGTGGGTGGTGGACCCTTTTCAAGTGCCCTCAAGGCCAGTCTGGAAGCTTAGAGGACCTCCTGATGTCCCCACCTTGGGGACACGAGTGTGGGGTGTGGTGGGAGGGGACTCACTTGGCCTCCTCCAGCTCCTCGGTGCGTTGGATGGCGTCTGTCTCGTACTTGGTCCTCCATTGGGCCACTTCAGAGTTGGCCTTGGAGAGGGAGCGCTGGAGCTCAGCCTTGGCCTCGGTCTCCTCCTCATACTGCTCCCGCAGGAGGTCACAGTCGTGCCGGGCTGACTGGAGTGCGTGGGCCAGAGCGTTCTTGGCCTTGGCGGGAGGGGGGGGGGGGATGGTGAGGGGGTGGAGAAGTGGGAGACCATTGGGTCCATGTCAACATGCGCCATCCTGAGGTTCTCCAACAGAGGAAGTTGTGGTCTTTGTCACCTCAACCCAGACCAAGCTTCTATGGACCCTGACCCAACCTCTTCCAGACCAACCCAACCTTCCTCAGACCCTCTTTAGACCAATCCAACCTTCTCCAGACCAACTCAACCTTCCTTAGACCCTTTTCAGACTAATCCAACCTTCCTTTGACCTTTTCCAGACCAACCCAAACTTCCTTAGACCTTTAACATCAGGTGGAACCCTTGGGTCCACCTCACCTTGAGCTGTATTGAGGTCCTGCACCTCAGGAAGGGGTGGTGTCTCTCATCCCGACCTTCTCTTAGACCACCCCCACCCAACCTCAACAGCTCAAGACCCACCCAATCCCCTTTAAATGGAGCCACCCCTTAGGTGAAACCACCCTTAGGTGGAACCACTCAACCCAACCAGCCTGAACTTGACTCCTTTTCAGTGCTGCCACCGTGAGGGGGAACGAGACATCATCTTATCGCCCTCCTGGAGCCCCCTAAGTCCTGGTGGTCTTCTCAGGACCCCCAGGAACTTCACCTTCATCTCCTCCTCCAGCTGCCTCTTCAGGTCCTCCAGCTGCTGGGTGTAGGACTGCTTGCCCCTGGTCAGCTGGGAGATGAGGGCCTCCTTTTCCTCTAGCTGGCGGGACAGCTCTCCTGCAGGGGTAGGTGAGGGCATCAGAAGTGGAGATGTAGGGCAGACGGGGTGATGTGGGGCAAGTGGGTGGAGATGTGGGGCGGGGCTCCTACCATTCTCAGTCTGGAGCTTGGTCCGCTGGGTGTTGGTGTCGTTGAGGACTCGTTGGGTCTCTTCCAGCTTGGCCCTGTGCTCAGCCACCTGGTCCTCCATGGTGCGTGAGACCTTCTCCATCCCCACCTGAGAGGAGGGAGGGGTAAAGCAGGAGCCTGGTGGCCACAGAGGAGCTGAGGTGACCACTGTGGTCTCCTCCTCCTCCTACCTTGGCCTTGAGCAGCTGCTCCATGTTGGCACTGAGATCGTCCAGCTCCAGCTTGAGCTCGCTCTTCTCCTTCTCCAGCTTCTGCTTGACCCGCTGGAGGTTGTCTATCTGCTCACCCAGCTCGGCCACGCTGTCGGCATGTTTCTTGCGCAGAGTGGCAGCCGTGGCCTCGTGTTGCAGTGTGGCCTCCTCCAGGTCCCGCCGCATCTTCTGGAACTCTGCCTCCCGCTTCTTGTTGAGCTCCAGCTGGACCGAGGTGGCTCCTCCCGCCTCCTCCAGCCGCTCACTGATCTCCTCCAGCTCCCGCGACAGCTCCGAGCGCAGTTTCTCCACCTTAGCCCGGCCCGTTCGCTCTGCCTCCAGCTCCTCCTCCAGCTCCTCAATCCGTGCCTGGACAACCCCCCGGGGGGCGGGGACAACCTCAGGGGGAGGGGCTCTGGCCCATGTGGCTGCTCAACCCAACCCAACCCAACTCGCTGGAGACTCTGCAACTCAACCCAACCTAACCCAACTGGAGACTGTTCAACCCGACCCAACTGGCTGGAACTCTTCAACTCAACTTAAGTCAACCCAACTTGAGACTCCTCAACCCAACCAGCTGGAGACTCTTCAACTCAATCCAACTGGTGACTCTTCCACCCAACCCAACTGGAGACACTTCAGTCCAGCCCAGAGACTCTTTTACTCAACTCAACCCAACTCAACCAACTGGAGACACTTAAACTCAACCCAATCAACTTAAGACTCTTCAACCCAACCAGCTGGAGAATCTTCAATTGAACCCAACTCATTGGATACTCTTTGACTCATCCCAACCAACTGGAGATTCTTCAACCCAACCATGTGGAGACTCTTCAACCTTCCTAACGGGGGCCTCTCCTGCCCCACCCACCCAGGCGCAGAGCGGCTCCCTCACCTGCAGCTCTTTCAGCTTCTTCTGGAGCTGCAGGGCCAGCGCCTGCTCATCCTCGATCTTGCTGTTTTGCTGGTGGATCTCAAAGTCTTTCCTGCAGAGGATGGGAGAGACCCCTGATGTCCTACCCCCACCCCCCACTCCCTGAGTGGCAGGGACCTGGGAGGGAGGTCCGGCCTCACTTTTTCAGCTTCTCCTCCAGCTGCTGCTTGTCGTTCTCCAGGTCCATGATGTTCTCCTGGGTCAGCTTCAAGTCCCCTTCCAGTTTCCTCTTGGCCCGTTCCAAGTCCATCCGGATCTTCTTCTCCTGCTCCAGGGAGCCTTCGAGCTTGGGAGGGACCACAGAAATGGGGAGAAAGCTCAGGGTTTTGTTATTTCTGCACCAGGAGGCTCCTCTGTCATTTCTGCTCCCAGGAGGGCCCATAGTGGGACCAGCCCACACTCACATCGTCCGCCTGCTGTTCCAGCTTGACTTTGGCCTTGGTCAAGGTGTTAACCTTGTCTTCCTCTGCCTGCAGGTCATCCAATGCTTGCTGGTGAGCTTCTTGCAGGGCCTTCTTCTCCTTGGTCAGCTTGGCGATGGTCTCATCCAGCCCAGCCATCTCCTCCGTGAGGTTCTTCACCTGCAGGAGGAGAAACATCAGGCCTGAAGCTTGAAGACAGGATTAGGGAAAGAGAGAGGGGGTCCTTCTTTCTCTTGTTTGAGCTGGAGATGCAGAAGATACAGGAGAAACCAACCAGCCTTGGGTCTTCTGAAGCCAATCCATCCAGCCTTGGGTCTTCTCAACCCAACAACCTTGGGTCTTCTCGATCCAATACCAACCAGCCCTGGGTCTTCTCAAGCCAACCCATCCAGCCTTGGGTCTTCTCAACCCAACCCAACCTTAGGTCTTCTCGATCCAATCTCAACCAGCCCTGGGTCTTCTTAACCCAATCAGCCTTGGGTCTTCTCCACCCAACCCAACCAGTCCTGGGTCTTCTCAACCCAACCCAACCTTGGGTCTTCTCAACCCAATCCCAATCAGCCTTGGGTCTTCTCCACCCAACCCAACCAGTCCTGGGTCTTCTCAACCCAACCCAACCTTGGGTCTTCTCAACCCAATCCCAATCAGCCTTGGGTCTTCTCAACCCCACTCAACCCAACCCAACCCAATCTTGGGTCTTCTAAACCCAACCCCACCAGCCTTGTATCTTCTCAACCCAACCCAACCATCCCTGGGACTTCTCAACCAAAACCCACCAGCCTTGGATCTTCTCAACCCAACTCAACCTTTGGTCTTTTAAACCCAACACAACCTTGGGTCTTCTAAAACCAACCCAACCAGCCTTGAGTCTTCTTGACCCAACCCAACCAACCTTAGGTCTTCTCAAAACCTGTCCATGTTGGCTTGAGTCAACCCAAGTCCCCTCAGCTCATGGTGGAGGCCTCTCCCCACCCTCACCTTGTTCTCGGTGGCATGTTTCTCCTTCTCCACCTTGGCCAGGGTCAGCTCCAGGTCATCGATGTCCTTCTTCAGCTCTGAGCACTCGTCCTCCAGCTTCCTTTTCTTGGCTGTCAGCTCGGCGTTCATCTCCTCCTCATCCTCCAGCCGCTCCGTCAGCTCTTTCACCTTGGCCTCCAGCTGGATCTTGTTCTTGATCAGCTGGTCGCAGCGCTCCTCGGCATCCGTCAGGTTGTCCTGCTCCTGTTTGGGTGGTCCTGGGTGAGGTGAGGTGGGCCCCAGGAGGGCGGGGGTCACCCCTTGACGTGGCTTTTGGGGGCGACCTCACTCACGGCCTGCACTTGGAGCTGAAGATCGTTCTTCTCCTGCAGGAGTGAGACCATCTTCTCCTCCAGCTCCTTCCGCCGGGACTCCGACTTCTCCAGGGCTTCCTTCAGCCGCCCGTACTCCTCCTTCATGTTCTGCACCAGGTGCCCGGGAGACCAATGGCATCACCTGATGCCCTCTGCCCCTCTGCCCGTCCACCCCACCCCATTGGCTGCCCCAGTCCCACCTGCATTTCCTTCTCTGTCTCCGCACTCTTCAGCAAGGGCTTGATCTTGAAGTAGAGCTTCATCCAAGGCCAGTTCTTCACCCCCATGAAGGCCCGGATGTTCCACTGGATGACCAAGAGCGCATCCCTACCATGGGTTGGGGGACATAGATGTCAGCATGGGCCCCCTGGACCTGGAGGTCCCACGCCCCAGGAGAAGGACCCGCCCTGCCCTCCCCAACCTCACCGGCGCTCCAGGATCTTCTTGAACTCGATACGCATGAGCTGCCCCCGGGCCTGGGCCTGGATGCGGGTGATGATGCGGGAGAGACGTTCGTCCCGCATCTCCTCCAGCAGCCCCAGGAGCCCTGCCTTGAAGAAGACCTGGAGGGGAAGAAGGAGAGGGATGAAGAGGAGAAGGAAGAGGAGGAGGAGGCGGAAAGGGGGTGGGCAGGTGGGGGAGAAGGTGGGTAGGTGGGGGAGAAGATGGGTCAGTGGGGAAGGGTTTGTGGAGAGATGGATCGAGTCATGGGCATGGCAGTAGATGGGCAGGTAGACAAGGGAATGGTGGGACCACGGTGTGTTGTGAACCTCATGGGAGGTAGGGGTATGGGGAGACCATTTGACCCCACCTTGGTGTGCCCCAACTTGTACTGGATGTGGTGGGTAGGTGAAAGGATGGATGGAGCTGTAGACGGCCTGGTGGTCATGGGGATGGTGGGACCATGAGCTTTACAAGACTTTGTGGATGGTGGGAACATGAGGAAGAGAGACCATGTGCCCTCACCTTGATGTGCCCCAACTTCTACTGGTTGTGGTGGGTGGAAGGATGGGTTGGTGGGTGGATGGAGCTATAGATGGGCAGGTGGACACAGGGATGGTGGGACCACGGGGTCTTGTGGACCTCGTGGGTGGTGGGGCCATGGAGCCACCATGTGCCCTCACCTTGGTGTGCCCGAACTTGTATTGGCTGTGGTCGATGTCGATGGAGCCCAGGAGCTTCTCGGCCCCTTTGCGGCTATCGATGAACTGCCCCTCGGGGATGGCCGCTGGGTTCAGGATGCGGTACCTGGTGGCCCCACAGAAGGAGGTGACACCCTAAGGTTGCCCACCCACCCCCTCCACCCCCTGCCACACACATGACCTACCGTTGGCGGAAGTCCCCATAGAGGATACGGTTGGGGAAGCCCTTGCGGCAGATGCGGATCCCCTCCAGGACTCCATTGCAGCGCAACTGGTGCATCACCAGGGGGTTGTCCATCACGCCTGGTGGGGTGGGGTGAGGCAGAGCAGGGAGGGGTCAGCCACCAGTCACGCCCACCCCGCCCTGTCCCTCAGCCCTGCCCTCTTCTCACCCGGCTCCTTCCGCTCATTGGGGATGAGGCAGCGGACAAAGTGGGGGTGGGTGGTCTTGAGGTTGGCCATCAGCTTATTGAGGTTCTCCTGGTGGAGGAGGGAGGAGAGAAGGAGTTGACTTGTGGGGAGTGGGGAGGTTGACCCCGGGGGGGCAGCTGGGGGAAGGTTGTCTTCCCTCTGCTCCATGGCAGGTCTACTCTGGGTCCCTCACCCGGTGCAGGGCAGAGACGGTCTGGAAGGAGGAACCTTTCTTCTTGGCGCCTTTCCCCTTCCCTCCGTCACCTCCTGGGGAAGAGCAGGGTGGGGTCAGGAAGTACCATTTGGGACAAGTGTCTTCTCCATCCATGCACCCATCCCTCTCACCACCCACCGGCGTCGGCTCCGGCATAGTTGGAGAAGAGGTTGGCCAAGAGCTTGAGGGCTGACTTCTGGTAGAGCCCCACCACTGTCTCGTTGAGGGGGTCCTTGTTCTTCTCCAGCCACCCCAGGATGTTGTAGTCCACCGTCCCTGCATAGTGGACCAGTGAGAAGTGGGCTTCCGCCTTCCCCTTGACATTGCGGGGCTTCCCGAAGTTGGCCGACTTGCCCAGGTGGTTGTCGTAGAGCTTGGCCTTGAAGGTCATGTCCGAGGCCTTGGGGAACATGCACTCCTCCTCCAGGATGGACATGATCCCCATGGGCTGGGTAGGAGAAGACCTGGTTGGCTGCGGTGGCCACCAACCGTGATCTTTTTGGTGGACTTCAACTGGAGGTTGAGTTGAAGCTCAACTGGAGCTTCTGGAGCTTCTCCAGGGGCTCTGGCTGAGATGAAGCTCAATGGGAGCTTCTCCAGGAGCTTCTCCAGGAGCCCCAGTTGAGGTGAAACCCAACTGGAGCTTCTCCAGGAAGTCTGTGGGGCCTCCTGGGCGTCATGGGGGAGGTGGTACCTTCTCAATGAGGTCGATGCAGGCCTGGAGGTCCATGCCGAAGTCGATGAACTCCCATTCAATGCCCTCCTTCTTGTACTCCTCCTGCTCCAGCACGAACATGTGGTGGTTGAAGAACTGCTGGAGCTTCTCATTGGTGAAGTTGATGCAGAGCTGCTCGAAGCTGTTGAACTGGGAGGTGGGGGGGGCAGAGGGAAGAGAAGAATTGGTCAATCCAACACCCAATGGGATCATGAGGGGTCAAATGAAGGTCCAATGGGGTCAATGTAATGCCTGATGGCATCAAGTGAGTCAGCTGAATGGCCAATGGGATCAATGGGGCCAACTCAACACCCAACAGCATCGAGCCAATGCCCAAAGACGCCAAGCTCCCACCAAAGCTCAAGGTGAAGATGATGGAGCTCCCCTCGACCCACAGCTGGACCCCCACCTCCCCCCCCAGGTCCTCTGGGGCCTCACATCGAAGATCTCGAAGCCGGCGATGTCCAGGACGCCGATGAAGTACTGCCGGGGCTGCTTGGTCTCCAGCGAGTTGTTGATCCGCACCACCATCCAGTTGAACATCTTCTCGTAGACGGATTTGGCCAAGGCCCCGATGGAGTAGTAGACCTAGGGAGAGGGGGAGATGTCCTCCTGGCTGTGGTGTGGCTGCCGTGGCCACCTCCAAAAGGAGGATTTTGGCAGGGGGTGAGGGGGTGTCCTCCTCACCTGCTGGACATTCTGCCCCTTGGTGACGTACTCATTGCCCACCTTCACCCGGGGGTGGCACAAGCCCTTGAGAAGGTCGGCCGAGTTCAGCCCCATCAGATAAGCTGACTTGTCGGCATCTGTGGGGCATGGAGTAGACAACACATGGTCAGGCAACGCCCCCCCTCCCCCCCAAACCCACGTATGTGTCATCCCCCTCCATGTCCCCACCCCACCCCTG
>JAOXNO010000078.1:0-34201 GCA_028565335.1 Limnodromus scolopaceus
ACTACAGTAAGAAGGAAACAAAGGGATATATAGCTTCCTTAAATATTCAACATCTGATGTCTTCCAAAACAAAGCACATCATCCTCATTATTTAAAAAGGGAATTTGCTTTATATGTATCTAATCCTTGCACATGCTGAATAGTTCTCAAGTTCACCGAGTTCCACTGTGCAGCAGCTGATTTTGAATTCAACAATACTTCAAAAACTACAGTAATATTCAATGCGCTTTTTACTAAGGAGAGGAAAAAACCAAATGCATGTTGATGATGTTCTTGCCAGTTCAGCATTTCTGCAGCAATTCCATTTCTCTTGCAGTATGGAAGTTTTACCAGCATCAGTCTTCAGAATCATCCTCAGAAGCTGTTGGAACAACACAGTATAATCAGAAGCCTTGACAGAGGTCTGTGAAATTAGAGCACTTTAAGGTGAGTACAGGAAAAGGTAATTTTATAATATTATACAGCAGACTGTAATACCTGCCCAAACCTTGTACAATTACATGGCTTAATTTTCAAATGCATCTCATTTCTGAAAAATATAGCATTTTCAAATAAAAACTCAACATTACAAAATGCAGTGTCCTCCTGCTGTTCTTCCTCAAAATAGAAGGAAGAAAACTTAATTACGCCAGAGATTCAACTTTTAGGTAGTATTTACAGTGGCTAATTCCAACAGTAGTCAGAGGAGAATATATTCAATCCATGACAGGCAGCACCCAACACAAGGGAAAGAAATTACTCAAGAAGTTAAGAAAATGGATACTAAAATGTCTAGACAGATTTAGCAGTCTTAACAAACAGAAAGACCCTTAAATTTTATTATTTTTTTTTAACATATATATGTTGCTTAATGCAGTTAAGTCACACCTACTTGGAAACAGCCCCTCTTTCCACCCCCACTCTTTCAGCATATGCAAAACAAACATAAAGCCGACATATGCACGGGATTTTGTTGTTGCAAGATGAATTAAGAGACAAAAACACACTTGTCAACTATGACAAAAAAGTCAGTATGCACATCTACAATAGGTTTGTGAAGTGTTAGCTTGTCCGTAACCTTATTTTAATCTGTCCTCTTAAGCAACATCTGCAGTCAAAGCAGTATTTACATTCGAGTAACCTGTTCTATCTCTGAACACAGAAAGATGCATGGTCTGTCTCCTCCTTTTTCCAGTCCTTAGAAGATAAATTTAACTAAAGTAACATCAATTATAAATCTGAAAGTCAGTATTCCTTGCCTGCCAGTTAGATAAAGCCTGAATCAAATATAAACTAAATTACTATGTAAAATGGCTCTCAATTTTTACTCTAATAAGGATGCACATAACTTCAGAACAAATTCTCAACTGAAGTCCACCTTTGTCTGCTCTGAATGAAGAATAATCATCTGCTCCTTGAACTGAAAAAGTTACACCCACACAACATTCCTTATTGTACTCCAAGTACTTCCTATGCACTGAAAATTCATATATGAACTTTGAACGTTGACAGACATTCACATGCACACTTAAAAAAAAAAAAAAATCAACTACACTCCTACTGTCTACTCATCATGCCCACAAATAATACTTAGATTCAGGATACCTTTACCAGAAGTCAGCATATAGTTTTGAATTTAAGCATGCTGAAGAAGCCATTAGGTGAAAAGTAGGCTAGTCCTTTGCCAAAACTGCCAACTGTTAAATTTAATTCCTGTAGTAAACAGGTCTGATCAAGGAACACACACAACTGAAAAGTGTGTGCGGACATAAAAAAAGAACAGGGTGAAGAGGGCGAGAAAAGGAAGGGAAGAAGATGAAATGGGAAGAGAAGCACGGTAATTTAAGCACAGTGAAATTCAACTTTAAATGTTTCTTTTCTATTAGGACTCATGTAAAAGACTACAACCTGAAAGTCACCACCAACTCCATAATTATGTACTACTAGAATTACAACCTCCAAACTGTAACTAGTAAGGAATCTTTTTTCACTTGCAGAAAATACTTCTGTGATCTGAACAACTCTATGCTGTTGGGAAATTCATCATGAAGAATTAAAACCAGTTCCCCCTCGGAATAATTCTACTGATAATGGAAAAAGCACTGCTGGGTTAAGTCAAATTTTCAGTAATTAAGTCCAGTATTGTGAATCTTGGCAAGGAGGATTGTACTCATTTGAGTTGATCTAACGGGAGGGGAGGGAAAGAGGGGAAGCACCTACTTTCAATATCTTCCATATGTGCCTGAAGAGTTCTTGCAAGGTTAATAAACTAGAAACAAGGCAGAGAGAAAGTAGTTTAAAAGTTGCAAAGTTATCTGCAGAAATTTGCAACAAGTTAGAAAAGTTTTCTTCATTTTTTACAACCCAAAGCTTCATCCCAAATGTCAATTATCCTAACACATGTTCCCAATTTACATAAATCAATACAAATTTTAATATAAATCCCCACACATTAGATTTCAAATTGCTACTGCACAGTTATTTCAGCTTCCACTCTATGTCAAATGTTCCTGGTAGCAATAAGCGGCATCATCTTCACGTTCTACAGTCTGTAAAACACATCAATATTGAAAGCAGCACACATAAACAAGTGCCAGTTTTATGAAAACCGTTCCTAGAAATTGTAATGCAGAAAAACATAACCTGTAAGGACTGCGCTAGCTGGATCCATTTAATTTACTTCACCACTGACACAGCAAAACAGAGCCCTCTGACTAAGGTTAATGAAGAACGCACTTAAGATTTCAACTGTAAATAAAAGGCCTAAGAGCAGGATTACTATTAGGCAGGCAGTGGTGGTAGTTTAATGTTAGAATTACATAGTATCAAACCCCAAAGCCAAAATCCATAGGAATATAAATTCCTTGGGCAACTTTGGAAGTCTCAGTCAAGTGTATTTTTGTCAATGACAAAACTGTCACTGTTTCAGAGAGAGTTCAGGTGTTGAGACACAGCAAATAAAATAGTGAGAATGTAATGCTACAGTTTCCACACCTCAGTTGTATGCTCAGTATCAAACACACATTGGTGGTTTAAAATGCAGTGTCACACAGTTGTAGTGCTGCCTTTGATGAAAAACCCGTAAAACCATCTTACTTCTGCAATACACTCAAGCTAATAACCTGTACTAGATACTGGCTACTATTAGATTTTAAGTCCTCTATATCTCTACACTTGTAGTGGAGAAAACTGGACAATTCATTTGTGGATCATGGAACACAAGTTCTACGTTAGATGTGCAGAGAAAAGAGGATCATTGTTCTAATACAGTAGGATATTAAAGCAGAGTCCTGCCTCCACCCCATAGGCCTAGTACCTGTTAACAACCATTCCATTAAGCGTTGGACAAGCTTGACATTGTTAATTCTTTGTATGTAATTTAAAAAAATAAATAAATAAAAAAAATCAGCTTTTCAGGAGCTCAGTTGACTAAGAGAACTGATTCATTATCTTGTATCAAATAAACATGTAGAATACTGGATTTCTGAATGAGTCACTATGCAAAAATAACTTTCTATGATGATCTCTTACTGTTAAAATGTGCACTTACTGCATTTCTAAGCCAAGCCATTTAAGTGTCAAGAATCCAGTCAAATACAACTAATAAGAGTTTTGACTAATGCCAAAAAATCACCCTAGAGCTAGTCAGTTTCAGAATGTAACATTCAAGAGCATGTTTGAGAGCAATCTAGCTGACAAGCATTGCAAGGTCTAGACCTTTGCAATGTAGACTGGCATAACAAGAAAAAATTATCAACTGAGGTAGTCGAACATTCTCAACTGCATGTTTTGTACAGAGGTAGGTTAACCTTCCAGTTTTGCATAAATTCACAATAATCATGACAACATACATGCAAAGCAACAAATTACCAACAACCTTGAAAAAAATGATTTTGCAACACAGTAACTGCGTAAAGTAGTACCTTCAGTTTCAAATCAAACAAGGTCTTACTACATTGACAAACTCAGACCATTTCAGACCCGAATCATTAAATAAGCATGCTTCTTGGGTATCTAGCTCCTAGGTCGCTCAAGGTAACAATCTAGTTCCAAGTTTTCTGTACAAGGAATTCCTGCCACAAAATCACCGCATACTTACTCTGACACGTGTGCTGGCCTCGCTTGCAGTTCCCAGCATGTCAGAAAAGCGCTGCTCACATAAGTGTAACAACACTACAAGGTACAGACCAGAGCTGATGAATTCATAGTCTGCCTTAAAGGAGAAGAGAAGAAACATTCAGAATGTCAGTCATCTGTCTACATATACAACTCAAGAAGTAGAACAAGAATTAAATTTTACTGGAAACATTATATATAATTGATCTCTAGTTCTTCCAAGAGAATTAGGGAAATGCAATACTGAAATATTTTAATTACTTGAAAAACTATTTATAGTTCATGTTCTTCCCAGCCATCCCAGACCTAACATGTTATCCTTGAAGATAAACAGAAAGAGTTCTACAAATAAAATTTCAGTCAGCATGATTAGTTCACAAGGAGCAATCTGAGAATCAGAGTATTCTGGGGAAAATAACACCAACAAGCCAACACTTTACAGAAAGCCAAAATAAAGGGAAATATTTTAAGAACTTTATGATGTCATAAATATTTTTAGAAATTACTTATAGAGTCAACTCCAGGAAAAAGTTTCAAAGGTCTTATTTCTACCAAAGTGCACTGACAGTAATCAACAGTCAGTAGCGCTAAAACACTAGAGAAAGACTTTTCAGAGTCTGGCCCAAGTGACAGGAACTAGAACGGCTGAATGACCACCCTTGAAGGTATTTAGAAGCCAGGCAGACATGGTGCTGAAGGACATGGTTTAGTGGTGGTTTTGGCAGTGTTAGGTTAATGGTTGGACTCAATCCCTGCAACCTAGACGATTCTAATGGGCCTTTCATTATATTTTAATTTAGGAAAGGACTTGAAGGAGCAGCAGGAAGCTGTTAGAAAAGAGGTTAATTTCTACCACTCTAATGAAACACAGGAAGTTTTTAACGGTATATTTAAAACAACTGCTTAAGTGTGTTAAAAAATAGCGAAAAACAAATACAATTCATGACAATGTGAAATTCAATCTAATCATACTAGTACTGCACCTATGTGGCAGAGACACTAGACTGCAAAGCTAGATGACATATCTGCAACTAAAAAAAGGATAAGAGATATATTACACTTACTGAAACCTCAGCTATAGGAAACACAACAGGAGAACAGAATTTGTCTGAATATTAAGGAGAAACATTTGTTCCATGTTGATGTTACTTTATGTGCATAACAGTCCTTCTGAAAAGGAGATGCATTTTCCTTCTCTAAAGGAGAGCACCCTCCCAGCACTAAACCAACACTTACCAAATTAGGTAAAATATACTAACTTGTTCATTTGCATGTGCCCTATAGAGTTCATGAATGTCAAAGTCTTCCAGGTTCAGGTGCAACTTCTCCTTGCACAGTTCACAAGTTGTTACTGCTTCCAAAGAAGAGCCTGGTGCGGAGAGGCAGGGGAATGTCAGTGTCAAGTTGTAACAGTCTATAACATAGATTATACACTTATACAAACATTACAAACTCTAACTAACTCTTGGCTTTATTTTGCAGAGCAAGATTAGAAGAAAAGAAAGCCTCTACTACAAATGTAGTGACTATCTGCTTATGTCAGAACATAAATTTATAGAAAGTTTATTTGCTACCCAGCTTCACATATTTTGCCTCATGTTCACTCTGGACACTATAAGCGTCTTGCTGAAAGTCTGGCATAAAGTTGCCGCTTGAGCTGTTTGAATTCTACAGTGTAATCCAAATAGTGTAAAGTTATTGCCAGAATAGCATTTTGTCTTAAAGTATCAGGTTTAAAACAAGCTGCTCCATACACAACAAGATGAACAAAAGCAAATTTATGGTAGATTTATGTCTTCTATAGTTAAATATTTCAAATAATTTCTCCTATAGGCTGAGGCTTCTAATACATCCCTACTCTGACGTGGGTCCTCTGATACCGAGTGAAAAAGTAAACTGATGCTAGCTCCTTTGGTAAAAGGTATTCCATGAGCTTCATGTCTTCTGCCAAGCCACCTATTTTTAAGTCTTAAAAATAGTACAGATAACTTAGTTATAAACTGGTCAATCAATTTATTACAAAAACATTTGTACAGTGCACACTTTCTGAAGTATTTCTTAGAAAAAAAAAATCTGTATGCATTTAGAAGTAATTTTTTTGAACTAGCGGTTTTAACTGCCTTGAACAGGAGTTGGTATCTTAAAAAAAATTAAGTATAGTTACAATAGAAGATTGTAAGATCCAAATCCAAAAAGATTTTTGGATTTTCAAATTCCTATCACTCTGTTACAGTCAGCCTGGCTATAAAAGCCTTACAAACTAGCGTCACATGCATGAGGAAGAATGGGAAACAAACTCATCCAAACTGGTAGAGTAGCTCTAAAGCTACACTTCTGCAATGATATAGTTTATCCAATATCTTAGCAGACGATACCAAAAAAGTAATTCTCTGGATGACAAATACAGTTCTTGGAACTACTCATATGAGAAGTTGCACAGACACATGATAAGGTTGGAAGCACGACAATACTGTTTGTCTCCAGCTGCTTGTTTTTCACATAAATACCTTAATATTACTAAGAGTAATCCTCCTGATAAGCCTCCTAATGTAACTGGAAGTCTACCTCGGTGTAGAGTCTGCTTTACCTGAATTAATCTTGGACTGTAGCCATTTTTTCATGCACTCCTGGTGAACATACTGCAGACTTCCAGTGCATTTGCATGGCTCTATTAAAAGGTTGTCAGAACTTGCAGAGGACATCTGACAGATTCTGCATAAGTCACCCTCTTCATCTTCGGAATCTTCTAAAAGCAGGCTGAATAGGAAGGAATATTGACAAACACTGTGACACATTTCACGTAAGACTTTTTATAATGACAATTCCATTCATCAAACACCCAAACTTACAAGGATTAAAACAAGCTTCTCTAAAGACAAAAGTGAGAACACGGGTGACAGAGGACTGAGTTGCTGCTTTCTCTGAAGGAAAGCTTCCTTTCAACATCATGGTTACAGAAGACCCTGTCATGTTAAGTCAGCTACATTTTCTTATC
Source organism: Limnodromus scolopaceus (assembly GCA_028565335.1). Taxonomy (NCBI): domain Eukaryota; kingdom Metazoa; phylum Chordata; class Aves; order Charadriiformes; family Scolopacidae; genus Limnodromus; species Limnodromus scolopaceus. The sequence continues at coordinate 7,091 of JAOXNO010000078.1, forward strand.
TCAAAAGAACATACTAATTTACCTCTCTTTTATCTTCTGAAGTCTTTCTGGATCTCTTGAAGGTGGTATTTTAGACTTGCTGCTTTCTTGCCCATCAGACTGATTCCAGCCAGAGGGAATAATATCTACAGTTATCATAAGATTGTCAGACAGACTGCTTCCTAATGTTGGAGGCACTGCAAAGCGAAAGAGAGAACCAGGCAGAATTCCAGAACTTCTCCTACTGTGGACTGAATCTGGTGGGGAGGCAGTAGCTGTAGGAATACCAGATACTGCAGGTGTTGGTGGTCTGTTAACAGAAGCCCGAGGAGGGCCATCTGATGCTTCAAGAGAGGTCTCCTCACCTGACTCTCTTCTTCTGAAGACATGTTGTGATCTAGCAGTTGTATCAGAGGTAGAGATCCTTGCAGATTCATCTCTTCCTTCTCTTCTTCTTCTGGAAAAGAGAGGTGTACACCTGTTCCTCAAAGATGATGATAACCAGGATCCTGTGCTCCTACTTTCAGAGTCTGGTCTGTAACTTTCCCCATCTGAATCAGAGTTATGATTTTGTGAAACTCCTGATAAACCCCATCTTCGTCTAAGAAAACTAAATCCCTGAGAAGCTTCAGATGCCTGAAGTCCTGGAACTTCCCGAGTTGCAGCTCCACCAGTGCTCGACAGAGTAGAAGCCTGAACTCTTGGGACCACCGTTGACTCTTCAGAGCCTAATGATCTTGTATGCAATGAATCTTGGCTAGATCTTCGAGAGAAAAATGTAGATGACATACTAGATGCTAAACGAGACAGCAGCTGTCTGGTTGTGCGCCTCCCTTCACTGTCAGCTGCAGGCTCATTCAATGACCTTTGAGAAGATAACACCCTTTCAGAACTACTTGAAGAAGGAGTTTCATCTCTAATGGCAGTAAGAGAAAATGCTGGCTGCATGGTCCTCTGGGGAGACTCCAATTCATTTCTCCTTTGTCTTGAAGGATAGTTGAATCTTGAAGAGCTCATACTAGAGTCTCTGTTGAAAAAAGATGGCTGATGATCAGAAGGCAACTGGCGGTTCATGGATGCATTCAGCCTCAAAGTGCTTAAGGAGTTCTCTTTTGGCCTTGCTCCCTCTGCATATGAAGACGCAGGCCTGTCTTCAAGATCTGTTGCAGAAAAGCAGAGGAAAATACTATGACAAGATGTTCTCTAATTGTTGCATTCCAGATGGATAACTCTGGTGTGTAAATACAGAAGTTTGTGATTTCGTGATCCTTACTCAAAATTGCTTCAAATTTGGCATGTAGATTCCAGAGCAATATTATGTTTAAACTTACCTATAAGAATTCCAAATTTAAACTAAAACCTAGACTTGTTTCAGTCCATTTGGAAATCTAAATCCATTTGGAATCTAACACCCCCAAATTCTTCAGATTATCAAGGTACGATTCACTTTCTTACAGGCAAGTATGAGAATTCTGACCATCTGTCAGAAGTTACAGAAGAACAACATCTGAACTAAAACCAGCAAACTATATGCAATACTGTTTTTAATTTAAAGGTCCACTTTGCCTGTAGACTAAGATGGGTTAATCAAAATTTAAGCAATGTAGCAGACACCAGAGCACCTGAAACAAACACATGGATAAAGCCAATCACATTCTTCATCTATTACAAGAAGCTACCCTTCTTCTCATAAGAACAGCTGCTGTTACAAACACTACTTAAAGGTAGCATAAAATTATTGACTTTGGATAACAGAAATTGAGTAGCATCTAAATTTGATGCATATCTTCATATACTAATGTTTTAAACCAAGAACCTGAAGATAAAAAGAATAACCTAAAGATACTGTAATTCCACTGCTCCAGCCCAAAAGGGTTATCAAAGAAATGCAACAGCTAAGTTAGTTCACATATTCAACTATGCAACTGGCTTAAGCACAATCAGATTTACCTGTTCTGGATTAGTAATCGCATCTGCTTTCCCAATTACCTTGATTACCTCCAGTCAATTAGGTAACTATCACCGCATTGTTGTGTCTTCCCCTGCTTTTTAGACTATGTTTGATCACTCAGTGTTTCACAGTGGCCAGCAGCACGAGAGAGGCAATTCTCCCTCCCTGCTCTGGCGAGACCTCCCCCAGTGCTGCCTCCAGCTCTGGGGCCACCAACAGCAGAAGGACACGGACCTGTTGGAGCAGGACCAGAGGAGGCCACAACCATGATCAGAAGGCTGGAGCCCCTCTGCAGTGAGGACAGGCTGAGAGAGTTGGGGGTGTTCAGGCTGGAGAAATGAAGGCTCCAGGGAGATCTGAGTCTTTCAGAACTTAAAGGAGGCTTATAAGAAAGATGAGGAGGGACTTTTTGACAGGGCCTGTAGCGGTAGGACAAGGCACAATGGCTTTAAACTAAAAGAGGGGAGATTCAGACTAGATACAAGGAAGAATTTTTTTTTTTTTTTTTTTTTTTTTTTTTTACCGTCAGGGTGGTGAAACACTAGAACAGGTTGCCCAGAGAGAGGTGGTAGATGCTCCATCCCTGGAGACATTCAAGCAGGGCTCTGAGCAACCTGATAGTAGTTGAAGATGTCCCAGCTCCTGGCGGGAGGGGCTGAACTAGATGGCATTTAAAGGTCCCATCCAACCTAAAACATTCTGTGTTTCTTATAAGCGTATCTTCCGTAAATGCCGTGTAAATACCTCAAAACACTGAGAAGAATTCTACTGTAGAAGTGTAGTTAAAATTACATGAAGCAGCTGGGGAGGCTAACATTAGCTAGTCTCCTTCCTTAAATAGCTGGATTTGGGAGGGGAGATAAGTGGAAGGAGGAAGCAGCTGAAGCCTGCTAAATACATAAGATGGAAAAGTTCTTCAGTATTTTAACTATTTAACAAGCATAGGTAGATTCAGGTAGGAGATAGAAGCTTTACGTATTCTGGAATTGAAACCTTTCACATTTGTAATTTTGGTGTTGTTTTTTTTTAACGGGTTCTGCATTGCAATCACCATTTATTTTTGAGGCTGAAGTTCATGCAGCTGACAGATTCTAACTAAAGAAACATCTGCACAGATGCCAAGCATCTGCCATGTGCTTTTGATTACACAGCAGGGAACACAGTTGGGAGTCATTTTTGTAACACTATACAGTGGCACTACCACTAGAAAGGCAGTATGGACAGTACACAGCTGTCCACCTATCCATTTCTGCCATGAGGCCTCTACTGGGTAAACTCCAACCATCCACTTATGAAAGAAATGTAGAGTACGATGAAATTAAAATATACTCTTCTCATAAGGTAAGACTGCAGGATAAAATCTGGAACCAGTTTTCATCTTTTCTGCTTTTCCTCTATACTTGTAAAAACGGTATTTTTTTTTTTTTTTAAACTTCTGCATTATAAAATACCACTAATGCATCTGGAAAAGGTGGCAAACCAAGACTGATGACGAGCTTCCCCCAAGACAGCTCTAAAAGGCCACAACACCCTTGAATAGATAGTGAAAACAAAAGTGCACAAGTCCATACTACTCCTAGCAGTTACCAGGGAACAAACCTCTTACCTCACATAAAGTATGTGTTTATTCATTTTTACTTTCAGTGGTTTAGCAGTTTTACCTAATAACCACTCAAGAAGCCAAATGGGAAGAGATAATATGATATGGGAACCTTCATGAAAACCCTTTCCTGAGATCTTAAATACAAAGAGATCTTAAGATGAACAAAAAGAAAAGAGGCTGACTGACTGTTTGATGGTGGCAAACACCCATACCATTTTCTTGTGACTGAATACACCTACAAGCTAGACCATTCATATATATGTTGATGATTTAGCCAATGCATGGGAAGTGGCCAACCAACTTTAAAAGGATACCTTAAAATTAAATAGATATTTTGGCTTTGTGTTTTGAAGAAAATATTAAAATAACATGTGAAGAAACTAGCAGGCAAGCAACCTATGGGTTTACAAGCTTTCAGTTGTACAATACATACATGTTGAAGATGAAAAGTCACTGTTTCTGTAGCTGTGATCCACTAGGTTATTAACAGACAGATCTGTTCTTCTTTCTAACTCTCTTCGTTCTCTCACCAGTTCAGTTCCAAGGGAGCCAAGCATCACTGATGAAGATCTAGGAATCCTACTGTACCTCCAAGAGGAATCTAGAAAGGAAAAGTAAATAAATCCCCTGTTTTGTAATCATTTAAAAATCCATTAAAGCTAGTACTTATGCACGCATTCTGGTTATACCATATCAAGGGAGAGTTTAACAATACCACTAGGCTGATCAAGTGGCCAGCTGCCAACATAAAGCCAAGAGTAAGCAGCACTCTGCTGATGCTGGTACTTATTTAATCTTGCAGTGAGTTAGTTTTGAAAGCTAAACCAGAAAAAAGTAGTAATACTTTTGTGAGGAGACAGACCCATTAACACTCATACAGAACAGGAGGAAGAGAAATAGCATCTTGCTTTCTAATGGTAGCTAGTTATTAAATAACCTTCATAATACAGAAAAACAGCAGCTTGAGATTTGGTAAATGCTGCCACTCTAATGATAGTTCTTAAATGCTCCTAAAATGCTCCTTAAATGCTCCTTCATTTCCCAGGAAGACTGCTGAAGTTTAAATGCCGCTTAGACACAGCTTTAAGAACAACGACCAATACTGTTCTTGATCATATTGCAGAGTAAAACACTTCAGTTTAAAAAGGGATCTTGTTTTTTGCTAACAGTTTCAACAACTAAATAGGGAACTGTACATACCTCAGCTGTGAACAAAACTCTTGATCTAAAGAAGTGTTCTTAAATGCCTCTGAAATATCTACCTTGATTTTCCTCTACTGCTAACTTATAAATCAAAATGTAAGCATTCATTGGTCATCACACTGCTGACCAACCAATCTAGAAACGTAAAGATAGTCCTACACCATAATAAGAAATGTATTGGTGATCATTTTATTAACAGAGCAAGAAACTATCGACAATACTGGGGTTTGAGCAAGAATTTATTAACTTTTATCTGGATGGCTGTGTGGTTCCATAAGAGAATATAAAAAGAACATTGATCCATATTCACAAGGGTAATCTATCTCAAAACATTCTAGGAATAACTTCAATATAAGTTTTTCACCATTATTTCCTGACCTTTAGACTTCCATTAACATATTGCTTAACTTACATTTATCTGTGCATCACATACTTACTTACAGCTTTAATGAAAATCTCAGGTTTTTACTGAAAGAGCTCCTTGTGTAGAATGTTTAATTTGGCCCAGCCTATAAAACAAGTTTAGGCCCTGCTAAAAAAACTCCTTCGTCCCTGACCCCTAACAACAGTGCTCTAACCACTCATGACACAGTGTTTCTTGGAGCACAGAGCTAAATAAGGTAAAATTTCCTTTCTGCTGTCCCTGGCATATGTAGGTTTACTGATACAATTTGACCTGTGAAGTAACAGCAGCTGCAATCATTCTTTCCTTGAAATCTTAATCAATTAAGACATATTTGAGCCATGAAGTTCAGCTTTACTGCCAATGGAACAGGTACGGTAGTAATTTTTTCATGACATAGTACAATTGGGTTTTCAAAAGACCATCTTAACAGCATTCTCAATACTTTGGATACTGCTACCAGCGTGAACATACTCTTCTGTCAGGCATAGCTTTTTAAGAATAATAAAAGCCTAATATTTCTAAGCAAGTCTTTTAAATCTTTGTAAAACTTGATCTTATTATTCAGGCTATTTTCACGTAACAGCTTTAGTAATCAAACTCTCACCTGAAAAGGCAGCCAAGCCATTACTTCTCACAGAAGAGGTAGATGTACAAGATAGCTTAGGTCTCTTTGAATCACTGTCTCGCTGCTGGCTATGCAGTCTTGAGTATGCTCCCTGAGTTCTCTCAGACTCACCATAACACCCAGATGTAAAATGAGAGGAAGATGATGTAGACTGAAATAACATTAAAAAAAAGAAAATTACAGACGCAGTATTTCTGATGTACTTACACTGAACAAAAGTGTACATAAGACTCACAAAAATAACAAAGAACAACTTTGAGATGTAAAGTCTTTTTATTTAAAAAAAAATGTAGGATTTACACTTGTGCTCTTGATCAGTATTCCCAGGTTTACTCAAGACAGTCCTACCAACAAAAGCCATTTTCTATTACGATCAGCATTACTTCTCCCTTATAGGTAGGCGTAGCTTACAGGGAAAAAAAAGATATTCCTTACTTTTAAGATGCTATAAAGATCATCAAATATAGCTTTACAGATCTCCAAGGAAACATAGTTTTGCTGTCCAGAAATGGCCCAAACTGATCAGTTTCATTATTTTATTTAATAGTTTAACGAATCCAGTTTAATTTTTACCAACCTAAAATACACTTAGCTAAGGAGTCAGCTCTAGCTTCCAGTAAGCTCTTTAGACCAGACATATTTTGATTATATTAAGCTCAAGTCCAACTGAAACAGTTCAGAGTAAAGAATGAGTACAAAAGAATTTTTGCAGTGAACAGCATTGAAATAAAACTTCTGAGAAACTAGTACTAAAAAAAAAAAAAGAAAAGAAAATTGGGAGAGTCAATAAAGCCATTAGTCTGGTTACTTGCAGGCAAGGCATTAATTTTCTATTTGATTTTTTTTAAATTTTTGATATAAAACACTTGAGATCAATCAAAAAGCTCAATTGAGTTGTCTGTCCTCCCAGAAAGTATCTACAACCAAGTTCCTTTGAGGATCAACCAAATTAGAGCTGATGTTTTTGTAGCTGTGTTTTATTTTGTTATGTTTTTTAATAAGTTTGTGCCACTACTTTTTGCTTTTTAAAACTAAGAAGTATCTAAGTATTTCTCTTATCACATAATGAAAGACAGATGGAGAGACATGGAAATTAGTATCACAAACCAAGTACAAAGCCAGGTTAACTTCCTTCATGAATCATCTGCTTAATATATAACTTATCTTTTAATAATTTGTTATTTTATAAGTGGAAGTTTCAGGGTGTCTTCTGCAACGTTCACTTGCATTAGAACTTAATTTGAGAGAAAAATTAACCTTAATGGAAAAAAAAAAGTATCATTTTGGAAACTTTACAGCACCATCTTAAGTAGAGATGTAGGCCACTTGCAAGGACAGACTCTGTTTGCATTTTGACTCTATGTAGAGACACCAACCAAGACTTCCCCTGAATCCTCCTCCCCCGACTTATCCAAGTGTCACAGTAAGAAAACAAACACCTATTTAAGGTGCAAGCACTCCCAAGTACCCAAACAACTTTCAGTCCAAAAGTGAGCAGATCTTTCACTTGTTTACTGTCTTCCCACCAACACTTTCACAGTTTTGTGCTTTTCCCACCTTAATATTTCTACTGCAATCGAAAGTGTTTTATTGTCACTCTACAGTGAGTAAGCATGTCAAAGAAGCAGAGTACTTTATTTTGGGAGTTATGAAGGCACATTCTGGAGCCCTGTTCAGACAAGCTATTAAGGCCTTGGATCTCAGTCAGGTGACAGTTCAGCCTCAGGATATGAACTGCTCCTCTACAACTCAGTTTTCTAAAGCAAGTCTCAAAAAGCATAAGCATTGTGCTAACTCCCAAGCTGGTACCATCCAAAAAACACACCCCCTAGAAATACCTGATGGAACAAGTTGAGTATAAAAAAATATTCATTTTGTGATCTGTACGACTACAACATCTATGAGATTCTAATCACCCCCTCCTTTTTTCTTTTTAAATGGATAATTGCAGAGCCACTCTCACTGCAAATTTTTTTTTAATTATTAGTATAACTAATATATATTATTATTATTTTAATCCTCGGAATAATTTCTTACTATCTCCATCTTCTTGCTTTCCCTCCATCTTGATTTAATAAGATGTACTTACCTAGAAACATTACAGTGAGCCCTTGCTAGCAGGTTTTCAGACTGGGAAGGCTAAGTTAAAACCCTGAATTATTTTATTGTTACTTTTTTAAAAAAAACCTTACACATTAACAATTCTCACCAATCTGCTTCTGCTTCCCAAAAATCTTCCAGAATGTGGATGATCAAGTGTCCCTGAGTAGCGAGTTGGAGAGGACGTTGTAAGCTTCCAAGGAGTTTCATGGGCGTCTCTTTCTCCAATTCCCCAGTCTCTACTGGAGCTATTCAATATACTGGATTCCTGAAGAACAACATACTTATCATATGCATCTCGTAACTCAAAATGAACTCAGTATCTGACCTGAATATTGAAAATACAGGAAAGTGGAGGTACTAATAAATCTGGAAACCTTTCATGAGAAACCTCAAGAGATAACCAAGAAGAAATGAAATAGGCTTAAGAGAGAACTGCTGGCAAAAGGAAAGCTGCTTTTTTTTTTTTTAATTACTTTCTAGTAATTATCAGCTTTATCTGTCCTCTCATTTGACCATGGACAACAAAGAGTTGAAGTGTAAGATTTTTGAGGCATCAGCCCAACTTAATTCTGCCCAGTTGCTGGAACACCTAAGGAAGGACCTCATTTTCAAGTGTTAAGTAAAAAAAAATATCACACGCACATTAAAAAAAACAGTCTCCATGACAGCAGAAGTGTCACAGCAAAAGTGGCTTTTTGGTTGCTAAAACAAGCCATCTGTCTTGTCCTGGTCATCATATTAATACAGGAGTGGGTGCAAAGAGGGGGAAAAAGAAGAAAAAACATGTTTTATGCCTACTAACAGGAGGAGCATGATCTGTCCTAGCAAAATAGATGGGACAACAAATGTAAACTCTGTCCTCAAGTTATTCTTCCTTAAAAAAAAAAAACAAAACCAACCACATAACACAGTATTGCAAATTACACAGTATCTTCTCAGAGTCTTAAACACCTCCTTTTTATCACTGCTTAAGTAAGCTTTTTATTTCTCTGCAGTGTATGCTAATATTCCATCATTGTGCTATTGGTAGGGAAGGCTTGCAAATTAGTCATTATTAATTCCAATTACATTTCATGCAAGTAACAAAATACATTTCCATTTTTCACTAGAAAATGGAAACTTTCGTGTTTCCAATCACTAACACTGAAGACCACCACAAAATAGGAAACAGCACTGGGTACAAAACCAGTTTGGGCTTAAGAAATAAGGTAAATAGTTTTAGTAGCTAATTTCAGACACAGTGCAAAGATATTGAATCCACAGTTTGATATGCATAACAAACTACTACTGTTTGACAAAATAAACATTGCTTGCTGCATTACCTCAGAACAGAGTGCTCAAATTATGTGGAGTCTGATGTCTGCAGGGCAATGACTGTAACTGTTCTTTTCGTGTTTTCTCTTCCAAGATACTCAGGAGGCTTTAATCTTTACTCAGCCACACAAGCAAGTTTCTAATAACAAAACTGGGAACCATTTAACATAGAAATCTATCTACCTTTAAGAGAACTGAAAGGATGAGGTTCTACACTACGAGCTTCACTGAATTTCAATGAACAGATGGTAATTAAGGAAAGATACTGCAACTTCATTTGGTCCACAGAAAAATCATTACAATTAGCAAAATTAATAGAAAGAGCTACAATAAATGATTGGATTTCTGTTAAGCAGAGTTTGTAAGTGATTATTTGTCCATCCTCTTTCTAGGAACTATTAATACTGCAACTATAATAGTTTCTGTCACTATTTCTTAGAAGTTGTAGCATTAGGATTTAAAAAGCTGAAGAAATATTCATGCTCATCATTCTCACAAGCAAAATTAAACCTGAAAATAAAGTATCAGTCAGTAAGTTCTCTCATATTTCAAAGTCTCAGCAGGATTCATCAGGTTTCTAAATTATTTCACACATGGATAATCTGCCCATGGGCACAAGACTACACAATTTTAAGATAAAAGTAAAGCTCTCTTAAAATGTTCTTAATACAAGCCGTACCTGCAAACTTAACTGATCTCGAAAAACTTGCCTTTCCTTTTTCTCCAGCCGTTAGATTCTGAACATCTGAGAATTTCACCTTATTTTAAGTGTCTGGACCACCACAGTAAAAACCTCAATCCAAGAACAGCACACTCACACTAGCACAGCACTGAAAGCCAGTTCATGGAACTATACCATCTACCAATCTAATGCCAGCACAGCTTTTGGGAGCTGTGGCATCTCAGCACTGTGCTCATTTCTTTGAAAGATGCCCCAAGGAAAAAAAGCAACACATTGGGTATAAAAAAAGTGGCTCTAAGAGAAAGTAGACGATCAGGCATGATGTCAGGAAAGCTCATTTAAGTTGCTATATCTGAAAAAAAACCCCAAACAACCACCTAAAAACCTCAGTTTTCTTTCTTCCTTTAGTTCACCTTAAGACTATTTCAAATCCTTTGTCAGAACTTAACAATTAAAGCATTACAAAAGGTATTCTATTTTTGGTGTCCATTTTCAGTAGCAGAGAAAGATGATCAGGAAAACATTCAAAACAATTTTATACATTACACTTTGACCCCATTGCTCCCGAACTTTCACTTCATTTCTCATGAAACGGTTACAATATTGTATCATAAAGCGTAGGAATTTTTCTGATACCATTACACCAATTTAATTTTTGCATTGTAATTCACCTAGAAACAGTGCTATGTCACAAGCATCAGATTAGTTTACAATTAACCTGCTTGTTATGCCTCCTCAGATGAGGAGAAGCTACTACCTGTACTGATCTCAAAAGTGTATGACATACAATTCATATCTATATGAAAAAAAAGGAAAGCAGAAGGAGAACAAACCCATCAGACAGAAGCCTTATTTATCTTTTTAGCCCTCATCAAAACTGAATACTCAAAGTTCGACTGCTTTGTCTCCAAGAATTTTTGAGTTAAGCTATGATCAAATATGCTTTCTAGCTGCAGAAATTATTTTATACTAAAAAGGCAAGTCTCCAAGTTGTCTTTCCTCTCTATACCCAAATCACTACTGATAGTCATACATCTTTTCTTCTAAATGACAAATCTTTAAATTATTTGGAACTGTAGCAGCTCTTAATATTTTAAGGTATGCTTCCGAATGGATTAACAAAGCAAAAAGGCTTGCCCCTTCCATTCCTATCTGACTGGACCTAATCTTATTTAGACTGTTTCTTCTTGCCCCAGCCACTTGTAGTCTTAACCTGCAAGCAATAATGGAGTTTGCTCCTACCAGCTCTGTAAGTGCCAAAGGTTAGTCAAGAGAGCTTTTATCGCTAAGCACCAGTCTTGTGTAAGAAGGTCTCAGAGTACCTTCTATGAACTGGAGTGGAAAGAAGGGATACAAAATTATCTTCTACACAATTATTGCGCCCCCCCCTTTTTACTAGAAAATGTTATAAAGACCATTCCTCAGATTAGAAGCACTTTGTTCAACAAACAATAGTCAAAATACAATATGCAGTGCAGTGAGCACACTTCAGTTCATGTAATACATGAAATAATGTAAAGCACATTAAATTATAACACAAGAAAGTTATAACAGCAGTAACACATCTAACTTCATAACACCAGTTCTGCTCAAGCCTCACTGTCTGATCAACAGCTTTGAGCATGATATCTAGACTGTGTGGGTCCATAAATCCCTACAAATTAGTAAGACTATCTGATTTGGTTTTGCTGAGCAGCCAGCCAGAGAAAAATGTGTAGGAATCCAAAAAGCAAAAAAACGACTGAAGACTACCCTTAGACACACTCTGTAGCCTTTACACTGATGAAGGCAGGCATGTTAGATATGACAAAATACAACGCACACACATGTACTTGTGCTAAAAATAATTAATGCTCTATTACTTGTAAAACTGTTTCTAGAAAAGGCATTATATAGTGCAATGTCCCAGATGGCTTGTCAGCAGGGACCAAACCCATAGCCATTTGATCAAAAAATATGAACATTTAATCATGGATTTAAGTTCCTGCAGTTTCGAAGACCAAGATGTGCTTAGATTTCTGGGCCCAAAATTGAGGTGAGAACTGCTGACAGCAGCAGAAACAAAATAAGAGAATTCTGCTGAACAGCCACATGCTGTTTCCAAGTGCCCAGAATTATTTCTGAAGTAGTTTAATCTCTACTTCTCATAATACTCTTTCTAAGTGAAAGTACCTGCAGAGTGTGAGTTATCCTTGATCATGGCTTCCCCCACAAAGCAATTTGGTCAGTGTAACACGTTGCATGTGAAACAGCAAACACCTTTACCCCGTAGTGACTACTGCAGTATGATGTAAACCTAAAGGTCCTCTTCTTACCTTCAGAAAACGCAAAGAAAGTAGGCCCTGCATAGCAACTCTTAGAACTGCAACATATTCCTGTACTTCCTGCATCATCCACACATGAAGTGTAACCCCCCTGCACACTTCACAATTCAAACAAAATCCTCACCTCCCCTCAACAGAAAACTCCATTTGCCCAGGTTTAATACTGCAGTGACTAGTGCCAAAACACATCCATAGTGTCCAGATGCCCTTCATTCATCAAATGGCTGATTTTTAAAGGTGCAGCTACAAATAAAAGCAGGTAAAGATGGCAAGCCTAGAACTACCAGTTGATACTGCGGAATACCGTCGTTGGCCTGGTTATTAAATCCTTGCATTTTAGAGTAAGTCTTGGGGTTTGTTCACAAATGCAAGGCCCTGGGCGGGATTTTTCCTTGTATTTCCCTTTTGTTCATGTTTTAGGGTTTTTCTTGGGAAAAACAGACATTACATTAATTTATACTTTATGTAAAGAAACAAAACACATTACCTGGTATCCAGATTCTAATCTCCGGGAAGATTCTCTCACACTATATGCACCAGCTAAACTGTTTCCAGTCAATGTTCTAGATCCTAGTGAAGAGCTGGAGGCCTGAACAGATATCCTTCGAGGAATTCTTGAGGGCTTTGACTCCATTCTTTGTATCCTGTATAAGGACACGCTGATTACTTTTTCTTTTAGAAGCAGGGAACTACATGCAAAACATGCGCAAATCATTCTGAGTGCGTATCATGACTCATACATACAAAATTCACACAGCTCTTTGGTCCAACTGTGCATCAGTAAGATGGGGAACTAAGTTCTTACCCTAGTTTTGTAAACTCTTATTTACATCTCCTCCCATTCCACGTTGGAGAATTAGAAACATAGCCCCTTTTGCTATTCTTATTATTCTATTATAACATATTCTTGTTATTATATTCCAAGTATGACTCTGTAGCAGCACTAGTATTAACACAAGATGAGTCAAGGAAAGAGTCCTCGTATTTCTTAAATTCATGTATTACTTTGTTACTGAGCTGCATCTCAACACTTACAGAAACTACACTCAGACTTATTCTTCAGGGTCAAAACTACGAAACCTCACCCTCTTGTAAAAAAAACCCACATTTGCAGTCTACCTGCTTCAAAGAAATATTAACTTCTCCAAAGACAACTCCCATGATCTCTTGTATGCATTAATTTTCATATGCTGTCTCACAGGTATATATAAAGTCACTGTTGAGTCACTGAGTGGTTTTTTGCTCTTTAGGTATTTCTAGGCATTTCAAAAGAAATGCTGGTGCCTTTTCTGCATGAAGTGATCCTGTAGTCATTCCTGTCCTTGAGAGGATACCTTGACTTAACGTTGCTCAAAACCTCCACAGAGATAGCTGACTGTTTTACTAACATTCCCAGATTCTTCCTCCTCAGGGTGGTACAGACAGAATCAGACCACAAAACATAGCTAATAAATAAAAATATTTAAGAGAACTGCAGTGTCCACAGTGGTGTGGTACAGGAAGAGCAGCATGATAATTAACAACGTGATAACTCTAAAACTGACGGCCAAGAACTCCATTGGTACAAGGTGATTTGCAGAAGCGACACTATCTTTAACCACTTTTAATTCTGGCCTAACCTTCTGAGAATGGGAAAAAGCTGTATCAAAAAAACCCAACAATATTATCAATCAGTACAGCACATTTGTTTTCCCACGCATCAGCCATGCTCATCAGTAACACAGTCTGTGAAAAGCTGCTCCCTCAGTCCTGAGGTATCTCATGTCTGGCTGCAGTTTCAAGTTGAGTTCACATACTCAGGGCTTTTAATCTTAGCTGAAAGTCATGCTGCATTACGTATTCTACCTGATAACAGCTAGTTTGTACAGAACTCCATTGGCCTAAGAGTTGGACAGCTGAGGTTAATTTCCTTAATGGAAGGTTTTTTAAGCACTGTTGTGGGGCACGGTAGTTGCTAGCTTTACAACACAGGTCACAACATAAAATAGCCTAAATGCTTAATCTTGCAAGTAGGACTTTTTTTTTTTTTATTTTGGAGAAAAAATTTTAACACAAAGCGTAGTAAGTTTAAGTGAATGTTTACATTTGTGTACAGAAGAACTACTGGGTGCTATTACAGAGAATCACACCAGCTTCTAGACCATGCTTCATCACACATTAGCAACCCACCAGTAAACAAGATCAGTTCGGGCATCTGAAATTCTCATTTGCCTAACTGTGGATTAGGAACCTGAGGTCACAAATTTGTTAAGTTTCCCAGATCATATTTAAACCCCTAAGTAAATATTGAACAAATCTATGCAATTCTCAAAGCTGCAAACACAACTGTATCAGTAAGAGTGCTCTAAGCAATGTTCCAAAATACAGAAGAACACTGTCAATCAGGGAAGTTTAAAAGAAATTCAGTAAGGACAAATCAATCTAAGCTACACACTTCAAGTAGATCATTTGTGCAATAAAATGTAACAATCATATTTGTAACATTAAATAAGACAGAGTAATAATGGTTAATTTAAGCTGTACAGTAATCTGCCATAATGTGCATTGCAAGTTTAGTACTTGTCTGAAGCTGCACCAAGTGTGAAAAAGTGACAATTCCAAGTTGCAAACAGCAAAGCTAAATTAGTGTGACAATAACACAGACTTGTGTGTATGGTGGACAAGACAGCTGTAGGCCTTGATGAGATCTGACATCCAAAGCACTGTTCATCTACATTTTACCCTGATACAAACCGTAAGGGACAGACACACAGAATAATGGATCCCATCCTGTGCTAATAAGTACTTGACAAAGAGCGCCAGCATTATCACTTTCATTATGGATCATTCTGGTTTTGGATCACTTTGCTTCAAATATGTGTGGAACCAGATGAATTAAATAACATAGACAGAAGTCAGACACAGACATATGCAGAATAAACAAGGATTCTAGAAGAAGGGATGGAAGCTCCTACCAGTAGAAAGCAATCTCCAGATGAACAGGGGGACGAGACAGAAGCCTAAGAAGTTCTAAGAACTTCAAGACTAAATTAGAGATCATCTACAAGTAATAAAATAGCTTATGCGCTATCCACAAAACAGACAAAATAGTAACATCCAGATAGGAAAGGACTGGGTGGAAGACTGTGGACACCAGATCTAACTATCTCTAGAAGCTGAAACAGAGTCCAAGATTAGCAAATTGCTTCTACAAAAATACCTTGAAAAGTACAAGACTAATTTTCCCCTCCAGCAGTAACCCCAAGAGGATAATGTTATCTACCAGTTTAATCTTGTAAATTAGCACAGGTTGTGATTTCAACCTGAGTATGTCCGGATGATACTATCTATGTAATATTTTCTTTTGCTAAGTAAATAAACCTTGCAGAAACTATACACAAAAAATGCGTTAAAACAAGATATAGTCAATATGTTAGAAAATTATGATTACTTTCTTTAATACAACCGTACATTTTATCTGCAGTCCTGGCCTCAGCCAGCAAATGAGAAGGATCTGCTATAAAAATGAATCAGAATTGTGTAAGAACAGACATTTAACAAGAAGAGCTCTGCCTTGTTTGATGCAGAGGTGGAAAGGTACTGGAAAAAAAGGCTTTATGGTCTAGGCAAAGAACTTCTGCTTGAAGAAACTGGATTTTATCTTTGCCTTTCAACAAAGGTTCAGTGACATGAAGCACGTGATTCAATTAATTGTTTTTTAACAACCACTACACAAGAACTCTTCAATTTCTGGGCATCCATCATAAAATTTACTTGGAATCCAACTGGCAGAAATCATGAAAGCATCTATATGCAACTCAAGTCAACAGAAACTGACTTGAATATATTAGATAGATAAAACTAGACACTAGGTATCTCAACTTTGGTAACCAACACTAGTAAGAAGTCTTCTCGTTTCTTTGGGGCTTTTTTCTTTTTGTCCAGAGTTCTTTGAAAACCATTTTAAGCACTGTACCTTGGAATCTTGAGAAGCAACCATCTTCATGGTTGCCTTGAACATACACAATACACATATAAGGCTTATGCTGATCATGGTACCACAATGAGGTGGTCAAGGTAAACACGCTAAGCTATCACAGAACACAGGATAGAGCAAGGCAGTGGTATCATAATAAATAAAAAAAAAGTAATCATTTTATTAAAGCCACGTGACTTGTCTGCAAGGGGAATACCATAGTTTTACAGAATATTTCAGAATGAGAATGGATCCCTTTTATAGTACCAGCATTTTATGGGTTTTTAAATGAGCACAAAGACACTCAAATTAAAACCCTGAACATTTTGTTTACTCACACAGGAATTCAACAAATCCCAAGGGCTAATTAACATGCTGTAATGAGTTCTATAATGACAAAGTAGTCACCTCAATTTACATTGAAGGTAGTGAGGACAAAAAATACTTAAGTGACTTCACTGAGGAACAAATTAAAAAAAAAAACAAAAACAACCTGATTTAAAAGCCTGTTGTTGCCAAGAAGGAAAGGAAAACCTTACTCAAATATGATACCTGCAGTGTTCTTTGTTGAGCAACCTCAACACACTATCCTGGCAAAACAGACTTCTGGCTTCTCCATCACTTTGACTCTACTCGCAATGGTATCCAACAGCAGAGAGACGAGGAAGGAAACAGCAGGGTGAGAAGACTCTTCTCATCAAAGCAACGTATTTCATCAGCTCATGCCATGTTACACAACTTAGCAATCAAAACCTCATGGAAAAATCTGGAAACAATGCTTGTCTCCTGGAATAAGGGATACATGTCATGCCTCTCAAGAGCTGGTAAGAAAACAAGTTCTGAAATCAAACTTTAAAGTTGTACCTGGGAAGCAGATGGCCAACTTGTAAGGGGAGGTGGAGATGAACAGCCTATTTTGAGTATACAGCTCAGATGTCCTGCCCTTGTTGATCTGTCACCTCTCCAACTACACTATAAACGGCCAACTAGACCTAACTTAGCCATGGATAGAGATAACGAGATATAAGATCCAAGAGGCCTTTGTGGGAAAGCTGTGTAATCTCAAAAAGTAAAAATAACACAAACAGCAAATATTTCAAATTAAAACTTCTCACTCGTCCTCTCTTCTGGCCTGAACCCCCTCAACTGAGAAATGAGGAGCAACTTGAGGCAGTTATGTCTACCAGTACGGGAAGCCTTTCACAGCTTCCATGCTTTCCACTAACTAACTATATCATTTTTCTACCCTCAGAAAGAAACACACGCTTCACTCTCAGCTCCAAAATTCAGGTTTTGTATCTTGGAACTATGTGGTGACAGTTCTACCTGAGACTCAAGCTTTTACATCTACAGGTTTTCGCATGGTTTGATGCACAGCTGTTCCCAAGACTCTCTCCCTGTCATCACGTGTCTTCCTCGGTGTTTACTCACAATCACGTTTTTATGACAAACAAGATGCAGTTCAGGGGCAATTCTCTCAGTCTGTGCAATTCTTTGCTTGGGCTATTTTGTCAACCTTCAATGAAGGAAGGCTGACAAAAACCTCAACAGCCTCTCAGGAATCCCATGATTAAAGGAAACGTTTACAAATGCCGTTCGTCTGTCTACGCAGCAGCAGCCGGTGCCATGGCGCTGGGCTGTCCCCCAGACCGGAGCCAGGAGGCTCGGGGCAGCGGGTGCTCGGCAGAACCGCTAAAGAGGGCACCATACCCTCCTCTCCAGACCCGGCCAGCAAGGTTTCCACCCGGCCAGGAGCTCAGGGCCGCGCCGCGCTCCAATCCAAGGCCAAAACAGGGCTCTCGCCAGGCCGAAGGACAGCGCCGGCCTCTACCCCGGCCCGCCGGGCAGCGTCTCCTCGGACGGGGGGAAGGGACGGGGGCAGCGGGTGTCACACAGCTCCACCGCCCGCAGAGGCCGTCAGAAGTGCTCGGCAGAGGAAAGGGTGGAGGGGCCGAGCACCAGCCCCGAGACAAAATGGTTCCCCCCCAGCTCCGCATACAGGAGCGGGCTGGGCCATGAGGGGACATCTTCCCCTCCTCAACACCGCAAGCGGCTTGTACTCACCCTCACGACACGGGCATTTAGGAGCGGAGGTGTCACCGAGAGGAACCACGTAGAGCCAGGCCCAGGGACTGCCGCTCCGAGCCCGCCGCTCCCTGAACACAATGGCGACCGCAGCGAGCCCGCGCGGCTGTCAATCACCGCCCGCGCCCCGCCCATGCCCAGCTCTCGCGAGAACTGCGGCGGTACAGGGCCGGGGGGCGGCCGTGTGGCCAGGCCCCGGCCCTGTGGGTGACGAGGCCTGGGCCGGTCGCGGCCGCTGCGTACCCGGCGTGGTGTCGCCGGGGTGGCGGGGAGCAGGGCTCCGGGCTCCCCTCGGCTGTGGAGAGGTCAGAATGACGGCACTCCGCAGAGTGAACACGGCCTGAAAAATCCTCACGTTAAAGATAGAACTGCTTTTCTTCTTGTGGAGAAACATCCCAAAAGCCACATGTTGAATCGACTTTATACGTTCAGCCTTGAAACTGCAAGTAGAGGTTTTGAGTTTTCTTGCTATGCTTCATACTCTTCCTAGTTCTGCTGTTGATTTATAAATAATCACTGTTTGGGGAACAGGGAGCCAGGGCCTGGTCTGGGTTCCCTGGGGACAGGGCGATATTGGGAAAAGCCTCCCCAAAGCAATGGAAATGCCATTCACAGTAATTGTATTCAGATTTCAGTTTTGTCCTCTTGAAAGCAAGACTTTAGCAGACATTTTTACCCAAGGGGAAGATTTTTTGTGACTTAGGAAGTCAGGAGATAATCTTACTAAATTCTGAAAATGCTAAGCTTTTGCAAAATCTCTGTCAATCCTAAACAAACTATGGTTTCCAGTATCCCTGCCTGCTACAGAGTATAGCAGAGACCTCACGCTCTTGTGTTTTCTGGACCAGGCTCTTCAGAAGACCTGTTGTGTTACTGCTATGGAGTCAGGGCTTCTTACCACTGCTGCCACAGTCTTTTGTTGATCCAATATCCATCTGTCATCAGTCTATAGCAGGGCTTTCCCGAATCCCAGTATCACAGTGAGTACCCTCGATTGCATTGTTGCAAGTCAGATAAAGGGGCATACAATAGTAGCAGTCTGGCCGTTCTTTAAGGGAGGAAAAAAGAAAAAACAACTCCAAAACCCAGAAAACAGGAGCAGCCACCCTGGCACAGGGCTACAACACACACAAATTCAATGCGTGCATGCCTAATCGCTCTGACAGATCTGGGACACGTGCAAGACCAGCCAGGCTGGTTAGAAACTAGCCAGGTGGCATCTCTAAATTACAGGATGGTCCTATGTTTAGCAATATCCTTGATTCTGTTTCTCATTCGTGCTTTTCCATGTGTTTGGATTATGACAGGATATCTTCACTGACTCTCTTCCATACAGAAACGGTGGGCAAAGTACTAGTGAACTGGAGATGAGGACCAAGGGCTGGGAAGAGGCATAACCAGAGGGGGAAGCAATCGAGCAAAAACTGATAGGAGGGAAAGGCTGTAGGCTTTTTGCTGATGTGCATGTTGCCTTTCAACAGCATGCCCAAAGCAATGCTTATTGGGCTTGGAAAAACCTTGTCTACAGCAGCCAGAAGGAGGCTGCTGCCCCTGACAATACCATTTATTTGGCTTATCTGTCTCCAGGGAAAGAGGACAGCTGGGAATAGACTTTATTAATCATTCCAGCACTGGTGGCTGCCCTTTTTCCTGGTTAGCAAACAGGAACACTTATAGAAACAGTCAGATCTACATTAAATTCAATCCTTAAAGGAGGCATTCTGTCTTTTAGTCGTGCGCAAATCAACTGTAATTCACAGATCAAGCAAAATGATTGTGTGAATGTAGAGGACAGAGCATACAGCCCTCCTATCACCAGAACAGACAATGGCCACCACTAAGCAAGTCCATTTTGCTTTTCTTTATAAAAGCAAGTTAAAAGGTAAGTTGGGTAAGGTCTATCCAATGCAAAACTTCAGAGCTCTTCAATTCAATCTTACTATTATCAGAACAGGATTTACTGGGGCTGCTAAGAAAGATCATAGAATCACAGAATGGTTTGGGTTGCAAGGGACATTCAAGATCATCTTGTTCCAACCTTCCTGCCCTGGGCAGGGACACCTCCCACTAGACCAGGTTGCTCAAAGGTGTTATCCCAATCGCTACACTAGCCCTTTCCAATGCAGTGCACAATTTGTATTACTTGAGGGTTGAGGGTTGATGCAGTACCCTTTTTTATTAGCAGTCTATGAGCTATTTGTTGGCCATACTCTTGTCACAGCTTTGTCCCTCTTCTTAGAATAAAAAAAAGAAACTACACTATTACCTGAGCTCATCGGCTTGATTTTTTTTTTTTTTAATCTGCATAATGGATCCAAGATCTACCCCGTAATATGCAACACTGCATAAATAGATTAGTTTAATTGCAAATATACAATACTGGGAAAGGGTAAGATATAATGATCAATATCACCACATTGCTCAAAGACTTCTCCACATTGTGAAACCTTGCTAAAA
Organism: Limnodromus scolopaceus; assembly: GCA_028565335.1. NCBI lineage: Eukaryota > Metazoa > Chordata > Aves > Charadriiformes > Scolopacidae > Limnodromus > Limnodromus scolopaceus. The sequence goes on from JAOXNO010000078.1 coordinate 27,778, forward strand.
AGGCACCATCTAAGGAGCCTGGAAAACAGTTTAGGATTTGTCTTAATGCAATTGTCAAAATGTTGGGTGGTTGAAGTCACAAGCACCTGTGTAGTAATGGGCTTGTAAACATCAAAGCAGCAGATTTACAGTGCATCTGCTTCATCATGTCCTTTATCCGTATCAAGAATATGGAAATATGCAGATTCAAGTCAGATTATTAAAATTATTCAGATTACTCAAAGACAGGTTGGACAGGGCTTGGAGCAACCTGGTCTGGTGGGAGGTGTCCCTGACCAGGGCAGGAGGGTGGAATAAGATGATTTTGAAGGTCCCTTCCAACCCAAACCTTTCCATGATTCTTTTAACAGAGTTACTATCCCTAACTGCCCGTTCTTACATCCTCTCACAAACGCTGCTTTTCCACAAATCACTGAACTTTATTAATAGAGTATGTCCTTAACTTCAGTCGATCTTCAGTCTGAAATTTTCAGATGATCTTAAATCTGTGTTGTCTAGTTGTCTAGTTTTAACCTACCCATGTTAGTAAGTCATTCTTAAGTAAAATTCACTTCTAATAACCATCTGGAGATAGACACTATAAAGAGTTTTAGTAACATTTCTGGCCAGACTGCAAGAATTTTAGTAGAGAGCACAAATTTTTATATATTTTTAAATGCAGTTTAGATTGCATCTTGAATATTCATTTGTTATTAAGGCAATATCCTAAGAATTTTGACCCTCTCCTTTCAGTGAGAAATGGCAACAAGAAGATCCCAAATCAAGACAAGGTTTTTGGATGTGGCATGTCGTCACACAGATGGTCCCATTCTATCTAACCATTCATGTTGGAAAGCTGGGCACAGGCAGGAGGAAGACCTCCATGGACAGCAGATATTGTGTCCTAGAAAAAGGAAAATGCATCCTTGAGTCACACATCAGTCCATTCAACAAATACGATGAAACACAATTTTTGGAACACGCCACCTGCTCTGTGTGCGCAGTTTAGACTGCAGAAAAGGAATAGGCTGAAGAACTTGCAGACAGACAAAACCAGGGCAATAACCAGGGCAATCTCAAATCATCCTTTTACTGTGGTTTTTTCTGCATTAAAGAGTTACTTTAGGTCATATGTGGACTTGTTCTTTTTATTGTATCAGCTAAAACAAGTACTATGGAGATAGTCCCTACAGTTGACTCTATACAGTTTCTAAGGGCCACCTTCAGTTGGTTTAACCCTTGCCTTTTCCTCTTTGTGTAGACTTTAGCAGCAGGCTGTTGTGAGCATGATGCTTAATACATTATAGGTTCCCTGGTTTCCAGGCTCCCGGGAGGAGATGTGGGGCTGCTCCTGGTTGACTTGCTAAACAATAAGGCAGCACCATATAAGTAAGTTTAGAACACGTCACAGAGGAGGGAAAACTGGGATGTCAGGAAACTTAGAGTTCATGTCAGATCATCTATGGTAAACTTGCACGGGGAAAATTTCTGAAAGTGGACAGTGAAAGTTGTCCTCAGAGGACAAATCCAAATCATGGTCCACAACTTAAACAAATCTTGTAAGTATTGTGACTATGAAAGGCTCATTTTAACCATCCAAACTGTAGAGTACACAGTCATGATATGAAAAAAGAAAAAAAAAATTATTTATTGCAGAGACAAAATAATTTAGAACAGATAAAGCCTTAAAGAAATGACTGTAATACTGCAAGTGAGAAAAATTGCATAATAAACGAAATTAAAATAAATTATCAAAATATATGTCCAGCCTTTACAATGCAGGCATTTCGAACAGTAATTTTTTAAGGCAAGGTCAAAATCACTGCTCTTAAACTTTTTGATGTGGAAAACTGATTTAAATAAATCTAATTTTGATATGGGAAGCTTTGAAACTAAAACACTTTTTAACTTTATTGAAATTAAACTATCTAATTTTGATATGGGAAGCTTTGAAACTAAAACACTTTTTAACTTTATTGAAATTAAACTTAAATAATTTTGACCCTTACAGATCCCAGTTTTATGAGATAAAACACTGCGGTGCACACCCATTCTAAAAAGTTTTTCTTCTTCTTGTTACTTTACTTTATACATCTGTATTTCCTTTCCAGTATCCAGAAAAAAAATCATTGTCCAGTGTTCTTGATAATTAATATTTTTTTAAGCATAAAAATATTTACTTCATTCTGCTACCAATTTATTTTAATCAAGAAGGTTTTATGTGCCTTCTGAATTATATATGTTCTTGCCTTAAAAGAGTGCAAAGTAGAAGGCAGTGAAACCATATTAATAGGTTAAATTTGTCAGGTAATAATACTTTGGGCATACAGACCAAGGGTACCCCTATCTTCTTTTAAACCTTTAATTCTATACTACAGATATATTTTGCAAACTAAAAGAATGCATCTTAAAAAGTACAGAAATATCTTAGAATTGTTAAAAATTGTTTGGTTTTGTCTTATAAAGGTGGTTAGTTCTTTGTTTTTTACTGTAGCTACTATTTCTGGAATTCTAATATTATAAAAAGTGTGGATGTTTTAAAATCTTTGTTTAAAGTCTACTTCCTTCAACTGCATACTCCAAGTCAGGAAGAAGTTTAAAGCTCTGTGAGGCACAGAATTCAACTTCTAGTATTGTTTCATTACCGAGGAGCTGATTTGAACTAAAAACTGATCAAAATGTGTCTGTTGGTTTGTCTTCTCAGAATCCCTATATTCTCTTTCATTCCTTTCTGTGAAGTAACTGATCTTCTTTCTAAAGCCAAGGCAAATATTAAACAGGGATACATAAACTTTAAACAAAAAAATAATTCACAACTAACATATTCTTCAGCAGACAACAAGAACCATAACTACCTTGCCCCTTCCCAATAGCTTTTATTATATGCTGAAAAAAAAAAGTGTATTTGTATACAAGGTATACAAATATCCTAATAAATAGGAAGAATTCTTCATCTGAAATCACATATATGGATTGATTCACATTTTTTAATACATGAAGCGAATAGTGAAAGGTCACAAAATGTTTTAGAGAAAACAGAGTATTTAGACATCAATATTCTCTTCCATCTTCCTATCCAGGATGGTGTCTTCTGTTAGGGACAGTGCTTGCAGATTTGAGAATATCTGATCTCTGCAGGTACAGAAAAACTCATGTGGCAGTTAATTTCTATTGCTTAATCCAGGCTAGAGCAGTGGAAATGACTCCTTTGAAGATGAAAAGGTCTTTGCTTATTGTCATTTAGTAAGAAATTTTTGCTACTGAAAACTTAGGAAAACTTGGACAGCCTTAAGACATCTTTCTATGTCCCTAAATTACACAAATCAAATAATTGCACAAAACCAATGTATATATATACATAAACATGTGGGATTAAAAAAAGGTTTTGAACAAGCGTAAGAGCAATATAAGATTTTATCAAAATCTATCTGAGCTCTGTTACTGAAGACAGTATGTAAGTAGGGTAGGGAGCACAATATATTTTACTACTGTGTTGATGAGAATGGACTGGAATCCAGGAACAACATAATTATTGTTATTGTGTTATTGTGACTAATTTAGTGTTAAAGCAGAGAAGGAAGTGGGAGAAGCAAAGCCTTAGGAATTACTAGTTGGCATGTACACCCAACAAGACAATCATTGTGCTTTTCCTGTAATTGAAACACAGGCAGTAGAGTTGTCTCTCTCTCTACTCGTCTCAAAATAACTGCTTAAATTTATTTATTTATTTATTTATTTATTTTCTTTAATTTATGTCTATCATTTTTATAGGTAGGAACAAATGACTATGATTAAAACAAAAGACATTTTCAACTCTTGGTGAAACTACACCTCTCTGTTGCTCTTGCTGTATCGCTGAAAAGATTCATGCCCCTTTCTTGAGGTTCAACAAAGAAAAAGTCAAAATGTACAATTGTGTTTTGCTGTGCACTTAGCAAGACCAGACTAAATCTCTTCTTCTTGTGCCTAACACAAATGAGAAAATAAATATCACGAAGATTTGACTTAATATATCAAGTGTAGGGTTAGGAACATCGCCCGGGTTCCAACTGTTATATGTACCAGAAGTGCATTTCACCTGTGGAAAAGCTGCTCAGCTGCTTCCTGCAGCCTGACTTTCTTCTGCTTTACAGCACCGATGTGGTAGATAAAAGTAATGTAGTTCTTAAAAAATACACAAGTTTTGATCTAAAACAAAAGGGTACATAAATACAACAAAGTCCTACTTAGAGTTTATCTGGTAACAAGTGATTTGCACTCAAAAAACAAGCCGTATTTTCTATTGTGTCTATTCTGTACCAGCTTCAGATAAAGAAATTGAGGTAGAAAAGAAAAGGATTTTGTTTTGACCAAGGATGGGGAGCCACCAGTCAGCAGAAATGCCAGGGGGAAAGACAGGAGATACCTTACACTTTTGGTGTAAGGTGTTCTTGGAGTTTTTTATCCGGGAGGACCATGTGGGGCTGTGACAACGTATCCTCAGCTTTGCCTCCCTGAGAGGATGGGAAATAATGAGAACAACACAGACAATGCTGGAAACAGATCAGGGAGTAAAGATGCTCCTTGACTCCCCAGGATATTGGAAAATTGGGCCATTTTTGTTGCCTTTTGTTGATTTTGTCACTGGTGTGATGACAGGCAGTATTGGTGCTCCACAGACTGTGACACTGGAGACTCACAGTGTTTGAGGGAAGAGACCAGACTTGCAGCCCAGAGCTGTACGTCGGACACAGGGGGTGACACACACCTTTAGTCTGCTTTTTTATGATGATCCATGATTCTACACTCACAGACAGGCTGATGCTACAAAATATCTTTTCTTTCTCATGTGCCATTAAAGGTCAAGCAAGAACACAACTGGTTTTAACGCTCCATGTCTTTTTTCAGAGAATGTGCTACAGGCAAGTCACCTGAAGCAGGTTTCTGCGTTCATCTGGTTTGAATGAACTCTGGAATCTCAGACAGCACACAGTGCTTCCAGCCGTGGACTCCTGCATGTGGTCCCAGCAAGCAGGTCCAGCCTTTCCTTCTGCGCTCTCCTGCTCTCGGAGAGCAGGAATCACACTGAGCTGTTCTGACCTCCGTAGAAATGCTCTCATTTATTTTTGTCTCCCATCAGAACAGGCTGCTCATAGCACGCTGCTATTGTAGGCTGACATTCAGGATCTGCTTTTTGCTGGTACTTTATGTGAGGTCAATATAATTTGCTTGTATTTGGCAGCAGAAAAAAATGGGTTCACACTAAAGAACCCTACTATATTTTCATACTTTATAAAATGTCTGTTTTCTGCACTCTTTGGTCTTTGGGAGAGTGCTCAGCTTTGCTGTTCCTTTCCACAATCCCACACTCCCTCATCAGAGCACAAAGCTGAGGGCTCTTGCATGACTATTAAAAGAAATGTAAGGGGGAGGGAGCTAGGTGGGGGCGTGTGTTGGAAAGGATATTTATGAGTAAGTCATGGGTGTCAATACTTATGGTGAGTAATGAATGGGAAATACTAAGGGACAGCATACCTGGGCAATTGCATTCCACATTACCTGTCTTGACTGGTAAACCCCAGTCTGCTTTGCATGTGAGCAGAGCTATACTTTCATCTGTTTCTAAAAATGAGTGTGACAAATAAAAATGCAATGCGCGTTCTAGCCCTGGCCCAATTTGGCATAGCACGCTGCAGAGCTGGCCTGATAGTTTTGATCAAAAGCAGCATCCAGCACATGTTCCCATGGGCACACAGTAATAATGGACCTGATGCCACCGTCTGCCAGAGCCCATCATGGGCACCAGCTTCTTGGCAAGGACGTGGTCTTACCAAAGGGAGCTGCCAGTCTGTATGAGCATTGTCTCTGTATCTGGTGTTACACAAGGATCGTCAGGTAGCTCTGTCCCACCACTTGCAAGCTTTCAATCCTTTCCATTTAATTGGAATTACAAGGACAGAAATATAGGAGTTGGCTCTACATCTATATTAATGGTGTTCCAGCTGTACTGTTCTTAATAGTTCATACAATCATAGAATTGTATGAATGTTCCAACCGTCCAGGTTGGAAGGGACCTTAAAGATCATCTAGTCCAGCCATCAACCTGACAAAAAAATAAATAAGAAATAAAAATCACTAAACCATATTCCTGAGGACCATGTCTAGCCGTCTTTTGAACGCCTCCAGGGATGGTGCCTCAACCACTTCCATGGGCAGCCTATTCCAATGCTTGATAACCTTTTTGGTGAAGAAATGTTTCCTAATATCCAATCTAAACCTCCCCGAGCGCAACTTAAGGCCGTTTCCCCTTGTCCTGTCTCCTGTGACTTGGGAGTAGAGACCAACCCCCGCCTCTCTACACCCCCCTTCAGGTAGTTATAGAGCGGGATAAGGTCTCCCCTCAGCCTCCTCTTCCCCAGACTGAACACCCCCAGCTCCCTCAGCCGCTCCTCATAAGACTTACTCT
>JAOXNO010000078.1:44582-59255 GCA_028565335.1 Limnodromus scolopaceus
CCTGCCCATGGCAGGGGGGTTGGAACTAGATGACCTTTAAGGTCCCTTCCAACCCAAACCATTCTATGATTCTATGATATAATACAAGAATTGCATCTTTCTGTGGTCAACTGACCCCTCGCCTAGCAGAGGTAAAAATCAGGGCCAGTCTCCTTCTGGGTAAACTCCCTCATATCGTTTATGAAATGTCCTTGCATTAGAGTATTGGCTAGGCCGCATATATGAGAAAGTGAGGAGGGTGGGTCCTGTCATGGGAAGCCGTTATGCAGAAAAAGGTTAAAAATAGTTCAATATCCATGAAACCAGGAAATAAGATTGTCTCTTTTAAAACATGATTGCCTTTACCATTAATAATCAGACATTCACATATGCATAATTGGTTTGTTTTCACAGCAACAAATTATTCTTCTGGATTAAAAGATAACTTACATATAGATTTTCACATCCAAAACCTTATTTAAAAAATAAGTCTATTGGGAATGTTAATGAGGGTAAATACATTTATGAAGGCTTCATCTAAAATCCAATCAGAAGAAGTGTTGCTTGCAAACACATGTTTTTCTTTTGCCGATTTACAGTATTTTCTTTGCTTTCTAAGAATTATAGTTTTGTATTGCATACATTTCTCATGCCTTATTGACAGTTCATACGTGGTCCATGAGTCAATGCCTTAGGGATACTTTCTAATATATTACCTGTAGCACGAAGCAAGCATAAGCTGAAAGGACCCGTTGGATCTTTTTGAAATACCTGCTCTTCCAATACAGAAAGAAAAAACTAAGATGGTTTTAACCGTGACAGAATTTAAAGCTGACAGGAAACAGTACAGTAGACAATTAAATAGCATTTCTCACTAGATAGACAGTGGTCTCAGCAAAAGGTCATCATGTATTTAAAGACTGAATCCTAACCCATACGTACAGGAGACCAATACAAAGATGGTTAAGATGCAAGTGCTTGAAGATTTCTAAATGCAAGATTCTCTTGATGAGGTTATCCTGGGAAATACCTTGCTTATCTACATTGGCAATTCAACAGATGGCACCCTCTCCTCTGAGTAACTTAAGTACAAATGTCCTGTACTGCAATGGGGGACAACGTTCATCTAGAGGTGATAGGCTGCTTCTTTCTCAGTTTGGACATAAAATGGAGATCCTAAGCATTTGTAATTATGATTTCTGGGCCATTATTTGCAAGAGCTAAAAAAATGTTACTTGTGTGCTCCTTATATCCTCATTTGGTAAGTATGAGTCTCTTACTTTTTGCAGTTTCAGACTGAACTCTATTCCCGTTTGTTTTAAATGGCCTGTAATGTTGCCATACATTGTCAAATAGATGTTGAGTTCCACTTCAAGAACAGATTCAATTAGCACTGAGTGACAGGATCACAGAATCACAGAATTGCCTAGGTTGGAAGGGACCTTTAAGATCATCTAGTCCAACCATCAACCTAACTCTGAAAAAAAAAACCCCACACGAAACCAACACTAAACCATATTCCCAAGCACCATGTCAACTCGTCTTTTGAATAGCTGCAGGGATGGTGCTTCAACCACTTCCCTGAGCAGCCCATTTCAATGCTTGATAACCTTTTCAGTGAAGAAATTTTTCCTAATATCCAACCTGAACCTCCCCTGGCGCAACTTGAGGCCGTTTCCTCTTGTCCTGTCGCCTGTTCCTGGGGAGAAGAGACCGACCCGCCCTGGCTTCACCCTCCTTTCAGGGAGTTGGAGAGAGCGAGAAGGTCTCTCCTCAGCCTCCTCTCCTCTAGACTGAACAGTGACAAATCCCTATATACAGTTTGCATTTTGGCTTGTTATGTTGCAGTTATAAAATATTTTGACTCTTCAGGATGAAAATTGCTAAATACCTGTAAAATAATTACTGCTGTTACAGAAATACTGCAAAGCCTGGGTAAATAAAATGTATTTAGTTTTTAATTGAATTTTCAAGTATAAAAATAAGAATATAGCCAGAAACAAATAAGGAGAGAGTTCTAAATACACGGGCTGTCAACTACATAAATCCATTGGAAATTTTTAAGTTTAAGACCACTAGATGGGGTTGTAAACAATATTGTATTGGTGTTATTTGTTAGATTTGTTAGATTTCACTGAAACTATACACTGCCAAAAATGTAATCTCCAGGAAATAAAGCAAGCAATAGTACACAAACAAAACAGCTTTCACAATAATTTACTTATCTTAAAATACTAAATCTCATATGTAGGTAGGAAAAGGATTCTAAAACATACTCCAGGTTCAATGAGTCTGTTGTGTAATCACACAATATCACGTTCTGTCTTTTTTTCCTTTTTGTAGCTCAGTATCCGTTTTCCTTACTGACACACCATGTTCTTTCCCTCTTTGTGGTAATAGTTTACTGTCACCAGTTGACACAGTAACACTGACTGGTGAAATAAGAAACCTTGTGCTCCAATAAAAACTGATCTTGATGTACTCTTCCTATTTCTTCTTTCTCTTGTTAGGAAAACCATTCTGACGAGTAGACCTTTCTCTGGAAAGCTACACATTGAAGTAATTTTATAACTTAATTCTTATTGATTAACTGTATCCCAGTGATATTCAAAGAGGGACAAGACCACACAGCAAGACAAACTGTACCACCCCAATCCTAATACTTTCAAACTGCTTTAAATACCCTTTGAGAAACTGCTTTGTTGCAAGACATTATGATGTTTTGTTGTGTAATTTACGTTCACTTTTTGAACGCAATGTAAAAAGGACAAGGTCGCTTATTACATCACTGAAACGGTGAGTGTACATTATGGGGATAAGTTACCCCCTTTAATTTTTTGAGCATATCCATTGCATTTTCTAGTAAATTTACTCCTTTTCTTTGTCTCCCTTGCAAATAAGGCTTGCATCCATGTAACTGCGTGCAAAACCACCAGTATTGTTTGTTTATATGTCATTATCAATATTGAAGATTCTTTTTATAATATAGTAGAGATTTTCTCTTCAGTTGCAATTATAAAGGTTGATGTTATTTTCTTTTTTCCTTCTGAGTTTCAATCAATTAAGCATTGGTGAGCTTTGAAATCAGTCATGGATTTTTTAACTGTCTCCTGCTCATCTTCAAGATCATCTGTCTTCTTAGCTCAGGCTACAATAAGAGTTTAGCATATTGCTGAACAAGTAATATTGTCTGGAATTTAAATAATGTAGATCCAGTAAGAAAAAATATTTGCATTTGAGGAAGAGTGGATTGAATTATGGATTACTGCTTATCTGTGAAATTAAAACCCCAGGATTTGAATCTACCAAAATAAGGGTCTGACAAAAAGAAAGCTTGTATCTTAAATTTTTTGTAACATAACTTGGTCTATTTCTATTTATGGTGCAGAATTATAATATTCTTATGCTAATATATTTAGATTCCTGTGATTACACTTGACATAATTAAATTTAGAATGTGTTTTGTTTGGAAGTGTCACTTAGCCTCCGTATTGTTGTCACTTAATAAGATAAAGAATAAACGTGGTAAGAAACACCCATCATTTCTCATAATTTAAGGCACGTTCATGGAATTAACCATAGGTTCTTTTATTTGCCTTAATAAATAAGCATGACTGGCACTTTCATATGAAGAGATAATGCAGGGGAAAAGAGAACACATTATTTTAATTCCATCACGAAGCTCTATAAGCTTCAAGTGAGAGGTGCAAATAAATACAGTACTCCTTTAAAATAATCAGTCTGCATTTATCATTGTCAGCTCTAAAATAACTAGTTACGGGTAATGTTTACTTTATGATAAACAGTCATCCAAGCGATTATCCAGAACAAATATACGCAATTAACATTGGTTATGGTTCTGAATCTAAATAGTTATTGACCTTAAAAAAAAAAAGGATGAAAGAAAAAAACAAAACCCGAATGACCTGAATAAGGGCACTGAGTTTGCATATTGCAACCTCCCAGCAATTTTGTCAGAAATCATTTAGGCAACAGTTGTAGGCTTTTAAAAGCCCAGAGCCATCTGAAGATTCAGGAATTTTAAAAGTCCAGATAAAACTGATGTGCAATGCCTCGGGCTCACAGACGCCTATTTGATTGACATAATATTAAGTTCTTTAAAAGAATCCAAATTGCTGTTTTCTGTCCAGGACTGAAATAGAGGTTATATTGTGGCTCTCCAAAGATGCGTTTACTAGCAGGCTTGGTGCTTTTTGCAGTGTCTTTTCATCAGATGGGTGGTTATTATTCTGGCCTGAGATATCAGTGACAAGGATCCCTAGAACCATCAGTGGGGCTTTCTGTGCCCACCTTCACCCATCATTAAATGCTAAGGCACAGCAGATCTGGCTGAGACAGCATTTGGAAAGAGGACTTGCAGCGTGAGTTAAGTCCGCTGCCTGTAGAAGGCTAATGCTTATGATGCTTACTATCTGTCAGGATTGCTTCTGAACGATGGAAGAAAACGTGACATATGACAAGGGGAAAAATTAACCACTAAATCAGTTATTCACTTAATGATAGTTTACTTATTTCACCAAATGACAAATAAAATGACAGTTTACTTACGTTGCACGTCTCTTTCTAAAGTTAGTAAAATTGTTCTCTGTGTTCTTTGCTTCCTCTGTGTTGTATATACACAGCAACTGATTTGGGAGTCCTCCAAATACAAAGTGGAGTAGCTTTTTTAACATTGTACTTGACCAACTATTTATTTTAGGTTTTTTGTCCACTTTTGCCAAATATATGCTTCTTTCCATTGGCAATTTATAATGAGAAAAAGGAGCATCCTGTTAGAGCCAACAACCCAACACTCATGAGAAACCATCATTATTGTTAAAGTAAAAAGAACAGACAAACATGAGAAACTTGTGTCTTGCCCATGTGGAGAAAAAAAAAAAATTCATACTATTTTGAGGCAATTTCCTCCTTTTTGTACTAAAATATTGTATCTGTCGCAACAATCTTCTCCAATCCTCTGCAACAAAAAAATGCAGGTAGCAATGCATACATATTCTTGGAGGAGTCTGCAGTCAACCATGCACGTTAAGGACCCAGCAAAACAGCCAGTCCCATACTGCTGGAAAACATGTGAATGCCAGGAATCAACTGCCCCTTTCTTACCATTTACTTAAAATGAAACCTTTCTGAAACTCTTAACCAATGTGTGTGTGGCAATTGTTTGCTTTGTCTAGAAGATTGCCAAAAGTCTTACACCTGAGTATTGTATAAAGACAATGCACCTGCTTAGTTTTAAATACTAAACCAGTCTGAGTGCACTGTGTCAAAGTGTATCTTGGCAGGTGCCTGCTCCTGCTTAGAAGAGTAACTTCAAGTGAAGATCAGAATCAAACTTAAAAATTTATTTGAAACAAATTCTGATAGAGATTCCTTTTTATAGCCTTAAGTCATTAATTTTCTGCCCCCAACATGCCTCTGTTTACATTGAGAAGGATCTTTTGCACGTCAGAAACCCATAGCTCCCAAAAACACTTAGCATACATAAATTCCAGTGTTTTGTTAGAGACTTCTTATAAAATCACAGGAATGGATGTGCCCAGGCCTCATGGATAGACTACAACAGAGGTGTGCTCTCAAAGAGGACAAATGTGTATCTCTGCTCACCCTGGAACTGGAGCTTCCATAGGTCACAATGGTCTCACCAGCATGGCTGGGAGACATAAATCTAGCATACATTCCCCAAGGAAATCAGGCTCATACAAATGCCCTGTCAGTCACATTGTTCAGTGTCTTGACCAATTTCAACCCATCTTGAAAGATGGATAGAAATCTCAAAGATAAGCATGTTCCTGTAAGTTTACTGAAAATCAGTGGTCGTACAGAGGTGAATGACAAAATAATAGTGGCTGTTTCAGTGATAAACCCGGGATGCATCGGAGCAGAGATTTCTAAATGTAAGCCTGGACAGAGAAGTTGCTTGCTGAGACAGAGATGCTCAGTGAAGATCCCAGGAAAGCAGCAGAAACAGAGCATGAAACCTTACTGGAGGTCTCAGCAGCTGGATCTTTCCAGGTGTGAAGGAGAGTAACATGAATTAATACTTTAAAAGAGGAAAATCATGCTGGGATGCATATGCTGTATGTTCTGGTTGGAACAAACCTCCTGGCCAGTCAACACCCATATGGAGTTATATTAGCATAACATGAGTTGTCTCCTGCCCTGGAAAGGATATCAAAGAGATCCTGGAATAAGCTGGCCTACTCTGATAAAAGAGGAGTCAAAGGACAAAAATCCATATAAATGCTGCTTTCCTCATTCTTCTGTTCACTGAAAACTTGTGTTTTGTGCAAACATAAATAATCAGGTGAACAGTTTTGCTTTTAGGACACCAATAAACACAAATTAAAATAACTCTACAACTAGCAGAACTAGCAAAAGAAACAAAGCCTAGCTTCCCTTCCCTTGTCCAGAAGGCCATGTTACAGCTTTTTCTGTAGTTAACAAAAGGTTAATAGGACCCGGAATCAATGCATGGACTATTACATAGTTCTTAGACCAAAATCTCTATTTTTCAGTTCAGTTCCCTTGAACAAGTTGGATTTCCACAGAAGAACTAAACTTATGGAAAACCAAATGTTTAATTTATTGAGACAAAAATACTCCTGAAATTAGTAACAAAATAAAACAGATTCACCATGTTTTTCACAAATTAAGGACTTTGAGAAAATATTTTTTATTTAATTTGCCAGGCTTATAAAGCAACAGTAATAAAATCACCTTTGGATTGAGATGCATGAGTAAAATTGTTCTGTCAGAAGTGCCAGCATTCTGAGAGCAGGAATCTTTAATGAAACTACCTCTCCCGTCAAAGGTCACAAATCGCTGCTGTGTAATTTTAGCAATGGCAATATGCATCAGATTAGGAAGACGTATTTTAAACAAGTCTTCATATGTTTGTTACTGCATTTACCATAAATCAATTGCAGTCTTTGAAAGCGACTGAAGCTAAACAACAAAGCCAGATTATGTTGGCAATTGCTTGTGTGTACAAAATGAAGAAGGACAAGCTTCTACTTCTTGTACCGTAGCAAGTACACACCAGAAAGGCACATGAGGAATTTATCAACTCAGAAGCAAGTAGTAGGCTATAAACAATGATCTTTTTACAGCTGAAAATTAATCTGGAACAAGAACAGACATTAATTTAAAGTAGATTCTTTATAATACGGTGATTAGGCCACGTACGAGTCCTTGTTTATGTGACAGTTCACTCTGGAATAAGTAGTCCTCCTTTGGCATACCAGTTTATATGTATCACAAAAGATTTACTCATTTTTCATATGTAGCATATTGGAATACATGTCTGCTAACTTTGCTTGACCAGTTTGTATACTCAGGTCAAGCACCTGTGTTTTGCAAAGATCTTTGCTCAAACAACAGCTCTAAATTTATGTAAATTGCAGTTGTGAATACCCTATACTTTCAGAAAACAGGTGGTCAAACTGCATATTTAAGTAATGAAGATTAATTACTGACCAGCTCTGAAAACTGAGTTTAAGAAAAATGTGAGAGGTGGAGATAGAAAGCCCGCTCTCCTGTGTGGTGTTTATTTTCCCTAACTGAAAAAACAGGGACTGAGTATTTCATTAATTCTATGCTCCAACTTCTAGAGCAAATGAGTCAGAAATTCAACAGACAACTGCCTCCTTTGTGTACAGCCCTGATACACCATCAAACCACACTAAAATAATAAGCTCATGAGCACAAGGAAGCCAAACTGATGTAACAAATGCAGCTTTAGTTCAGTTTGTTCTTAATTCAGAGAGCTTGTATTAGTAATCTTGACAATATTTTTTTATATAACAGCAAAATGTAAGGCCAATGAAGAGGCACAGGATTACTTCTATGATATATATAAATTTTTGGTCCTTAGGCCTGCTCAGCTCATAGGTGATTGACATTTGTAGTCCCTGACAGGAAGCTACATCTGAGATGGTTGTATGTTCAGTTTACTGAAAAATTTAAACCAATGGAATAGGAACCAAAGTTGTCAGTTCTCACCGCTCCCCTCCAAAAGTTTGATTGTTCTTTCTTCTTTACAGCTGCCAACCAGGATTTAGGAATCCAGACACTTCTCCCATGGCCATCTAAATCTCTATTGCACAGGAGTGTTATTACAGACATACACATCAGTATATAGTTGTCTTTTGTGATGAAGGATTTGTGCATGTGAGCAATCCTAGTACTGTCCTCTGGTGTGGATTTTCAAGCATCCATGAAAGAGGTATTTGGAATTTTAACTTTCTTAGGTAAAAAAAAAAAAAGCAACTCAAAAGATGACAGACAGTTGCACTTGTTATTCTGCATACACCTTAATATATAAATATATAAACGAATGTGAAGCCAGCATAGCTGCACTTAGAATAGATCAGATTGAAAGTGATCTCATGAACACTATTTCTAGTCCACTCAAATTAAGAACATACAGGCAGGTGTGGAAGAGATAATTTCCAGGGCTGACTGTATCAAGCCTTCAAAACCGAAGTTGTTATTAGGCGGCTAGTTGTGCAGTGCTTTCCACCTAGCCCAAGTTGAAATCCAGCTAGTGTCTGGACTTGCGAGCAAGAAGTCTAATTTCTCAACTTCCTCAAATTGTGTATAAAGATTAGGCTTGTTAGACCAAGAAACCTGTCCCCTAATTTATTTTGATCCCATATACTTCAGTGCACATAGAAGACATCCAAGAAATCTAGAAATGCCGATGACTGCAAGAGATAAGATGGAGGTAAGTCTCAGACAACCTTAAGAGATAACTTAATAGCTAATAGTAAATACCTGCTGGTGTGCTTATAGAACTCAGACTTTTATGAAAGGACATAGTATCAATCAGTACAATTAATATTATGCAGCAGAAGTAGAGCAAAGAAATCAATGCTCAGATTACTTTTGCAATTCATTTAACTGGAGACAAATTGGTGGAAGTTAGGATGGCTCAGAGAACTGAACTAATATATTTGACGTTGGGCAAAATAAACCCCCCTATTTTTAATCCGAACTCTTCAGTAAAGTGAATGGGAAAATATTAGTAAAAAACAACGCATAGCTCAAGGTCTTAGAGCAGAAGCATACCCTTTTTGTACCTTGTAAGATGGAAAATTAATGCTTGGTAAGAATGGGTTCAGAAATTCAGTGTTTCCTTAGTAAACACATTCTCTTAATAAATGCCACATGGAGGAAAAGACAGACTATTGAGGACTTGCTTAGTGATAGGTTTTCAAATATAACTGCTGGAACTCTTTGCTAGCAGTTTCCTTGCCAGTATCTAGACCTCTTGATGGTAGCACTATAATGATACTATTAAGGTTAGCTATTTAGGTTGTCTGTGACTTATTTTGATCTTCTCTCTTGCAGTCATCAGTATCTATAGTTTTCTTGGCTGTCTTCTTTGTGCACTGAAGTATACAGAATGAAATCATTTGAGGTTAGTCTGCAATAGGAAAATTGCCTGTTCTTGGCAATTTGTCCTTACTCTTAAAACCATGTTCAACACTGGACAAACTTGTTGAACTGCCTCTACTACCAACACCGATTTTTGACAGCAAATAGTATGCCTAATAGAGATCAAGCCTTTTTTATAATTCTTTGCCATTGGAATTCTTCATTCAATTTCCACATTGATATCTCATGGGAAGAATTATTCCTCTCTTTCTGTATGTATTGAGAAAAAAAGATCCAATGCTGACCTTTTTTTTTCCTGTAAAATTTGGCTCGCACTCTTGATTAGTCCAGATGCATTGTTTTTGCATTGTTGGTGTATACATTGATGGTGTTAACGCACAGAGTTCTTGGCTTCATAGTTCAGACTGCATCTACACCGAAATGCACATCTCCTTTCAGGTTGAAGCTCATATATTTGCCCCAAAATGTTACAAAATGCTTCCACAGCCTCTTGTTCACATACTGTCAATAGGAGATTGGGAAGAATTTCTGCCATTACCTTCAGTACTTTTACTCCAGATTTCCAACCTAGAACTATGCCCAGCAGTGAAAAGAAAGTTAATAAATATGCCTCGTCTAGCTTTTTCATAGTCCTTTCATAAAAGACAGTCTTTTAAGAAATCCACTTACTCACCTGTACGAATAACTGCTTTGAAAAATTAAATAGCTGTCTTCTGTTTTCCACCTAAACTGTGTGTTTATGGCTACTACTCCTTTCCCCCATTGTCTGCATTGAATCCTGTGGGCAAATATGTTCTTGCCCACTCAAAACATTAATATATTTTACATTAAGCATTTCACTTGCTGTTGCCTAAAGTTTTTTATGTACACATATTGACTCATTCAGAAGCACCACCCTATTTGACATCTGCACACATTTTAAACAAAGGAGCATAAACTGGATTTCACTGTGTTTACAAGAATCGTTGCCAAGGAGTGAGGTAGGTGAGAAAACTTATTTGTGCAATCAACCACTCCAGTTAAGCATGAGGTTACTTCCAGTCGACATTACACTCGCAAAATCCAGCTTCAAGCAGAGACACGGTTTAATAGCCAAGGTGGGCCCCGGACCCCAGTGTTCTCAGGCACTCAGAGGCTGGTCCAGTAGCGGGAAAGGCAAGGGCCGGTGGAGCTTGGAGCTGTTTGTCAGCCCAGCTTCGCAGCCCTGCCACTCCAGGGGGCAAGGCCGCGCCACCCCTCTAGAGCCAGGCAGGCCAGCATGGCTGCCCGACTGCAAACTGAGCCTGGCCAATCACTGCGAGCGTTGCTGGGTGGCCAATCAGCATGCGGACAGCTCTGTCCGCTGCCCCCCCTCCCTGGGCAGGGCCCCGCACTGCGGGCGGCGGGGGAGGCTCGAGGGCTCGCTGTGGGGGCGAAGGCAGGGCCGGCGTGTGAGGGCCGGCATGCGGGGGCCACTGTGTGAGGGCCGCACCGCAGGGGTGCGAGAGCTTCGCCATGGGTGCGAGGTAAATTGAGGGCCCTGTTTCCTTATGTCACTAAGCAGATGAAACTCACTTTGTTCTAGATAGAATCGTTTAGGTTGGAAAAGGCCTGTAAGATCATTGAGTCCAACCGCCAAGCACAAGTCCAGCCGGACTGCCAAGTCCACTACTGAACCGTATCCCTAAGCATATGTGTGCCTATACGTGTGTGAGCTTACAGTGTATGTGTACGAGCTTATATGTATACGAGCTTACAGTGGACCTTGCTTGATATGGCTGAGCATAAGGGAAGATGTGGACAACTGGGAGACAACCTTGGGGCTTCAGGGGTAATGAAGGTACCGAGATGCTCCTTGGCTTGATGCTTCACGTGTGCTGCTGTAGGACTCTGAAAATCCAGGTCACATCTAGTTTGTGTGCTGTCTTCAACAGCTAGAAATCAAAACCATGGATGAAAACATGGCCATTAATATAGTAAAATCAGAGAAAAGCTGCAGGGTGTAGCAATTACTTCTACAGGTATTCCACTATTTGAGCGTTTGAGGTTTTTTTTATACCTGTTTAAAGTTTTTGCTGAACTGCTGAAGTACCACAGAAAAGGATGTTTACTTTAGTATACATAGCTTATTAAAAATGCTGGGGGAAGCATCGAGGTTATTTTTAACTCTTGCGTTTTATAAATGCATGCAATGTTTTCTATTATGTGTTATGCAGCTGTATTTATATTTGCTGAGTATGATTTAATGTTGAATTCAAGACTAGACATTTGGAATGTTTTGGAGTTTATTTTTTGGTATTTCTTTGTTTATGCTAAAAAAACAATGACATGAGAAGCATCAATGGAACCTTTACTGATTTCCTTGATCAAAATGTGATCAGGAACCTCATTTTTAGAAGCTAAAATTTGGATTGAGGTGCTTAATTTGAGAACAGCATCTATTACAGTCATAAAAGTTCAAACATGATACAATTTCCCACTTATGAGAGTTCTTATGTGTGTTCACAGAAGCACAAATTAGTTGTTTTACCGTGCCAGCAAGTGCTTTAGGTAAGGTTTTGACATAGGGCTTTGCCAAAAGTTCTCTGCAGGGGATAGTAATGAATGTATGCAGTTTTAACTTTCAACAAAGGAAATTAGCATAATGTAGGGGGAGAGGAGAAGGGAAAAGGTAGCAGGAATGCCAAGATTGTGAAAGTTTTGAGTTAGCAGTATGCGTATGTAAACTTTCTACTTTTCTAGTTACAGTGAGTAGGTTTTTGTTACAATTTTTTGCCTAAGATAACACCAAATAGATAACAATAAGCCTAGGGTGTTTTAGATTTCCACTCATTAGGAAAAAGTCCTTTTTATGCTTGCTTTCATATCAAGAAATGCTAGTTATTTGCTGTACAAAACAGTGTAAAATTTCCTTAATACATGTTTCAATCCTTTCAGAAACACCTTTGAAAAATACTCAAGTTCTGATAGCTGCAACAATAATTTCTAGATCTGTAGTTCAGCACTCTCTAGTCCTGAAAGAAGCCTGATCTGTATTTGGGTTATGCTCTGCCATGCATGGTGACGATGTCCTGAGGTTTCTAAGTGAGTGGGGAGAGTTGAGAAATCAAACTGATGATGCAAAAAATGTGCTCAGATTAAGAAATAGCGGATTAGCAAGAGTTTCTGAAGGCTTGGAGATAGGATAAACATTTTACAAATATGGCAGTAGTCGGTATTGCATTCAGGAAGAATACTTCTGAACTCTTTTACAAACGGTGTTATTATACACCAAATTCCTGGAAAATGGTCACTTTCTGGAATGTGTATCTCTTCACCAACATGCACAACTAACCTTAGTACAAAACTCATCCTAAAAAGTTTTTGTCTGGTGTTTGGATGGTGGAGCTTTGTAGGACTTAGAATCACAAGGTTATGATTTCAGTTCTTAGTTCTGCCTACCTCAGTCTTTATTTATAGAAAGGACATAATCATTAGCAGTTTTCAAATTTAAGGGTTACTGTTTGTGAGGCAATGAAGAAAGAACAAGTGTAACTGTCAAGGATCATTGTATAATTTACCTTTGAATCTAGCTCTCATCTAGAATAGCATTTATGATATAGGGGAAAAATGAAATATACTAATTGGTTGATTTTGTTATGCTAAGAACATTCTTTGGACATTAGACCCCCATCCTCTGTATTTCTTTCACTTAATGGTATTGTTGGACAAGCCATTCAATGGCTGTAGAGATGAATCAGAGCACTTTGACGTATTGTGTACCTTGGCTTAAATTACTTCACCAGTTATTGTACCTGCCATATTTAATCAAATCGATAGAGTTATCTGCAATGATACAGTATCAGATTGAGTTAAATTATTTTCTGGGAAGTAGTAGTTAACAGAGGCTTTGTAACAGAAAGGTATTGGGTTAATTTGATCAAACATACACGTGTATGTTGGTTAAATGGTATTTTAGGATGTTGGATTTTTCTTTATGAACATGGTTTTGTAAATTCATCCAAGTTATCCTCCAGGTTAGCTTTCTCGCAGTTATCCTTATTCTGTTTTATATGTTTTCTATTTTATGGATACATCACTAAATTCTTAAAAGATAAGTCATGTTACTAATGTCTTTAACAACATTATTTGTAAACGCAATAAAGACAGATTAACTGAAGAAGTAGAAGCCTAAGAATCTGAACTGCATAAGAAAAGGCAGTTTGCACCTCAAAACTAGGTGTTTTGCAGGCACGAGAGATCTTAAACAAAAAATATCTGGCCAGCATGCATCTCTTAAAAAAAAGAAAAACAAAACACCAAAAACCAGCCAACTAAAACCCATCTGTGTTATGTCACAGTATTGGTGAGTGTTGAAAAGAAATTCTGCAGTATTCTGTTTTAATATACTAAAAATCAGCTAGACAATCTGTATAAATTCAAGGTAGCTTTAAAGGTAGCCAACTACATAGTATTTTAAGGATAAAACTACTTAAAGTACACTAAAGGTTAACTTATGTTTAATAGCCCAAGTCCAACTTGAATATGTATATACTGACAAAATAATTTGCAATAGTTTCTTTAGGTGCATACTGTACTATATATGCAGTCACAATATGCTGTGCTTTCAAATTAAGTTCATGGACAATTAACGAAGTGTGTGCTGAACTTTTGCAAGAGTTCTTAATCCTCGTGACCTGGCCAAATTCCAAGTTGGCTAATTACATAAGGTTATTTCCTGCTTAGCTATAGTTTAATAAGCGATGCCATCACTTCCTGTCCTAAACTATTGTGTAGTCTTGTCTGTTGTTGTAACAGCTGTTGTACTCCACCCCCAAAGAGCTTCTTTTCACTTTTGGGTGTAATTGCTACAGATCCACACTAAATTTTGAGGTGGGCTTTTTTGAATCCTTGTGGGTTAAAGCGGCAACAGGAAGGGGGAAAAAAACCCCATACTACATGCTTTCATCAGAGAAAACTCAGCTTTAATTTTGGTCCAGAAAAAAGAGAGCTTCATAGACATAAAGAAAATTAACAGAACTATTTTAGAAGGTATTTCGTAGAGTTACACAGGGAAGGGGAAATGTTAAATATGCCTAAATAGAAAAAAAGCATCTTTTTTTTTGGAAGAAGGTAAAAATGAACTGTATTTCATTTCTGCACCTGGGGAGAAATAACCCCCTGCACCAGTACAGTTTGAGGGCTGACCTGCTGGAGAGCAGCTCTGAGGAGAAAGACTTGGGAGTTCTTGTGGACAACAGGATGACCGTGAGCCAGCAATGTGCCCTTGTGGCCAAGAAGGCCAATGGCATCCTG
>JAOXNO010000078.1:65397-76847 GCA_028565335.1 Limnodromus scolopaceus
AAGAAATCCTGTGGCTGCTGCAGTTGGCTGCTGTTGTGGCTGTAACTTAGTAAATCTTGTAGTTCTTTTTGTGTTTGGGAGAGAATGCGTGGGGCACGTTACGTGTGTGGGGGGTGGGGGTCGGGGAGCGGGGCCGCTCCGTTCCGCGCAGCCAGCCTGCCGCGGGCCCCGCCGCCCTCGTCTTTTGTGCGCGTAGCTTCCTTATAAAGAGAAACGGGCAGCTGCAGCCCGGGGCCGAGTTGCTGAAATTTATCCCTTTGTGTATATTACAATATCCTCCATTTTTCTGCCCTCTAAACAACGAGCCTCTCGCCATCTTGGGTAAATTTTTATTCCCAACTCTTGCGCGTCTCTGTTAGGAGGGAACGAATGGAAATCCTGAAAGTCCTTTTGGATAAGACTCAAAGTTTAGGAAATGTTACAGGCACAGACAGTGACGTCATATAAAGTTTAAGGGGAATTTTTCCAAGAGAGCGTGCTTTCCCCCGGAATTCCTGATCCAGCGTGTTGTAAACCGCGCTTTAGAGAGGAAGGTTCCTAGTTCATACTGCACGTTCAGGGAACATGAGGAATATGCTGCTTTATCTGGTGTCTGATTTTGTAATGGGTAGAGAAATAATGGTGCTTTTGGGCTGTTCTCCCCTGCCTGCCCCGCCGTGTTTGGTTGTTTTTTTTTTTTTATTTTATTTTGTCCTGGCCTTTAGTGTTTAGTACGCAATGCTTGCTAAATTGTTTGGTTGTTCTAAAAAACATTCCAAAGTTCTTACGATAAATAACGAATCATCCGGAGATTTGCATTTTTTTTGCTTACAGAAAGTAGTAATCTGACATGAGGTTTACATGAAAATCTCGGTACAGAATCTTCTGGGGAAATAAACAGTTTCTACTTGGGATGACGAACATGGAAATACACAGTTTTTCCATTTTTTAATTATAAGTTTGGGGGGCATAACTGAAAGCAATGAACTTACTAAACTATATTGTTAAAAGGTTTCGCTTGGAAGTACCTATATACATGTAACATGTAGTTTAGGTTATGTTCCAGATACTATATAATGTGGGTGGCAAAATGTAGTTACTATGCTAAATTCATTTTAAAAAAAATAAAAATCTTTTTACCTCTGGCTGTAAGCTCTGTCAGCTGTTGTGAAAAGGGAAACAATAAAAGGTTCTGCTAATTTAATTTTCAATTGCACGTGGTTTTTTTTTTCTAAATCTCATAAAAGTTTTTCTTGTCACATGATATGACTTAGTCTAACACAGTGTATTTGATAAGGAATAACAATTGTAGGTAGAGTTCTGTTCTATTCTTTTTCCTATACATGTCTTACTTGCTGCATATTTACGGTCACACTAATGAGAACATGAAACTGCCTGTATTTAATTTGCATTTTCTTTGTCTTTGGGGTTGAGAAAAACATTGACAACAGTTAATGCAGAAAATAACAGGAATTAGCTGTTAGTTTTTCTATCCAAGTCAGTACTGAATTATGTACCTAAATTGCCCTTAAGGTGATGTTGGAAAAAAATGTCAGATACTTACCTCGAGGTGTGTGTGTGTGTGGTTTGTTTTTCTTGTTTTTGTGGCTGGTTTTTTTTTTTTTCATCAGAAAGTGTAGTTGAATTGAGTGTTTGCCAGCTACGTGAATATTAGGTAGATGAAAATGTTTAAATAGTTGAAAGCACGTACAACAGATGGTTCTAAATTATACATGCAACAAAGGTCTAGGAAATTTGACAGATTATAAATGGTGAGCAACAGAGGATAAGCAGTTTCAGAAAATGATAGCATACTTGATGTCTCATAATAAACTACATATGCGTTTTTGTCACAACGGTGCAAAATCAATAAACTACATGATATTAAGAAAATGGTAGCGCTAAGGTAATTCTTGTAAAGTGTGTATAGAGGAAGCATTAGGAGTTGTTAAGGAATCTCCTTGAAGTTCAAGCAGGGGATATTTGTTTAATCATAGATGGTACTGATTCCTTGTAAGCAATGGAGTATTAATATCAGGTTGTAATAAAGTTCTTCATAAATAGAAATCTCAGGAGAGTAAAAAATTGTTTCTTCAGAGGATTAGATGATGTTCCCTTTTTATTACTGACCCAAAGTCTGTTCTGAATGGCACAAAATAAGGTTTTGTGACTAATGTATATTGAAAATAAACTAGAAGTGTGGTACTGGTATTTCTCATCCTGCTTTTTTTTTTTTTTTTTTTTAACGAAAATCCATTGTGCTGGGTTCCTTAGAAGTCACTGTTCCCACAAAAAGTAATTGCTTTTAAGATTCATTCTTGTAGATTATTGTAACATCGTAAAATTATTTAAATAGTGTTAGGGGAAAGATAGCTAAATACATGCTCTGTACCTTTTGGTGGGAAATAATTGATTTTCATGAACTGTAATAAGGTGCTTTGCATTTTCAAAAGAAAAATTAGTATTTTTATGTTATGGAGGGAATAAATATTGGTTGACCATTGCAGTATATTTCTTTAATCTTTATATTAACTTTATGATAAGAAGAAGGTGCTACAAGACTGAAATGGTTGTCTTTTTAGAAGACACTGAAAATGCAAATAAGGAAGTAATGGAAGTCTTTCTTTTTAGTCCTGTTGCCCTTTTTCTCGTTTTCTTTGTTTGCATGTTTATTATAGAACTGCAGTGTAAAGGAGCAGATGTTTTGCAAAACATCCTGATGTGTTGCTTTTTCTTATGGGAGTGCATAACTGTTCCTTCTGATGTATCGACTTGACAGCTGGTTGATTTCATGGAACTGCTAAGAAGCCATTAGTGGTGTCATTGAATTGAAACAGAACAGTCACTCCCAGCTTGAACTGCAATTGTTAATGTCTTTGTTGCTACTCTTCTGTTCCTACACAAGATGTGGAATATCCCAGTTGCAAAGAAAAGGAAGTTTGTGCTTTCTGTCTCATCTCCCTGAATTAGGGAAAGGAGGCATTACTACTTGACAGCTTTTAGTTCTGCGGTATTCTTATAATGGCATATTTGGGATTAAGAGATTTTAGCTGTTGGGAGGAAGATTTAGCACAACGGAAAATGGAATTTGCTACACATCCTGACATAGTAAGGGCATCCCACAGTTCAGATCGCTTCACTGTTTATACCCCTGTCACGGGTATCTTTAAATAAAACCAAATACTGGGTGTTGGTGGTTTGTTTTTTGTTTTGTTTTGAAAATCAGCAAACTTTGTTTTAACAGAAGATTACAGAAGAGTGGTACTTCGTGTTTTCATCACTTAGATAATTTGGCCCAATGAAGATACCTAAAGTTTACCAGTTTTCTCCCAAATGTCATTCAACTTTTGAGATAATTTTGTTTTACTACAGTACATTCAGTAAATTATGACATACCACGTTATAAACTAGTTTGTGATTGTAAATTGCTATCAGAGGACATGCTGACACAGGTGTCAAGGACAGCAGTGGTTTTTGTGATTTTTTTTTTTTTTTTTTTGGGTAGTTTACAATATTCTGAACATTGACAAAATATAGTAAGTGTGGGTTGATCAGTATATTTTAAAGAAGTCAGAAGTTTATGGTGAAGATAACATTATGCAGAATTTGAAATATAAGTACAGATGATCTTTCCCACCCTATCAAAGAAGGAAATAAAACATCCCTCTTTCTGACTGAAATTTATGCTTTTTAAAAATTTTTGGTTATACTGCTACATTTTTACTTTAAAACTTTTTTTTTTATTATTCTAGTTTTTCTGTGTAATGGTAGAATGAAAGTGCATCTTTGAGTGGTAGGGGTCTGGAGTTCTTTCCTGCTTACTCTTTACTGATGAGGAACAGAAACGAGGACACTATTAGTCAAATTAAATAGATCCTGCTCCACCCCACTCCTCCAATTTTCGCCTGCTTATTAAAAAAAAAAAGGAAAAAAATCAACAAACAAATCAACAAGGAGTCATCAAAAGGTTTATGTAAGGACAATAGTAGGTTCACATTAATTTTTTTATTAGTGTTTCATAGTACTTTTATGAAGGTGAGAATGTTACTAATTTCACTGTTAAACAGATAAGGACTCTGATGTATAGAAGGATTTTGTCTTATACCAATATCACAAAAACTTGATGGTAGAAAAATTAGTAAAATGGTAAAAAAAAAAAAAGGTAAAAAAAAAGGTAAAAAAATATAATGGTTTTACAGTGTCATCTCGATTTTTGTTTCTTCTTTTGGGGAGGGAGGAGAAATTGCATATATTGAAATATGGCAATATTTTATTGCAGTATTAGCATTTAATGAGACAAACAAGTAGAAAAAACGCTCTCAGAGAGTGAGGAAGTCTTATGCTTGTTTTAGTTTTTTAATGTAGCAATAAGGAAAGGGGATACAGGGTTTTTCCGTGCTTAGTTTAACAGAAATAATTTGTGCATTTGATGAAATTCCTAATACCAGTTTATTGTCTCTTTATGTGCGTGTTTTTCAGATTGGTAGGGAAAAGACAAATTTCAAAGAAAGTATGTGTTTTTAAACTTTTCCTAGTGACAGATCATCTCTCCGACATAGTATCTGAAAGTACGAACTTAAAAAAAGATGTGCTGGGCTTGTCAGTGACCATTTCATTCTTTTGGAAGGATGATGCCTGTTGCTATTAACGTGAAATCTCTCCCATTGCCTTCCAACTCACACCCATCAGGGCCTCCTCAATGTCTTGTTTTCTGTGCGTGAAGGATATAAGACTCTCTTTTCACTTGATGTAGGTCAGGCATTGTGAAGAGCTGAATGGGTTAAGCCTTGGTAGTTTGCAAAAAGGGATTGCAGAGATTTTTCTAGCCCCTGAGGGAGGAATCACACAAGACCTTAAAATTCAAACTACTAAAAATGTAAAGGCACCATCTGAAAAATTGGTCTACCTGATGGACTGTTTACATTAGCAATGATCCCATTCAAATCAATGGGCCTGCTAAGTATAAAAACTTGTCCCAGGCAGTGTTTGCAGTATAAAACCTTGGAAAAAAGGTAGGTTTAGAAATAATGCAGTACCGGTCAGATAATGTTTCTTTTTGGAGCCTCACACAGAACTTCTCTGGAATTGTTGGAAGGGATAATAAAGAATTTTAATTTTTGAATCATGGAGAATCATGGTGGTCTCTTGCAAATTGTGGGAAGTGTAGCTTAGGTTTTCATTGGAATATTTATTAAATAATAGTGATTTCAAGGCACAAAATACTCTGCCTAGTTGTTCTTGAGCTTGAATCTGAGTTGGACGAGAAGCTAAAAACTTTGACATCTTCTAGGGAGTGTTTTTTTCCTTCACTTTGAATACGTAGCTAACTTTTTTTATATTGTGACTATATTTATTAATCAATTTATATCAATTAATGTTTTTCTAATGCCAAAAGATTCATTACTGAACAGTGCATTGCATTTTATCAGATACTTATTTTAGAACAGTGGTGTGTGGTACCCATATATAATCAGCAAAATAACCCCACAACCCCCTCCTCAGTCGTCTTGTACAAAAGAAAATCAGTGTGACAAAAATTATTGCAAAAAAATTATTGGTTTGTCGGATGCATAGGGACACAATTGTTGGGATTTTGCCTCATGTTCTGTTCTTATGCTTTTCCACAAGCATGCACTCATTAATCAAAGACACTGTATTCCTGCTGAGGGCAGAGAGGTTCATCAAATTGGCAGCCAGTTTGGTGTAAAGAACAGTGTACTGAAGCTCTTAATATGCTAGGACATAAATAAATCTAAGGTCTTTGTATGCAAACCCTGGAGGTTAATACTGTATAATTCGGTGTCCTGTCTTTGTTTTTATGATTGATGTTTGTAAGTGTTTGAGGCTTGATGCAAGCCTTCCAGCGGGTCAGGGCTGATGGCCTGATCGGCTGCAGCAGAAAAGTCTGCGCTTGGCAGAGGGGTTTTCGGATCTGACAGGAAGGCTTGTTTTTTTTTTTTTTCTTTTTTTTTTTTCTCCTCCTTTTTATCTTTTGGATGGGAGATCATTGTTGTATTGCCTGAGCTGTTAAAGGAAAGTTCTAGAGATTGACAACCCCTGCTGTGATAATGGACTTAGTGGGTGAAGCCGCGATAGTTTGGTCCTATTTGTTCTGAAGCTTACTGCTATTTGTATCCTTAACAGAACTAACGTGTAAAACAAGCTAAAACTACTGGCATTTCCCTGTAGAAATAGCGCTGGGATTTGGCTTTAACATGACTTGGTTGCATATTCATAATTTAAGAACAGCTGGTTACAACAAGCACATAGTCATTTGCAAGCTATTATAAACCATTCTACTCACACACTGAAGCTGTGCTTGAGCTTTTTTTATTGATCTACCTGCATTTGAAATCTGGTCACTGCAGCCACAGAGGCCTTTCATTTTAGCTGTGCTTGCATCATAGAACAGCCTCAGTATTAAATATTTAATATTAACTAAATGCTGAATAAAATGATAAACTGGGAGGTCAAGGAAAGTGTAAGTATGAGCAGTGTACATACAAAACCTTGTTATGTAAAGCGGCCTAAAAAAAGTAATGTCAGCCAACCTTTGTAGTCCTTTGGTAGCTTTTGTTGTTCTGAATAAAGAATCTTTGTTAGATTTACTGAAGGTTACCTTGCTAAATCTGTAGTTCTGAAATTGGTATTTTTCATACATTGTATGCCCAGTGCTTTGGGAGGAAAACCCAGAAGTATAAAATGTGATTATATTACACAAAATTATGGTGTAGTAAAATAGTACTAAGCACAGTCTTGCTACATATCACATGGAAAAAATAATGCATATATTAGACTGTACTCTTACGTGGGTAAGCTTATCTGTCGGTATAATGTGAAAAATACATATTTTGAAATACTGGTTAGTAATATGTATCTAAGCTGTGTTAGTGAAGTTGATCCCTCTGCTTTCAGTTTTGCTTTTCCAGGTTAGAAAACTAGTTTTGCTTTTCCAGGTTTTCCACTAGTTTATACACTTAGTTTGATAACTTTGCTGTATCCTTGCTTGCCCTCATGACTGGAACGTCTAAAAGGAGAACTATACTTTTAACTATAAAAATCATTTTCCAAACATCCCTAGTTCCTTTGGGAATAAAAGGGGGCCCAAAATGCGCACTCGCACACATCTTTGGATCCAGTATGTTGTAAGTTACTACCTCATAATGTGGTATGTAGATAGAAAGTATCCCTGAGGAAAGATGTGAATAAATTCTTACGTTGTATGTATGGATCCAGGAAGATGGGAAGCCATGAAGGAAGGTTCCTCACTGTGTTAGTCAGTTAGTGAGATAAAAATATCAGGCATACATGCCTGAAAGAGAGTCTAGGTTTTCAAGCTGTTATCAGTTGATTTAATAAAACATATTATCACTCCCTACAGCTGTGGTCTTTTCTAAGTAGTTACAGCAATTTTAAAAAGGCTGAACCATAAGAAATGCAAACCAGTATTTTTCCATTGCAGCTCTGCTCATTTTTCATCCTTGGAGTTACCCTTAAGCACCTCACTGCTTCTTTTTGCTGTTGATGAAAGAGCTAGATCAGAGATAATAGTTAATTATCAGAGATAATAGAAACTACAACTGTGTGATTTAGGAGAAGAGTGAGGCAGAAGAGAAAAAGTGCTCGGTATTTAGATAATTTGGGGACCGGACCCAACCTCTACAACAGCTGTAATGCCAGAAACAAATTATTTATAGCACAGCTGTAAGAGCTTTCAGAGCAAGGAGAATTCCTCTGTGTTTCTTTTTTTATTTTTTTTTTAACTTACCAAGTCTAATGTTAGAAACAATACAGAGTTCCATTTTGTCTCTTTCAGGGAAATTAACTTAAGTGGGACTCTAAAGAAGTAAATGGATGCTTTTCTCACCCCACACCCTCCAGGCTGGGAATAGTCTACTTACTAATCTCTGATAATCAGACAATGGCAGACTTGGTTGAATTTTTTTCTTCATAGAAAGCTACTGTTCCAAAGAAAGTCAGAAATGGGGAAAAAAGTTGAGATCCAAAGTCTTGATTAAAGAAAATGAAAGGGTATAGATTATTGAAAAAAAATCACAGTAATTTATTTCAGCAATTCTTTATTTTCCTGGCAACTGAGTAGAGAAAGCACATGGATTTAGTCATACCTTGAATGTATCGCAAAAGATTTGGATTTAAGCAAAGTGGATGAATGTTTGAACACAAAATAAGGATGTCCCAAACTGCCAAGTCTTTGGATAGTATACTAGAGGACTTCTATTTGTCAAGGTGATTTGTTTTTCAGGGCTTTTTTTTGTGTTTTTTCTCTTTTTTTTTTTTTGACTTGCCAAGAGCTACCAAATAAAAATAATATTAAAGGGTTTGTATAGTTTACTTGCCACTTAATGCATATAAGAGTGTTTGGAGAAGTAAATTTTAGAAAAGAAAAAACGGCTTAAGGAAAGAATATATTCCTGTCATGACAACAAACTATTACTGAAGGTCCTTTAATGTTTGGCATTAACTGTTATATTAGCACTGCATTTTTCTGCTGTTGTGATCTTTTTTCTTTTCTAGAAGTGCTTTTCAAGCTTTATTTCTCCCCCTAAGGCTTGAATGTATAGCAAGTTGTCTTGATTGAACCAAACATAGTTTTGAACAAGAGCAGGGAGTTTTGATTCCATAGCTGAATCTTGTCCAGAGGGTTAGTTTGGAAGTAGTTTTTTACGACTGCATGAAGAAATGTGTTCATCATTCAAAGAAGCAGTCAAAGGGCATGCAGGAAGGAACTCACTCTTGCTTATTAACATAAAACTAATGGTAAGTGCATTAGTAAGTGCAATCAGTTACAAAATGCCATATTTCTGGCATTAGGAACTAATGGTTGATGCTTAGGTAATTTCCTTTTATTTGTGTGTGATAAAGATACAGAACAGGTTGGAATACTTTCCTGTTTACTTGAGAGATGTTTTCTATGTGTCAAGCTGTTTCTGATTATCATTGAGGTAAATTTATAATCTTTTGACTCTTGCAGATGCCAGTAAATTTTCAGTGTTAACAATTATGAAGTTATGAATATACAGCATATTGCAAAGTTTATTGTATTAATATAAGTGGTTTAGAGTAGCATTTAAATGTAGCCTACAGTCTTTTTGCAGTCATGGAAATATGTATTTTGAAAGATCGTTAATAGTGTAAAGACTTTATAATAAAACAGACATGTAGGGGGGACAATCACTTTTAAAAAATTTCTTTGCCTCTATATACTTAATTTATGTAATTATTGTAGTTTTGGTATCTTGCAAACTGCTTAAAATAAATACACAATCAATCATCTTATGGAACGATCTGTGTTGTATGTTGTAAGAGACACTTGAAATGCAGGTTAGGTGGGATCTCTAACACACTTGATAAAGCTGAGTTACTTATTTGTTTTGCTTCATACATTGACCTCAACAGAACTGGCCTGCATTCTAGTAATAATCTTATAAAATTTGGACTTAGGGAAGGGTTTATTCTTCAGTGTTTGTTGTCCCTGTTGCTTCCAGCGGCACAGGCAGTAATACAGATAACTGGAGTGCTAGTATAGTTAGGTGATGTGTATAAATCTTCATGTTAATTATATTATGTTCTGTTTATACCCAGAATCTTATTCTTTAGTTTAGCAGTCCCTTAAAAGTGTCTGTTTCCATATGTAATTTGAGTGATTCATAACTCAATAAATAATTTGTATTTTTCTGCAAAAGTTTGCTTGAATTTTAAAGAGCTATTTGTCAGATTTCAAATCTGATTCTTTATAATAGTCACTTCAGATTTTTTAGAAAAAGCCCCATATGCTAATTTCTGGGGGAGACCCATGACAGAGAAGGTCATCCAGAAATAGTAAATCAGTATTCTTGGCTGAAGATAGCACTGCAAGTTGTAATATG
This sequence comes from Limnodromus scolopaceus, assembly GCA_028565335.1. NCBI lineage: Eukaryota > Metazoa > Chordata > Aves > Charadriiformes > Scolopacidae > Limnodromus > Limnodromus scolopaceus. The sequence continues at coordinate 75,264 of JAOXNO010000078.1, forward strand.
TTGTTTAGCAATAACTGCTGATTGACGGTGATAAACACTTAAACTCACAGTTTTTTCAGAGGTGTTTCAGAATAATGTTTGAGGTATACAGTATTTGATATTTAGAAGCAAAAGTTGCATTTCATTATGTTAGGATTTAGTCAGCCTGTAGAAGCCCAGTGCTCCCTGTTTAAATATAGCATTAGACAGAATGGTAGATAGTTCTTACTAGCCTAACAAAAAAAGGAACAGTTTAGAGACATTACCTGTGTTATTTAGTTATGTTACTTATGATCTCAGAATGTCAAGGATAGAAATGAAGATTATTGTGTGGTTGTGGATGTACAGCAATCTAGTATTGTGTTAAAAGGTTTCTCTGGCTTGGTAAGGAGGGGTATTGCTGGTATGGCTAATTAGCACAATTTTTTTCATTCATATTTTTTAATTTTAAAGTTTGTGGTGGTTTACTTGAAGAAAAAAATAGGCTGACAAGTAAATGACTGGTACTTGTGAGTTGTTTGCCTGTCTTACTAGCCATGGAAGGCCATTCACAGAATCTGTTAATGTACGTTTTTCGGGTCAAAACAATTCAGACCTAAACTATTCCCCTGAAAAAACAATGTAGTGGGCCTTTCGTTTTGCGTGTCTTCAATTTCTTGAAAAGTTAGTTATTTCTTTTGCAGTTGTGGTGATTGGGCTGCCGAGCCCTAAGCCCATTGGCTGTAACCTATCCCATTGCAGTATCATAATAAAAGTTGAGATACTACTTGTTTAGTGAACAATCATAGTTGTGTTTATGGACAGAAAAATGCAAAACTGACTCTAAAATGTTGCATTACATAGCCAATTTTGTAAGAAAATTTCAGCATGACTTCACCAAATGCTTTAGAGATTTTGGTTTACTGAAATTCTGACTTATTTATTAAATTCTATTCTGAAAAAGCAGCAGCCACATGCAGATTAGAAGTAATTTAAGATTTCATACTAGTTGAGATCTTTCAAACAGTGCTTACAGACAACATATGCCATAAGACCCATGAGATCTGCTGGGTAGTTTGTCTTTACAATGAATGATGTCATATCTTTTGATGGCTTGGTTACAATGCAGGATATATATATATTTTAATAGGATGTGATTTGAAAAGACCTTCCAGAGTACAGGCTGAGTTTATCTGTTAACAAAAAAAAATGTTTTACCATGGTGAAAAACAACTGTGCTTATGGAAAGATCAAACGGAACTGGAAGAGTCTCAGGAAACTAAGTGGCTGCATGAAATCATTCACTGATGAATTTGAAGTAATGCACACGGAGCACAGGGAAGCAGGGAGAGTAACATGAACTAAACATAAACTGTGATGGGTTCTAAATTAATTACCTGCCATCAGGTAGATATACTAGAGTCATTGTCATGGTTTAACCCAGGCCAGCAGCTAGGCAGCATGCAGCCGCTTGCTCACACTTCCCCAATGGGGTGGGGGAAAGACTCAGAAAAGTGAGAAAACTCGTGGGTTGCGATAAAGACAGTTTAATAGGTGAAGCAAAAGCCACACAAACCAGCACAGCAAAAGAAGGAATTAATTCCCTGCTCCCCATGGCAGGCGGGT
>JAOXNO010000078.1:105419-132437 GCA_028565335.1 Limnodromus scolopaceus
AACTTCTTTGGTGTGAGGGTGGTGAGAGCCTGGCCCAGGTTGCCCCGAGAAGCTGTGGCTGCCCCATCCCTGGAGGGATTCAAGGGCAGGTTGGAGGGGTCTTGGAGCAATGTGGTGTGGTGGGAGGTGTCCCTGCCCAGGGCAGGGGGTGGCACTGGGGGGGGCTTTAAAGTCCCTTCCAACCTTAACCATTCTGTCATTCTACAAAAACGTGCTGTTCATTGCTTGTAGTAATAGTATTTGGAAAGTAGCAGTTTGGGGGTTTTGACAGTGTAGGTGGATGTACAGTTGGCGAGCTTAGAAAAAAATACAAAAGCTTCCAAACCAGCCCATCTCCCAAAGTACATGAGATTTAGTTTTTTTCATACATGTGTGTAACACCTGCAGATTTAATTACATCTTTACTTAAGTATAATAACAACAATTAACATTGACCAAGAAACTAAAAATAATAGGATTTTAACAGTTTTATATGCTTACAGTAATTACACAGTGTAAATAAGAGGCAGAAGGCAATTACGCCTTTTTTTCCACTTATTTTTGCATAGTTATTTTTAGAAAATAATCTCATTAAAAATTCAATCAAAAGTAGTTTGCTGCATGTTGCTGATTTGTCTGTAAATGTGGTCATTGTGTGTGTATGTGTATATGCTTGCTTCTATGTGTATGTTTAGATTTATTTGTCAAGGAAAACAATTTAGCATACTAGAATTAACAATTATGGAAGTCATACTTCAAAATTACTGAACATTTCAAGGAAAGAATTAATAAACTATATTTCTCTGTGGAATACCTAATCTTATTACAGTTTTCTTTTAAATTAACAGACTACATTTGATGTTTCATATTTTATAATAAGAAGGCAGTTTTGAAAAACAAAACAAACCCACTACTGACACGACTTCTGTAAGAGTTACTCCAATTGTTTTAATGCTGCTGCTGTAGGCCAGATTTAATAATGGTGATTTGCTGAATGGGTTAAAGAGCAGATTTTGATTATGTATTGTCAATCCATGATTAGCATCTGTTAGGAGGAATAAGTGGTTTATTAAGCTTTACTGTACAGATGGCAACTAGAGGAGCTCAGATGTAAATTGAATTTTTGATGGTATCACTGTATTGTTAAGACCAGCTGGTTTTATCTTTGCAATAGCAGTGATCTGTTTGCACAAAAACTGTTTTTGCTGTGTATAGTTACTTCAAAAGTTTAAAAGTTAAGGAATCTTTTAACATATATATTATTAGATAAGTGTTTTCACTTTGCTTTTGCTTTCTTATTGAAAGAAATGTTATCTTAGCATTTCAATACAAAGCTTTGTCTGATTATGGGAAACGAGAAATATTTTTTATAATTAAATTTCAGAGTCTTAGTATACAGTAGCTCTGTAACTTAGATGTTCAGCTTAAGAAGACATTTCTAGTCAACTGTTTTCTTTATGTAAGTTGATGCAAACTTGTCTTTTGAATCTAAGCCTTTAGGGACTTCTCTGCTGGTAGTGAATCTGAGCGTTGTGTTCCTGTTTCAACTAGAAAGCTGCTTTTAGTAGGGCTTCACCAAAACAAAAGCTCCAAAAGGTGTGATTCGGGTAAGGGTTACAAGTTCAAGGAGGGAGGCATATTGTATGTGGGTTTTTTTTATTTGCTGTTACCAGAATTCATAACGTTACTGTGAATCATTTGATATTTGATTTCATACTTAAAAATCCTTAGGCAAAACTAAATTTGCATCATTTAGTTTCTTTTTTGATTTTAAGGTAATTAGCAAACCCTGTGGTAATAAAACTGGAATCAGTGGAATCAGAAGAGTCAAAACTGAGAAGGCAACTGGGATCCTTAATTAAATAAACAATGAGAGTTCTTTTATTTTCAACTTGACAACTGGAAGAGCTTAGATGTATGTTTTCTGAGAAACTGATGTGAAAACAGGACAGCTTGGTAACTGAGAGCAGCAAACTGATGAGCATCTCTTCCACCATGTGTGAGAGGCACAAGGCCTTCGCTTATTCTTGATTTGTGGTTGTACTGCTGTTCTTCCATTGCTTGTAGCATCAGTAGTCCATAAGCATTTACTAATTTATCTTAACAGTGGGTGAATACAAGATTTTTTTCAGAAGTTTTTGCCTAGCAGGATTGGTGGGTCAGCAGCTGGAAGGCCATTTTGGCTTTGGTAGCCACATGCTGACATGAGCCGGCTGTGGCCTCTTGGGGCAGAACAGTCCAGCTACACCGTGGGATGCATTGGCAAAAGCAGGGGCAGGAGCCTGAGGGAGCAACTCTCGCTGCCGCACCTGGCCTTTCTGGCGCTCCATCCAGAGTGCTCTTTCCCAGTTTCAGGGTCCCCAGTACAAGAAAGGTAGTGACATCCTTTAGATGAATAGGGAACAAAAGTGCATGACGTAATTAGAGATGTGTGAGAGAACCCGAATTGTTCATCCTTGGGGAGGCTCAGGAAAGCTGACAGCTCTCTTGAGCTGCCCAAAAGGTGTTCAAGAGAAGAAAAGTTAGATTCTTCTTGGATAAGTACAATGAAAAGAGAAGAGGCAAAAGAGTCAAATTATGCAAAGGGAAAATTTTATTAGATAAAAAGGAAAAATTCCTGAGAATGAAAGGTATCAAACCTCATGAGCCACCAACGTACGCTGGCAGCCCAGAAAGCCCCCCTGCAGCCAGGGCTGCATCCCCAGCAGTGTGGCCAGCAGGGCGAGGGGTGGGGGATTCTGCCCCTCTGCTCCGCTCTGGGGAGACCCCGCCCCCCCCCCCAGTGCTGCCTTCAGCTCTGGGGCCACCAACATCAGAAGGACAGGGACCTGTTCCTGGAGCGGGACCAAAGGGGGCCACGGAGATGCCCAGCCACAGAGGGCTGGGCCCCTCTGCTGTGAGGACAGACTGAGAGAGTTGGGGTTTTTTTTCAGCCTGGAGAAGAGAAGGCTTCCAGGACACCTCTTTGCAGCCTTTCAATATATAAAGGGGGATCATAAGATAGATGGAGAGAGACTTTTTACCAGGGCCTGTAGTGACAGGACAAGGAAATTGTTTTAAACTGAAAGAAGGTAGGTTTAGATTGGATGTAAGGTAGAAGTTCTTTATGATGAGACACTGAACAGGTGGGACAGAAAAGTTGTGGATGCCCCATCACTGAAAGTGGTCAAAGTCTGGTTGGACGGGGCTGTTAGCAACCTGACCTAGTCCCTGCTCGTGGCAGAGGTGTTGGACTAGATGATCTTTGAAGGTCCCTCCCAACCCAAACCATTCTGGGGTTGTATGAAACACTGAAATGGGTGTTCAGAGAGCCTACAAAATCTGCGTCTTGTTTACTGGACAAGGCTCTGAGCGACTTGATGTAACTTTGAAGTTAACCGTGCTTTGAGCAGGAGATGGGACCAGCTTACCTCTGTAAGATCCTTCCAATCTAAACAGCTTTGTGATTCTATCTTAACTAGAAAGTTCTTAATCCTTTTTTTTTCCCTTTTGTCTCTTTCTGTGTAGGATTCTTGAAGGAGGAAGGTAAAATTAGAAAGAGGCAGTAGCATCAAGGAACTGTTGGGACAAATTAGTGTGCCATAGCAGGGAATATATGGTGGAAAATAGCTGCTCTTGTGCAACAGTGGTTGACTCTTGTTTTTTACACTGCCATTCCACATTGTCAGTGAGATCTTTCTTAGGGTAGTGTTGTCTCCCAGATCTGGCCATGTCTGAAGAGCTTATCTTGGTCACCTCCTTAGCTCTGCTGCATTGTAGTACATCCTCTCAAAGATGTATTCCTTTGCTTTTCTGTTGTGCCTGGTTTCCCCCAGTTTGGGAATGGTTGTCTTAAATTTGGATGCAGCATGGTGCCTGTCTTCAGATTTGACTCTTAGCTGCAAAAAATAGTGAACAAATAAATGCTGGTCTGTATTTTACTTGAGACAAGTACATTTCATGCAGGTGCTCCCTTGTATTCTATAGTTTGACAACACACTTTGACACCACTAAAACCCCAAAGTAATTAGCTGGTGGTAGGGCTAGTAGAATTGCAGATGACATAAGGAAAGACCTTATCTTTGGGTATATGTGTATCAATAACTGTTGGATAATTGAGCAAGTTTGGCGTGTTTTTTGTTTTGGTTTTTTTTGGGGGGGAGATGTGATACGAGAGTGTCAGGTGAATACCTGTAAGTCATAAAATAAACATATTTAAAATAAACTGTGAGAGTGGTAGTACACTGGAACAAGCTGCCCAGAGAGGTGGTGGAGTCTCCTTCTCCGGAGACATTCAAACCCCGCCTGGACAAGTTCCTGTGCAACCTGCTCCAAGTGGACCCGCTTTGGCCAGGGGGTTGGACTAGAGAATCTCCAGAGGTCCCCTTCAACCCCGTATGATTCTATGATTTTTGATATGTATCCGTGTATATCTGATCCTACTCTTTCTAAGGCCAGCACAAAGGTAATGTGTGAACTAGTACAACTTTATACTGTAGTCTACCCAAGCCCTAGTGTGATTTAGCCAGGGAAATTATATGGGCAATGTGTTTTGGCGGGTAAAGAGACATTTTTTCCATTTGGATTTAGAAAATGAGGTTGTAAAATATGAACTTTACAGATGTTATGCAGTAAATATTCATAAAGTTGCTTGCAAGTTTTGTCTAGTGTTCAAATATTTTGCTCTTGTATGTTTAACATGTTGAGGGTTTGTGCGTCAGTAGTTGGATATCTGTGCAATCGTTATGTGCTAACACAGATATTTGTAATGCAGAATTGTTTCTCCTGTGGTCCAGTTTCACTGTAAAATCAAGCTGCAAGTTTGCATGTTTAAAAATTATTCTAGAGTACCAACTTCTACCTGAATTTCAAGACTCCAAAGTTGATATCAAGGAATACATTTATTAAGTCATGTTGTGATGAGCCTGATGATAGGCTGTATATTCTCATACTTGATGGAGAGTGTGTGTGTGAATATATGTGTGTGTATACATGAATATATATGTATGAAAAAAAATGGTTATATCGTTCCATGTATAATCTCTTTTATCTGAGGACCTAATTCTTTCGGTATTCATTCAGTAAGGCAAGATTATGTTTCCTTTTTTGTCTTACCTCTAACCTGGATTTTTTTTTTTTTATCAGATTTATATATACATCAAGAGGTGTAGAGCTGAATGTAGTTGTGTTGGTTTCAGCGTTTATTCTTTAGGTGGTCTGTGATAAGGATCTCACTAAGCATGTTTTGTTTATTTAGAAAAGAATAAATAGACGTGTACTTGTATGTAAGTAGAGATTTTAAAATGATCAGATGTTTTCTAACTGTTTTCACATGTTTTGTCAGTATTTGAAAGGTTTTCTTTTTAGGTTTTCCAAAAGTAATTTATTTAAAACAAGCCCAGCAATGAAAAGGATGTATACTTGGAGTTTGAATGGTCTTGCACAATTCAGAGGGAAGTGAAGAAATGGTATGTTAGAGCACAGCATAAATGCATATCAGTTGGATAAAGCATGGCCTTTGAGCTTGCAGAGGGGTTATATGTATCATCTGTTTTAGACGTATTACAGAGGTGATGTCAAGGTGAAAGCAGACTTGCAGAATGGTTGGAAATCATTTGATATTCTGACTCTGAGGCTGTAAATGGCTCTGTGGCAGATGGAGTCTTTGTCAAGGAAGAAAAACGGCAGCTTCGGAACATCATAGATGTTTTTGCTTAGCAGCTCAGCACATAGGCTGTGACCTTCCAGTGTTCAGGAGTTCCTCCTGTGCCTTAATAAATTGTCCTCCACTTTTATTCCCTAAAGTAGATAAATAGTAGTCATCATAATTCAGTACCTCTTGGGGTATTTCAATATGAAAAAACATAAGCATGCTTCATTGCCAGGCTTTGTAAAAGTAAGCTTTGAAAGGATGCTTGCAATTTCTACATGAAGTGCCAGAAATAGCTTTTAACTAAGCATTCTGTGTTACTGAAAATAAAGAGGGGTGTGTGTGTGTTTGTGTGCATAGCTATGATGACTAGTACAGCACAGCACTAAGACTGTATATGTCAACTGTTAATTCTCTAGAATAGGATTTTAAACCACAACAGAAACCACAGTAAAATGGACTGTGTTAATTTGTAAAATATGTTCATACTGTGGGTACCTGTATCTGTGTGATTTATTCCAGCAAAATACAGAATTCTAGACTGTATATTGAAGAAACTATTTCTGGTTAGTTCAGAGAGGATTAATGTGGTTGATAAATTCAGTCTCATTTCTGAGTCCATGTTTTTACTTTATTGATAAAAATTCAGGTATCTCTTAGCACCTGGTAGCATCTAGTGTACTGTTGATATGGTTTCACCTGTGTTCTTCTGTGAGGTCAAGTCTATAGAACAAGGATTCACTTGTATCCACATCACCACAGTAACTGGTTTCTGTATTCTCATTCCTATTAATGAAATTTGTGCCAAGTTGTTAAGTTTGATGTCCTGTACTTAAGATATACGCGTGAATGCTAGTGCCAACAGTTATGTACCAGAATTACATATTTCATATGTGCAGTAGATTTGGATAGCTTAGAGTCTTTCTCATTTAATTGTTTGAATTAAGACTATATCCTTTAGTTGTTCTCTGTGTTCTTAGGTGCCATAACAGTAGTTTGATCCCTAATAAAACCATTGATGTTGGTTGTTGTAGTATATGGCTTCAAGAGCCTATAACATCTTGTAGAAGATGCTCAATAGGACAGTTGACCTATATTACAGGGTAATAAGTCATTGTTAAGAGTGCAAGCATTTCACAACTATCACCTGCCAGCCATACTCTTTAGCCTACTTGACAATTGTTAGAATTATAGAAAGCAATCACTGTTCATCACAGAAGAAAATGACCCAGCACTTTAAAGGGTCAAGGTTGTTGCATTAGAGTCTCTTTCTTTCAGGCCCTGGAGGTTGTATAGTCTTCTCTTTTAAAGGTGAGCCCGCTATAATTAACTGTGCCTCTGTCTATTCAGGTTCAGTCATTTTGAGATGTAACATGGATGGCTTTTTTTCAGAAGGACAAGTGCTTTGTAATTGAAACAGAAGCATTTTTGATAGCGTGTGATTGAAAATAGTCTTCAGACATCTTTTTATTAGGACATCGTAATGCACAAATGAATGTAAGACCGCTTCATGTGACATATGTATGCCTGGATGTTTATATCTTTAAAAGTGAGAGAAATGGAAGGAAGAATAAGGCCATGTGCTATATGCTTTCAGCTTTCAAAGCTCTCAATGACATAAGTGCTTGTTAACTTAAAAAGGAAGAATTGGAGCACATATGAGGAGAGTTTATGGAAATTTTTATGCTTTCAATTACTTGCCTAGTTCATTACGTCTGGTATCTTGATGGTATTCTTCCTGGGTTGTCTAGCGCCAATTTGATATGACTGGCTCCAGGGGTGGTGAAGTTCCATTTTCAGACATTTCATTATTTTTCTGCTCTATTTTTCAGTGGTCTCTTGTGCCTTCTGTTTCTTTGGTGTTGTGATGGCCATCATAACTATGGAATGACTGAATGACTTCCTTATGCCCTGGAGATAAAATGAGAAGACAAATTGCAAATTAGTTTCATTTATTCCAAGGAGTTCTGTATGCAGTTTTGGTATGCTAAAAGTAACTAATTGGCGGTGTATCTTCATGGAATTAGGGTTTTGGAGAATTAGTTGAAAAAGAAAGGAGAAAACCATGCAAACAACCCACACACACAAACAAAAACCCCACCCTACCAAACAAGCCAGTGAGCGTTTGTTTTCTACTGTTTTGTATTAGTTTTTAGTATGACTCTGGAGCTTATCAACAATAATGCTAACTTGATAGTGGCATTATAGTAACAATATATTATTTGTATTATTTCAATTAAAAAAAGCCCACCTGTAAAATGAGAACAGGGAAAAAATTTAGTGGGCTGTATTAATAGTTTTGTGAGTTTTGGGGTGAATTCAAAACATAGTTTTGATACTCTTGGAGCTAGCGGTGTAAATAGGTTGCTCTTTGCCTATGAGGTATAAGGCAGCATATATGCCACAAAACCAAAATATAGTATTAGTATAAGGAGAGAGAAATGTCTTTTAAAATACTTTCCTAATTTTTAATTTTTATAGTCAGCTGAGTGGTAGAATAAGTGATTCCATTCAGGATTCATCTCTTGTTCAGGCAGTGTTTTGTGTAACTGGTAGGTGTACTGCACGCTTACACATACTGTCACTGAATTTGCTACATTGTTTTACTTTGGTGTCATGATGGTTTTGCATGTTCGTGCCAAGCAATTACACTTTTATTCATGTAATAGTTCTAAATTCTGTTCCTGTTTAATCATTAGATAAACATAATTTTTAAAAAAGTGTTGTTCTTGTATTAAATTCTTGTATTAATTGGTGTGCAGCTTTAGCTGTGAAAGTATAGTTTGTTCCAAGTGACACCCAATTTTTATTAGATATTCCTGCTGTTTTGCAGAGAAATCAAACTCCTTTGTCTCCTTAGCACCCATTGATTTTTCTTTCAAGGCTACGTTAACAGTGCTGATGGAACCCATGCAATTAGAATCTACATTTAACAATAAGTAGAGAAATACGTTTTGTAAACTAAAAAGTGTTGTACATACAGTGTTAACAAAATATTTTGCAATATTGCTGTACTTGAAGCAGTGAAACCAGAAGGACGAGATACTGAGAGGTCGAGGAAAAATGAGAGAAAGAACAAACGATGCAAAAAGAAAATGACACTGAGGTCTTGGTTTAATACATATGTATTCCAGGTTGATGGCTGATTTCATTAGCAAATCTCATTGTTATGCAATGTCTGTTCTTCTGCAGCAAAATGAATATTGTATTCTCAGAGGGTCTGTGAGTGTGTGTATGTGTATATTATGATGATATATAAAGAATATATATTTATAGTTGTTCTAACCTTTTAAAACTTCTTAAAAATCTTTATATTTTCAAAATAATTTTATATTTCAATTTTCCAATAAAATGGTAAATTAATGTTTGTTTTTATGGGAAATAGCAGTTTAACCTTCCTTTTCTGTGCATTTCTTTGCTATGTTTGCTACCCATGTGATATTTTCCCCAGAATCTTCAGTTTGACTAAATAAGTGTCAAATAATACTGAATTTACCATATAAAAAATAAAAAAATACTATAAGAATATTGGTCACTAATCCTTTTATAAATGGCTGACAGTAACGTGCATAGAACGTTGAAACCTTTGTTTCAGTCTCAAATCTCATGAAACTAGAATCACTCTTTACATTTTAATAGAGCATTCTGAAAAATATTGAAAAACTGTTAGTTGTAAGATACCTCAAGCTTACTGTGAAATGATGTGTTTTGGTACATGCGCAGTGGGTTCCTTCGGATGTGGATGTGCTTTAGTTTGTTTCCCAGTTGCTAGTTAAAACTACTGTTTCTGTAATACCAAGACATTTAGATAAACACGGTATTGAAAATGAGAAGGAACATACAAGAAGGCTTTGATGCAGGAAAGTTAAAATGCACTGAAAGTAATTAATTCGGGTATTTTTCTATGCTCTTTCAGAATTTATTCCATATATAAACTTTGTGGGGTTTAAATCTAGTAGCAAATGTATGAAATGCTACTAAATAAACGATGATGTGGGTTTTTGAATAGTTTTTTATGATTGGTTCTGAGTAGTGAGCCCGCATGAAGAATGCTTTTGGACACTGGGGTAAAGTAAGAATAAACTAGTTTTCTGGGTTTTCATTTGAGTGGTGTTTACAAGCCTTGGACCAATTCTGTTCTTATTAGGGTTTTGTTAGATATGTGTTTAATAGTAGTAGATATATGGCTGGGTCTTTCTCTAGTAGCTACTGTGTTTCTTCCAATTCCAAGGTACTATTCTAAGGATCAGATTGATAGATGAAGTGTCCATGTATTTGGTAAATGATTCCATGAAGACCAAAGGGCCATTAGAATGGAGCTAAATCAAGATCAGTATGACCAATATATGCAGCCAGAATATGGAGGAGGAGAACAAAGAGAAGGTGCTTTCCCCTGGGATGACAGGGAGCCTCTTTCCCTTTGTTTTAGGAGGGCTGTAACTGGTATATCAGCTGATGGGGTTTAAAGATTGGTTGGTTTAGGTTTTTTTGGTGGTGAGAAACTAATGAAACTGCATCTTAATGTTTTCAAATGTGGACACCAATTTAAATGTCCGGTGTTGAGCTATGTGACAGTGGAACCCAAGAATGGTCTGTGCAGTAGGGTATGTGGGTAAAAAAATTACATTGAGGTTTTTGAATGTTGTCAGAATCTAATTTATAGGGACACAAATAGGACTGGTTTTGGTGGAGGGCTCTTGGGAGTCAGAGGTGGTTGAGACTTTTGGCATAGGCTGAGCATGAGAAGGAAAGTCGGTGGCTTCTTGTGTCCGTGTGGTGTTGCACCTCTTTCTCCCCTCAGCCCCCTCTTTGTAGTTTAGTTGGAGGTCACTTTTATTAACTTGTTAATTTTTCTTGAGAAAAAAGATTATTTTGAATTTCTAGTGCCCCACCCCAAAAATTATTTCTGTAAGTAAGGAATTTTCCCTTTTGTCTCCTCCTTATTTGTTTGTGCAGCTAGTGTCAAAGGATTCCTGCTAAAATTGTTAGAAACAAGAGAGAGACTAATATTGTAGTTGAAACTTTGGAAATAAATTTGTTGATTTTAATGCACTACAGAGATGACTGCAGGGAGTTCATACTCTCCAGAACCATTGGTGCGGGTTGTATGCACAGATGATGCTGGATTTGGGTATTGTGTTTCTATTGGTAAATGGTTAATGGTTTAAGCAAGAATTCCTGCTGCGAAATAATCTGTATTTGTTCGCATTCACTAGAGGCTGCATTGAAATTATGTGATCTTCTCAGGTGAGCATAAACATTCATGGCTTAATTGCTGTTATATTTCTTTATCACATGGTAAAGTATGACTTTTGAAATAAAAACTTTTTTTGGAATAGAGCTACCTGAATGATACAGGTAGTTCTAGATTGGCTCAAATCCCTCTTCTGGGATTGATACTTGTTTTTTTGATACAGTGTTGAGAAGATTCTTACACTGGGTAGTGGTATGATTCTTAACTTTTTGAAATTTCTTTGGCAGGAATCATAGCACACAGGGGCTCTGTAAGAAGCTGTTGATGTTTTTAAAAAAACCCACAGCAGAGTTTTCAGGATATTGTATTCTCTTAGACTATAGGTCTAATTTCCCTGAGCAGTGTTCGAAGTCTCAATAAAAAAAACTCACTTTTAATGTTTTACTCAATTACTGTATGTATTGTTTATAAAAGATTTTTAATTTTCTATTTGTTTAATTTAAATTTAATTTTAATTTAATTTTTTTAACACCCATATTTATAGCTAGACCCATATTCAATACCCATATTTTTAGTTAGAATTTGCTACGTAGAAATTGATAGTCTTTTTTAAAAAAAATAAAATTCCAGAAAGACAGTAACTGTTCAGTTGGGCTCCACAGTTTTATGCTGTCCCATTTTATGATGGTAGGTGCTGAGGTGTATTTAAGATGTACCTGGAGTGGTGATTTATTGTAGCGTATGTTTCAGTATCCTGCTATGTCTGTTTAATAAACGTAATTTTTTCATGGATCTGAGGTGCTGGACACCAGTATTTTAATAGCCTGTAGTGAGTGATGTTCTCAGATAGAAATTCTGAATCATTATTTGATCTCTGCTGATCAAACGTGGAGGTGGTGGATTGTAGTTCAGTATATTCAGCACGTCTAATGGTTGTGCTGGTAAGAAACAAATCCCTTTTTAACACCTTGCACAGACTGTTACTGGGCTGGGGTCTGATTCCACATGGAGTTCACAAAGTCAGTATGGACCTTCTGTTTGGCTATTTCCAGTGCCACATTTTTGTTTCCCTCTCCTTTGTTGCTATCTCAATGCGAAACAGCTGTTCCACAATAAGAATTTTTTACATTATGAGCAATATGGATTGAAATAATTTTAGAAAAAAAGATAATTTACGAGCTAGTATTTAAGATGTAGAACTATAGTATGCGGATCTCCTGGAGTCACAGAAAACTTGAGTTCATTGTGCATGCGTTTTAGTGTGCAGATTTCTAGAATTAAGAATAATTCCCAGATTGAGACTTTATATCATGGTCTTTTAAGTCTTCCTGAGAGCTTGTTTGCAGTGATACTAGTACCAAACTTACTGATTGAACACAACTTGTATTGCGTTTTGAAACTATTTTAAGAGTACTAAGAAGAGTTTTGATGATACTCCTTGTCTTTAGAAGGCTTTTCTCTTCTGATAGTTTGATTGTTACTGGTTTCTTCAGAAACACTATTTATTGTTTCACAAGACTGAGTAACAATAGAAAACCAGATACATGAAATGCTGAAGTTTCGATGTGGTTTTACTTAAGGGAATGAGTTATGTCCAAGTGTTTGATTAGGAAATTGTGACTGTAGTAATTATAAAAAGCAAAGCTTGCAGAAGTCCTACTCTAGGTATTGTTCTGGCGGCAGAAATCCCTCTTGTTGCTATGTCCCACCCACCTCATGGGGAGGGTGTTACAATGACAACAGTGACTGCTGCGCTGGCACTGCTGGGGACCCAGTGGAGAGTTTGCTGCTGCAGAGATGCCCTCCCAACACGAGGAATCCCATGCCCCACCTATGTTCTCTGGTGTGCAAATCATCTTTTATCTTAACTGCCTGCTGAAGTTGGAGCCCTTGTGCTGGTGTAGCAGTTCCACTTGCATCTGCCTTTTGTGTAATAAGTTGACTGCATTTATCGCTTAAAGAAATCGTCAGTGGACCATAAAGAAATTCGGTTAGTGGACCAAATACTTACTCTAGTTGCTAAGGAGTAGCAAGTGTTTTTTTCCATTACTCAAAGATTTTTTTTTTTTGTGGGGAGTTGTTGGTTTTTTGTTTTTCTTTTTTTTCCTTTTAATTTTTACAGTAGCCTAGGGCCCTCTTCAGTTCCACTGTGAAAACCAGATTTTTAAACTAAAGCTTGTTGAAATTATTTTTTTGGAAAGATTGTAGGTAGGAAAAAAACTACCTGTTCTCCCTGGATCACTGCTACGTGTCTAGTTCATATGTGATTAATATTTTTGAGGAGGAAAAGCGTTAGACAGTCTTTTCTTTTTTTTAAAGACATTTGATTTTTTTTTTTCCTGTTAAAATTGTGTTCAGTAAGTTAATTTTGATAATTTCTCGATACTGCTAGTAGATTTCTTTGATTGTGCTTTTTTGGAGATTTATGCTTAAATTCTGAACACAGTGTTTAGCATTTGTTTTTCTCAGTTTCAGGTTTTTCTTGGGTTGTTCAGGTTATCATTTTCTAGGACTTTCTCACACCAAAGCAACTTTGAGTGGTTTGTGCTTGGGGGTGTATATATGTACATAAACATCGTTCAAAAGAAAAGTTTTTTATTCTTGAGCTCAGATTAAAAAAGAAAACAGCAAAGTATGGCACTGATGCCTATGTAACATTCGTGGTTCAGTTATTTTTATGTTTTCTGCTACCTCATTGCCTCACGTAATTAACTCTCAGATGGGCAGGTCAGGAGAGCTGCCCCTCACTGTGCTGGCTCTGCCCACAGGAGACGGTGCGGTGCGTGTCCCTCGCTGTGATCCCGCGGCTCCGCCTGCCTCCCCGGCTGTTTACCAGGAAATCGAGATGTGTAAACTGCAGGAAGTACTGTTTGACCCTCTCCCACAGTATCTCATTACAATAATTGCTAATCTCTGAATAAGACAGCCATGTTTTGTGTGTAACACAGAGGGAGGTTGTGGTAGGTTTCGGATGCTCCCTCAAATACAGCTTTGTGAGTGCTCGCTTGAATTTCCTTTTCAGGGTAACATTTGACAATAGACATCTGGCAACCTTTGGGCTCAGCAGAGCTGGGCACGAGAGCATGTGCTCATTCTTCCTTCTTGACTGAAAAAAAAAAAAAAAGAGAAACCAGCACCAAACCCAGCACGGCTTGTTGTTTTGGAGTGCTGTCACCGCTCTGTAGCGACAGGATAATGGCTACCTCCTGATTAAACCACTCTCCACAGTAAGCTGTTCATCTTCTGTATCTATTCTTCCGTAATGCCAAGTGTTCAGCGCTTTTCCTCTCTGCTTCCCTCCCTCTTTCCCTCCCTCCCTTCCTGGCTATTAGTTTGGAATGTTTATAGATTGAAGTAAATATAGAGAGAGTTGCAACTTCCAGTTTTTTGATATTCTACTGCTTTTTTGCAATGCTTTCTGATAGCAGTGATGAGCAAATAAATCTGATTTGCATGAGACTTAAAAAAACATTAAAGTCTATTTAGATATTTAGGCAACTTGTATTAACTTTATGAGAAATTCTGATGAATACTCATTGGACAAATACAGTGACATATAATGCATGTGTTTCATGCACATTCTGAAGTATTGGTGTTTCATAGCTTATTTTTATCACTTGCAAAACTGTTTCATGTCTAACATAAACTTAGTTTTCAAATAAAACCAAACAGCCTTTTTGTCAGCTTTTCTTGTAGTTAAAGGAAATTTTGTGCTGTTTCTATATTTACTATAGTTGATGTGTTATTTTTACTTCAAGTGTTTTCTTGGCTCTTGCTGATGAGGACTGGGTGGTAGTGCAGCTCTCACTCAGTGCACAGGGCCAGTTTTATTTTGCTCCAGAGTATCAGTCTAGCAGATTTCATATTGTAACAATGGAGGCAGTGCATTTTTGGTTTTACTCTGCTCTGTTAAGTGGGTTTACAATGGTTTATTTTTTTAAGTTTGGTCTTACCTTATGCCAGTAAAAATTGCACAGAATTTTCAATAGCATTGTATGTACCAGGATAAGTGTTACTGAAGTCCTACACCAGATCATACCTATGTGTGTTCTTGGTTATTTCCTGAAAGTTTAGAAAGATGCTAAGTCAAGTTTTGCAGTTCCAATACAAACTCGTATTAAAATAATATTGTGCTCTTAGTACCAAATATTTCTATAGTGAATTCCTAACCAAAGTCATCGTTCTCCAAAATGTCCACTTTTTCTATTATTGTATCTTACTATGGAAATGAAATTATGTACAATTTCAATTACTAACAGAAGGTACCCACTATGTTGATAGATACTGGAACTAAAAATGAAATCTGGAGGAAAAATTACGATTCAGTTAAAAGAAATAGATATTTTCATAATAGATAGTTAAAAAATAGATATTTTCAAATTAAATAGCCTTTATTAGCAAACTTGTAAAGTAGACAGCATATACAAGAAATCTGTGTTCACACCATGAGAAAAAGAAGTAGGTGAGGAATAGAAACAGCATTCCTTCAGCTTTGGGTAGAAAGCTTTTGGAGATGCTTGACCTATTAGTTCACAGGCATTTTTATATATATATAGAAAAGGGTGTGGACAATAGAGTGGCCAGAGTGTATAGATCCAGGTTTATTTTGAGGGGAACAAGACAGGAAAAATGCCATGGGGAAGAAAAGAAGGGGGATTCAACCTATGTTCATTTGGTAAACGGCTCCTCCTCTCAAGTGGTGGTGAAGACTTGGTATTTGGGAACTGTCGATTTGCACTGTTTTTTCCCCCAAATATTTAGCCGTATATTCTAAGGATTACTGGGGAATGAGTGCCAGTCAAGAGTCTCTATGAATCTATGACCTCTTCACGGTGAGAGCATTAACTACAAAATAAAAGTTTCACGGGATGTCCTTAGGTTTCTTACGTGTGCTGCCTCCCTCACAAGCCCCTTTAATGCTGGCTACTTGATTTGAAGGACCTGGGAGTGCTGTTCTATACTCAGGGAGCAGCCTTTGGCCACCACGGGGCACTTCCTGTTGCCACCCTGCTGCTGCATGGAGAGGAGTGGGGGCTGCTTCCCTCTCCCCACCCTGCAAAGGAGCCACGGTTCTGTCTTCTCTCAGACATGACTGTGATGTGCTCTGCTTTTGCTGGGTACCTTTAAATTCTGAAAGAATGGCGTATGTGAATACTGCATATCATCGTTAATCTTTAAATGATTACCAGGCTTTGCCAAGAAAACAACACCTGATACAGCTAAAACTGACTCCAATGTTTTAACTAGAACTCTTTAATAAGGTAGGAAAATGTAATGTTTAGTGTGTGGCTTTGTTAGAAGTCTGGAATCTAGATACATATTCTGACATGTACTTTTGTTTTTGTAGGTAGAAATATGGACAGTTTATTATCTTCATTCTCTCCAGTATGTGGAAATAAAAATGCACTGTCAGGTTCCTTATTTCTAACCGCTTCCTTCAAGTGTGTAAATAACATAGAGATGTCAGATTTGGATCTGCTTGGTTTGTAAGAATAATATTGTGAATGGGAATGGAGTCAGCAAGGACAGTCTTCTGACATGGTAATAGCTGCCATGGCTTCTGTTGAGGCTTGGTTTTTTGTTTGTATCTTAAGAACCCCATTATTATTCCTTATAGTTTCTCTTAGTTAAACTTCAGTGGACTTTTGTGTGTGTGTTTTATTTGTTTTGTTTCACTTAAATGTCTCAATTTTTTAAAAATATCCTAATGTGTAAAACTGGAACAAAAAGTTACGAACAAATAACCTAAGAAAGATATTTTGGAAGTGACGGTGGATGCCAATTATGTTTATGTTGCCAGTTTAGTCGATGGCTAGTATAGCACAGAATACTTCCTTCTAGAACTGGTTCTGGGTTTCCAAAGAGCTACCTAAGGGGAACAACATGAAAACATGGAAACTATTTACCTGTACCTCAGCCTATTAGTGGGAACCATTGCATTCCTGCTAGATGACACCACAAGGTACTTTGAGAGTTCAGAACTGAGGAACTGACATTCCTCAATGAGAAGTTTTTCAGTCAAGGTGTCAAAACTCAATGACATGAGAGGACTTACAGATTTCTTGCCTATCACATGGGCTAAAACTAATCTTCACTGGCACGGGAGAACTGAATGTACGATTTGGATGTTTGGCTTTTTCTCTTTTTGTTTAAATGTAAGACAATATTAATGTTAGAATAATGAGACTGAAGTTTGGTGCTATGCCAAAGCAAAATCAGGACCCAGTGCAGAGCCTGAGGCTGGTACAGGTACACATGCAAAAGATTTTTCTCCTGAATGCTTTTCTGAAACTCTGACTTAGTATCCAAGAACTCATTCCTCATTGGAGTATTCTGGTTGTTTTAATTTTAGCAGTCTTTAAATGAGCAAAATAGTATCTTAAATTGTGAGGATGAAATGAAAAGTAAGTAGCAGCTAATGCAGACTGTAGACCAGTAAAGGAATCCTTTTCTCTGTATCTTTATTCTTTGGAAGATTTACAGGGGGGGTGCCCATGAACTAGTTCCAAGTTGGTTACTTAAACTCCACAGGAGTCAGTACACACAAATAGATATCTGTGTTTGTGGTTATTTCTTCCCAAAGTTATCTTTCCCTTAGCTTATGCTTTTAAAGTTTAACTATTTGAATGGGCATTTTCTCTGCCCACTCGTTTTCTTATGTGCTTTTTTCCAAACATGAAGTAAAATAATACCAGGTGAGCAAAATATATGGTTTCTAGTGAGCTTTTTGGAGAGTTTTTGTATATGTATGTTAGAGCAGCAGATAGATTAGGTTTCTCAAAGTTAGCCTTTGTTTTCATGCCTTCTATCATTCCTTGGCAAAGATAGGCAAGGTTCAGTTACGGAAATGCTAACCAGCATCTTTAGCACAAGCATGAATTTTAACTCTCTTGAATTTTAACAACTCCCAGACAAACCTGTGTCAGCTTTTGCAATGAAAAGTTCAGAGGGACACTTCCTCTGTAAGGTTTTCTCAGGCTCTGTTGGCACCTGTAATTGGAGCTAAGCCTAGATTTTGAGTTTGCTCAGATGAAGTCTGGCTTTTGAACCATGGGAAGAGATGTACAGTACAGTGACTAGACTGGACCTGAGTTTCTGAGTGACAAATGTCAGCAGAAAAACAGAAATGGTGCTGATGACAGACGGAAAGTCAGGATTTGGAAAAGCACCCAAAATAAAGGCATTGACTTCAGCTGTCCCAGTTCTGAACATCTTGGTGACTGTGTGTATTTCTCTTTTGTATTGTATTTCGCACTTAGTTCTGTGTCTACTCCAAAACTGTTCTGTTACTGTCTTGTGCAAATGCACTGCTATGTATTTATTGGTAGGAGATGATGAAACAGGTTCTTAGATGGAAATGAAAAGAGTTCTTGAGCTATTAAGCAGAACTTGTTTGTTTGTTTATTTATTTATTTATTTATTTATTTAAAATAAATACATACTTTGACAGAATGGTGTTTGTATGTTTTTGGGATTATCATTAATATGAGGTGAGTTTAAACAGATATTTTGAACACTGAATATCTATGCAATTAGTATGTTTTGTTTGAGACCTGTTGTTTTCATAAAATACGATACTGATTATGAATACAGGAATGGATTAGAAAATTGTGGACAGATCATACAGTGGTCAAGAATACCCAGCTGCTAAGCAACACTGCTTTATCCTGTTTGTTGACTCTTTAATAATAAATGCAATTACATAATACTAGAGAAAGTTCATGTTGAGAGCTGCATACATAAACAGTTGATTTTCAGAGTTTACATTGATTTAGAAAACAGATTGCTTTTCTGTCTTTTGTCATGTTGATTTGGTGCTAATATGCGATTCTTAAGAGAATTTATTTAAATATAACTGAACTGGAAGTTTCTTATAATTCTAGGACTTCTAAAAATATTAAAAAGAATATTTTTTTGTTTTAAACTTGACTCTCATGTTTAATCAAAATAATATATTTTGAGAATGTACTGGCACCCCCCCAATTCCCTCCCCCCATCCCTTGGCATCCCACACTCCCCTCTGTTTGGAAATACTAGTCTAAAAGGTGAAGTTGTTTTCTTGGTGCCATTTTTTTAGGTCATAGAGCTGGCAGTGGGAAACATTTTATACGATACTAATTAGAATTATGAGGACAGGAATTTTTATGAAGTATAAATGTAGAACACCATTGTAATCAAGTGACAGTACGCTTTCAGAACTCATTACAAGAAATCTAAACTTACTTTCTTGAAAGTGCACTTAAGTTATCCATTTTTCAAACTCCATTCAGTTGACCATAACAATGCAAAATTTGGATATTTTCACTGGGCTTTAGTTTGAACTTTTTGTTTAGGTAATACTGTTAGGTGGTAGACTGTTGTATACCATGCACACAACTTCATAAACACATTAAGACCAAAATAAGAATTAAATAAAAGAGTACTAGTTTAGTTGAGTGGATCACTTACGGTAGCTAGCTACCTTAAATACTTGTTTCTACTTGCATTTAAAAATAAAATTTACATTTCAGTCAAGTGTCAATAGCATTTAGAATTATATGTAAAGACTTCAGTAAGTTGATTCTGTGTTTATTTTCAAGTAGCCTTTTTTTTTTTAAGATTATCAGGTTTAATTAAAAGTGCTTCACTGCAAAAAGACTGGTTGCTTTAATGTCCCAGTCCTTGGACAGCCGCTGTGTAGCTGTGTGAATATTGTCAGATGAAATAGAACAAAATGTTGGAATCTTTTCTTTTTCCTTTTTTTCCCCAAAGCTGTGTATCTTGAAAAGTCAGCTACAAAATAGTTACTGGTAATCTTTCTCAACTGTTCGTATGACAGTGCAAGAAACTATGATTGCTTATTTGGGTTTACTTCATCTCCATAGATCAAACATACTGATGCAGAGTTGAGCAAATCCAGGGCGACTGTACTGTGTTGGGCTCTGTGGTGCCCTGGGGATGGTTGCTCAAGCCCTGTGACCCATGGCCACTGTCCTGGCGCGATACCAGCAGGTCTTTGGGCTCATTGCCATCCCCGTGAACTGTGGGGAGCTCCTGTGTCCCTGCAGGTGGTTGGTGCTCTCTGACGCTGGCACAGCCAGCCAGCAGCAGCAGTTACAGTAGGCAGAAGGAGAGGGCTCCCAGTGCCCCCACCACCGTCAGCAGCAGCCACTAGGAGTTCACAAAGGGGGCTCCTGAAGGAATACCCACTAAAACTCCCTGAAGAAGCAGCCTGGCTAACTGTGGTGACAGTCGCTCTGCCCTTTCAGCTGCCTTGTGTGCTGCACGGTCATGGGCAAGGTCAGAAAGCTCTAACACAGTCTGTGGAGCCACATTATGTATGTGACTCTTTCACCTGTTTTCAATTGGATTTTAAAGAGATTATTTTGTAATTAGCGTTCCTTTCCCTGTTACTTACAAGATATAGCTATGGGTAAGAAATTCTTCTTTATGTGCAACTGAAATATAGTTTTCATTTTTCAAACTGTTATTTTCTCCTTTTCTTCCTTCCTTGTGGAAGAGAAGTGTATTGAGAAAAGTTGAAAGAGACTGTGCTGCTGCGCTTCACTGCTCATTCTGGTACCTTAATTTCTAAAATGATGCTATTCTTTGTTGTCCTTTCTTGGTAGGTGAGGAAAAGGGTAATAATATAAAAATATGCTCATACTTTCTTGAGTTCTGAATGCATTTCTTCACCTCTGTGAAACATCTATTTTTTTGCATAAGTAGTGCATAGTTGAAAGAAAAGATTGTAAGGGCCCCCTGCTCTCCCCCTTGTCTGAGTTACTTTATTGAGATTCTCTTTAGGAAGCCTACTTACACATAGATTTATAGATTTAATTCAGAGTTTTCTACATTGTAAGTTGTGATGAAACAGGCATGTCGACAAAGTATTGCCAACAAGGAAGCAATGCATTGTCTTTTTAGCTCAGTGTTAAAAATTACGTGATTCTCAAATGACTGGATAAATTAGGCACAAATCTGTTGTGTTGTTCAAAACTAGAGGAAATAGAATATTTAACACCTTATTTTTGAACACTTCCAACAAAAAGGAATAAAAAATAGGCTTTTGAATAACTGAAATACTAAAAATAATCTTTATAGTTCTTCATCTTAATATTCTGATTATTTTTGCAGCTATCCTTAGGAACAGAGTTTTTGTTTGATAGAGCTAAATAGAATTTCTGTAAAAAGCATACTGGTGAAATTGCTCACTTGTAATTTATTTTCTGTGCTTCTTCAGCACTTACTGATTTTCCAACTACTGTTGGCATAGAATTTCTAATATGGGTTCCTGTTAGCTGTTTCAGAGCTACCCTATGAAAGATTTTTTGCTATGCATTTAAATAATGTTGTCTTGTGTATCAGTATGCAAAGATTGATTAATACTTTATGATTTTTATGATAGAGCATATTATGATATAATATATATTATAGAGTATATTATGATATACTTTATGATAGACCAACCTGCTCTAGTGGGAGGTGTCTCTGCCCATGGCAGGAGGGTCGGAACTAGATGATCTTTAAGGTCTCTTCCAACTCGATTTTAAAAATTATAGAGGTAGTTATACACTTTGCTTAGTTTCCTCACAAATTTTAGTAGTATAAAACACTATCAGTCTTGCTTCTGTAGAACAAGGTAGTAATACTAGATTCTAGTGCAGATGAATCAAGTATCAAAGTCTCAGAATCAGGATATGAAAAAAACAGTTCAGTGGGGAGTAAAAGATTGACTTTTACACAGAAACTGGAAACATGTTTTTAATCTGTTTAAGCTCAACTGTCATACACAAAAAATATAACCCTTAAAAGCTGATATTCATCCCAAGTCAGTGTAAAATATTGCAGTGATTTATTTTTTTTCTTGGAACAGAAAGGCTTGCAAAACATCAGTTCTGAAATGATGAAACATTTGTTTCAGTTTGACAGAATCTGGCAGAATTGCCTCTTTTGGGCACTTAGGAAACTGATGCCAGGGAATCCTTGCATTTGAATGTTCTTTAGATACTATTATTTCAGCCTCTGCAGTCATGACAGAGTCCAGGCTCTGTATCAGTTTTAGGTAGCGCCAATACCTACTTTCTGTTTAGGGTCTGCTTAGCAGTGTTGGAATACAGACATGTGGTGCCGTCATCTCCGCTCCATGAGATATGTCTCCGTGAGCCATAACGTTGTCTCCCCAGAATTGCAGTGTACTACTGTCATCCTGCTCTCTGAAGCATGAGTGCTCATCTTCAGCTGGACGAATTGCACAGCTTTTCCATTGGCAAAAGTAAATTATATTTTGGACTCCTTTTCTTGTCACCGGATTGAAGTTTGCTGGGCTGCATGGAGTGGCTTGTGCAGATAAACTAGCAGGCTGCTTTTGAAGGGTGAGCATTCTTGATTGAAAGTGTTCATATCTGTGTAAGAAGCTATCCCCGCTAACTGTTTTTTGTGTTCCAAGGGTGTTAGCTGTTCCTGGCCTAAACCAACATCAAAGTGGAAGTAACAGGAGGTGAAGTGGTGCTTATTGGAAAAAAAAAATGGTCACTGCTATACATAAATGTATAAATTTGATAACCTCATACAGAGTAACAAATAATACAGATAGATTTGCCTTTATTTATTTATTTATGTATTTATTTAATCCAGACACTTAGTGTTGATATTTTGGGTTTGAAATGTTTGTTTTAAGTAGACTTGGGTCATTTCAACGTTAAGTGACTCCCTGTAGTGCTGCGTTGCCTGACAGGTAGCTGGCATGGCTGGCTATTCACTGCTTGTGGTACAAATTGGATAGTTTGTACTTTGTGCCCAGCATTATGCAGCTTTCAGGAATATATTCTGAGTTTAATCCAGGATTGAGGGTCATAGAGGATTGTAATTTAAAACTGACCTGTGTGCTTGTCCTCCCTACATGGAATGTAAAGCAACTGAATTATGATACCCCCTGTCATTCATAAGTATTCTTCCTTTACTGTAATCATGAAGATAATGAAATATGTGAATGCACTAGTTGTAGAGAGCGAGAAGGTCTCCCCGCAGCCTCCTTTTCTCCAGGCTGAACACCCCCATCTCCCTCAGTTGCTCCTCACAAGACTTGTGCTCCAGATCCCTCTCAAGCTCCATTGCCCTTCTCTGGACATGCTTCAGCTCCTCAAGGTCCCTCCTTGAGGAGGGCCAAAACTGGACACAGCCCTCGAGGTGGGGCCTCACCAGTGCCCAGACCAGGGGGATGGTCACTGCCCCAGTCCTGCTGGCCAGCAGCGTTCCTGATACAGGCCAGGATGCTGTTGGCCTTCTGGGCCACCCGGGCACACTGCTGGCTCATGTTCAACCAGCTGTTGACCAAAACCCCCAGATCCTTTTCTGCCAGGCAGCTCTCCAGCCATTCTTCCCCAAGCCTGTAGCACTGCAGGGGGTTGTTGTGACCCAAGTGCAGGACCCGGCACTTGGCCTTATTGAAACTCATCCTGTTGGTCTCAGCCCATTGATCCAGCCTGTCCAGATCCTTCTGCAAAGCCTCTTCTACCCTCCAGCAGGTTGACACTGCCACCCAGCTTGGTGTCATCTGTGAACTGACTGAGGGTGCACTTGATTCCCTCATCCAGATCATTGATAAAGACATTAAAGAGAATGGGCCCCAGTACTGACCCCTGTGGGACACCACTCGTGACCAGCCGCCAACTGGATTGAACTCTATTCCCCACCACTCTCTGGGCCTGGCCTCCACCAATTTTTCACCCAGGGAAGCGTGTGCCCGTCAAAGCCACGAGCAGCCAATTTCTCCAGGGGAATGCTGTGGGAAACTGTGAAACGCTTTACTGAAGTCCAAGTAGACATCCACAGCCTTTCCCTCATTGACTAAGAGGGTCACCTTGTCATAGGAGATCAGGTTATTTAGAAGGGGGAGGGCTATAAAGGGTTTAGAGCATAATGCAGACATGTACCGTGTGCCTTGCACAGCCTAACTCACAGGAATATATTAAGGTTGTTTGTGGATAGAAGTGTCTTTGTAGTTGGTACAATACCTATAAAACACAAGCTAATCTTGGTGTTGATTTACTTTAGAAAGTTTTATTGTGTTGGTTGGTTTACTAAAAAAAAGTTTTTAGTGACATTTTTCCCTACAGAGCCTTATGTAAAGTGCTCAAATTATTAAAAGCAACATAATTACAGTGAAACTCTGTGATACTTGAACTATTTGGTGCTTAACCTGGCCTTTAAGTCTTGTACAGCATTTGAGACGTGTACAGTGAATCTCATTAATTATATTGACACTTTTAATTGAGTTTAAAAATCTCAGATGTCTGTAAGATTGCAGCAGTAGCAGACGGTGTGTCGGGAGGCCCATGAGCAGACAGTGCCTGTTGAGCCAGGATTGTCATCTCCCTCAGATACTTCCTGTCTCCATGGCTCCTCTGCCTGTTCCTGTGGGTGCTACACTTCTCTGAGAGGTTTTGGTCAGGGTACTTGTTGGTTTTGTGCATTTTTTGGCTCACTGCTGCTGTTATACCCTTACCCCACCTTCTCCCCGGGTTCTGCGGCCTTTGTGACATTGTGGTGTGGAACCTGCTGGGCCCCGGCAGTGCCCACCCTCTGCCTCTGTGCACCCACTGGGGGCTCAGCCCACTGCAGAGGACAGTCTTAATTCATAAAATGAGATCTTACTTCATAAAATGAAACTGCGTTTCAGGTGTGTGTCAAGTTCTGCTGTGCTGAACTGTCTGTGCTGAGAGGCTCCAATGTGCTTCCCTGCAGCAGTGTAAGGCCTTGAGGAGCTGGTCTGGGACTGGCGGAACGGTTAAATACCCCGCTGTAAGGCAAGCAACACCATGTGTTGTGGGACTCTGCTCCAGCAGGCTGTCAAATAGTTGTTACAGATGTGTTATTTCCTTTCTTCCTTCCTTTTTAATGAGAGATTGCTTTCTGTTTTCATTGGGTTCGGTTGCATTCATGGTTATTATTCACTATGGAAAATTCCGGGAAAATAACTGGAGTTTTGGGCAATTGAAAGGAAGTAGCACAAATCTCTACACCTAGAAAATAAAAAGTCAGGGTTTTTTCTTAGTTTTACTGGCTCAATTTCTATTTTACAAATATGAGAGTTTAAAAAGCAATCATGAAAGTTCATCATAAGTATTGACTGACAAAATACATTAAAATGGAACAAATGTCTAATTTATACTTGAGGTTAAAAGAATATGGATCTGCTGTAACTGGTATGGACTTTTTTAGTCGCAGAACATATTAGATCTACAGTGTAATTATTGCTGATCCTGAGTAATGACTGTTTCGGGGATTATCTCTTTTGGAGTCAGCCATCTGCTGTGGTTAGAGTAATTAACTAAACGTAATTAAAGGTTGACTTAGTTTAAAAGCAAAAGTATGTCTGTCCCTAAGAAAAGAATGTAATTTCTTCAGTTAAAAATCATTCAGAAATACCAGTCTTCTTTTAACAACTTAAAACAAGCAGCTGAATTAAAGGCTGAAAATGCAACACCACTCCCCCTCAACACACACACCCACACCCTCCCCACCGGAAACAAAAAGGGGGGGGTGGGGAGGGTGGCACCGACATTAAAAGGGCAGTTTATTACTATTCTCCCAGTTCTTATTTGATGCTGTATTACTAATTAAAACAGATGGCTTACGCTGGTTAAAAGCTTGCAAGTATAGCCAAATTTACATTTCTGTATTTAAAAAATTACTGATTTACCGAGGATAACTAACCATTTATGACAAATGCAGGTTGCTTATAGGTGGTTCTTAACTGTGCTTATGTAGAAAATATATTAGATGGCAAAGACTTATTTTAATGCTGTATTATTACACATGACATGACAGCAATTTATTTTTTTTAGAATTCGGAGAGGTCTGTATGTTTTTGTTAGGAAACATAAGTAAAATACAAAGTTTCAATCTTGAGTTTCGAATGCAGTGCCTTAAAGCTTAGAAATACCTTCCCTTTTACAAGTGATTACTGTAATAATACCTTTAAGATGAGTTGTTAGTTTCCCTTATCCCATCCTTATATACAGTTGATTCCCTGTGGCCATACTTGGAACAATGAATACCAAAATACAGCAAAACCATAGGTTTTTGTATCAGGACTGCCTGTTGGCCTCACCTAAGTTCAATCATTCATAGTGTAGTGTCTAAAAAATGAACTTTGGTATATTCATTTAGGTATACTGATGTCTCTGTATATGCTAAAGACAGTAAATTTTCTGTAGTGTGTAATAATGCACGTGTTTGTAAAAGCTACAGACTTAAATCTGTAGATACAGATTTAAATTAATCCCTTATGAAAAGGATTCTTACAAATTATAATTATAATTTAACAGACATAATATAATATTTGAATTCTACAGTATATGCAGTATTTTTCAGTGGCCTGTTTCCACTGAGTAGCAGTTTAGGTGAATTACATGCACAAATTACTAAGAATCAATGAGGTATTCTTTAACTATTGATAGAAAATATTGAATTTGAGAAAAGTATGTATTTAGGAGTCCTGAATTAAAAATTTTACATGTTTAATAGTGTTTTACCTTGATAAATTCTCTGAAGGAAATAGTTTTCATGATTTCTTCTATTGTTCCGAAGGAAAAGTTCATAGATCTCATATTCAGTATAGTAGTAGATACTTTTTTTTTTTTTTGTACCATATAAGTGTAAGTAGTTTATTTTTCTGTATTTGCAGAAAAAAATATTAATTTTCTTCTGCATGTGTGAAAATGACAGATAAATTGTGCTGTAAAGACTAAAAGCAATGAAGTCTTGCGGTGCTGTTCTTTGCAGAGTGGTTGGTTGCAGTTTGTGTAAAGGGTAGGCAGTTCTATGTGATATACTGTTCCCTTTTTAGCAGAATTTTCATTTTAGGAAAGCAAAATGTTTTCTTTTGCTAGCTGGCAAATTTTAGAGACTTTATCTGGTACTTAGAAATTACCACATATAAAATCATAGAATCATAGAATCATTTTGGTTGGAAAAGACCCTTGGGATCATCGAGTCCAACCATCTCCCCTGCTCTACAAAGTTCTCCCCCGCACCATATCCCCCAACACCATATCTAAACGACTCTTAAAGACATCCAGGGATGGTGACTCGACCGCCTCCCTGGGCAGCCTATTCCAATGCCCGACCACTCTGTGAAAAATTCTTCCCTAATATTCCGTCTAAACCTACCCTGTTGGAGCTTGAAGCCATTCCCTCTCGTTCTGTCATTAGTTACCTGTGAGAAGAGACC
>JAOXNO010000078.1:139041-154337 GCA_028565335.1 Limnodromus scolopaceus
TACAAAAAAGGCAAGAAGGAGGACCCAGGGAACTACAGGCCAATTAGTCTCACCTCTGTCCCTGGGAAAATAATGGAACGACTCGTTCTGGATGTCATCTCCAAACACATTGAAGATAAAGAAGTTATTAGAAGTGGTTTTTTTAAATGTGATAATTTACTAACTGGAGTTAAAGACATTTGAACTAAGTTCAGCAAACATAGAATGGAAATGCAGTGTTTTTAACCTCAGGCTGAAAGTATAAAGTAATACTCAGTATACACATCATGTGCAATAGCTTTTGTCAGTGAAATTAAGTACAAATCCATTTGTGTTTTGGAGGAGGAAAAAAAAAGCACAAAAAAAGCCCACCTGAATCAGGAATTTGAAATCAATAAGAAGAATTACCCTGCACTATGTATGTAATATTGCCATTATGTTGCCTTGTAGTTTCTAATACATGAAAAATCGTAGTGAATGCCCCTGTGTTGATAACACCTAACATGATGAGATACTGGAGTCAGGAGATTATTCCAGGAGTAGCCATTATATACACTAACACAATAATAGCATAAACAAACCTAGAAGTGGAATAGAGTTAACAAAGAAGGTCAAGTAACGGTTTCTGTGTACAAAGTCCCCGACAGTGTGGTCAGTTTGCAGATGGTGAGTCTCTTGGAAAACAGGGAATGCTTGGTCTTTCTGATGCTGTCTTTTTGGTGCACTGCTCTTTATATTAAAACGTGGCACAAACGAACTTTCTGTTCTTTGATACTGGTCTTTCCCTGCTTTTTCTCTCCGTTAGCAACTAGTCAGTTCTTCTGAGTCTGTATGTTTTTACAGTTCCCTGATTTTTCTTGCATCCTTGTGTTCAGGCTGTCTCAAAAGTTGAACTTTAGCTCTGAACTCCTATGAAATTTCCTTTACTAGCATAACAAAATTTCTGGTCATCCTTTTGTTTTTTGTCTGTCTCTCATCTATATTGTTATAACATAGTCCTAACAAATAAAGACATGCTGACTTGCTGCACTGTGCCTGTGGTCTTCTGTGCTGCCCTTCCCCACCCTTCCAGGTGTGGAGGAGCTCAAAAAAACTTCCTTTTTACTTCTTTCTGGTCACTTTCCCTTCTTGTTTTCCTTTTCGCTTCTTTTCCTTTCTGCATTAGATTCACTGTCCTTATTGTTTAAGGTATGCACAACTTCATCTTTGCTTACATTTTACCCATAATTTTTACAGTTCAGTTCATCTCGTCCTGTTGGTTTTTCCCTCCAACACATCATGTCTTATCTTCATATTGCCAGCCAACCTCCCAGTCTTACAGATGGCATTACTCATTAAAGGCAGGGGCACCAGCTGAAACTGGGGCAGTAGTACCTGTTGATTAAACAAATAAAGTACACTGTATGTTTCGAAAATTAGAGTACAGTCAGAAGCAATGTGATAGATGGTAGACAGACGGTGCAGCTCACTGCTCACTCTACAGCTAGAAATTCCAAACTGTTTGAAGAGCTTTAAAAGAAAGATACCTGGTTGGCACTCCCTAGCAATTAATTGCCTGATGTAGTTAATGTGGCTGAGTTCTCATAGCTATAAGATGCAGAAACAATTCTTTAAAAAATGAAAAAAAGTAAAGATAAATTCAGGGATTCTTACAGCTTACAAGAAACTAATTGGTGTGTAAGATTGTCAAGATTGTCTAATTCAGTTTTCCCACTTTCAGAAGGCCAGGCATCCCTTCCATCTCAGGCAAGTCTTTGTTGGAGAAAAATATCCTCCAGCTCTGCTTTCTGCTTTAAGATAGACGCTATTTGTAGCCTGTTTTTTCTGCCTTCGTGTTTTTCAAAGTTAATAAATGGATTCAAAATAGAAGATGTATTCAGTCTCTGAATTCATGTAAGCATTGTCCCTTTATCTCATTTGGCTTATTTTTCTCATTTAGAACTACTCTTAATCACTTGCTGGACATCAGGTTAAGGTTACTCACAGAGTAAGGAACGACCTGGCATGAAGTATGACAGTATTTGCCCTCATTATGGTATCACAGAGTCCTTTGTATGGGTAATTATGCCTTTTAAATGGACTGTGCGAGAGCCAGCAAAAAGAGAAGCCCCCCTGTAGAATGTCTCCTATTGCACAGTGATGACACAAGACTTCGGATTAAATAAATTTTTGCCAAACCTCCCTTTTCTTAGTTACTTCTGAGTGATAGATGATACAATGAATGGTCTCACTAGAGCTGGAGCTGTAAATATGAAGGTAACAGCAGTGGGAATGTTTGAATGGTGCTTTTCTATCAAAGAACAGAGGATAACATAAAAGGGAACAGGCTTTTGTTCTGAGGCAGTTGTTGCATCTAGAGGTTTTCAGTCAACCTGGTCGGAGCAGGTTTACTGTGAAAGCAAACTAGAGAAATTGGAATAATGTTGCAGTGTACACAGAAGTAGAAAATCATGACAGATATTCAGAGTGCATTCATACCGTGAAGACTTGCAAACATCTTGCAGTTTTGTGCAGTTAATTACCATGTGATTGATTGATTTATTTATTTTTTAAATCATGGACATTCCTCCAACAAGAAATATGAGGGTGGGACAATAAAGCTTAGCTATTGCTCGATGAGGCTTTCCTCTAGGATTTATGGTTCTTTTGCTGGTTTGAGTCACCTTTTGTTCCGTTCATTTCTACAGATAGAATCGCTCAATGTGTGTTGCTGCTTCTGACGATTTTCTCGAAGAGAGGTGTAGAATATCTTGCATCTATTAATTTGTTCATTCTGGTTTTGCAGAGGGATGAAGCCATGAAATTGTTTATACATTAATTTTTAAGCCAAAAGCCTGGCAATGGGATAATGGCTTTCTAATAAGTTGGCTTCGTAGACGTGTGGAGGTGCTTATGGTAGTACTGGGTCTTACTGCTTTCATCACCTGTACATACAAAGAAAAAGTTTGCCTTGTATAGATTTAAAAGTGAAGAAAACCAGTTCCTGTCTCTTAAGAAGTTATCATAGACTACAGTTTGTAAGTTGAAGTGGTAAGAAAATGAGGTAAAGGGCTGGATTCTTAAAAAAAAAGTAACTAAAATAGTTGGATTGGAATTGAGTAATGTGTATTTCCGAATTATGGCTGTGAAATAAAAATATCATTGGGATATTATCTTGAGTTCACACAGAGAAGTGCTTGAAAGTTTGTAGTATCGTAGGAACTCAGGTTGGAGGGGGGAGTTCAGGAGGCCTTTGGTTGTGGAGCAGAATCCATGT
Source organism: Limnodromus scolopaceus (assembly GCA_028565335.1). Lineage (NCBI taxonomy): Eukaryota > Metazoa > Chordata > Aves > Charadriiformes > Scolopacidae > Limnodromus > Limnodromus scolopaceus. Next base: position 142,277 of record JAOXNO010000078.1, read on the forward strand.
ACTGGGTCAGACACGGTGTCACCCAGGCCCCTTCCCGGTCTGGTCTGGAAACCTCCAAGGGCTGGGACTGCGCTGGGCAACTTGTTCCACTTCAAATAATCTACTAAGAGACAACAGAACCAAACCACTAAAACTCAAACCAGTGCTGAAAGGTCTTAACATAGACTGTTGACAAAAAGTTTCTCAGGGTCTTATTCCAGGGGTTTACATTATTTTAGATTTGTGTACTCCTAAGTCTTTTGTAAGGGAAATGCATACCACAGACTGCTAGGTTTACAGACACCAGAATTTTTTTCTTTTTTTTCATTCTTTTTTTTTCTGTAGACTATTGATTTTTGGGTTAGTTAACCCTGTTAATTTAACAACAGGGAGTTGGCGGGGAAAGAGTAACGATGAGAGTTGTTTAAAAAATGCCTTTTCTTTTTGGATGCTATTGCTGAACTCCAACTACGTGAAAGTTATCCTGTTGTAGTTTTAAAAAAAAAAACTCAAGCATTTGGCTCGAAGGCAGTCCACAAAAGGAGAAGAGTCTTACCAACATGGAGGCTACAAAGAGCTGTAACATTTCCAGGCCTGACTGGGGAAGTCACTTGACGTGACTGTTGACAGAAGTCAGACAAAGCATTGTAATGATTCCACTTCTTTGATCCATGGGACTGGAAGTTAGTGGTCTAGGAGTTTTAAATGAAGTTATGAGCTTGGAAAATACAGTGTGAGATTAGAATTAACTGCTGTGGGAAAAGATTTAGGAGCAATGTATACTGAGTATACATGGTATAATGTATATGGACTACACATGGACTAACGTATAGCAGGACAGTTCTCATAATTGTAACATACAAAACTTGATATTTTTATTTTAAGAAATGAAGCATGCCAGTGGGCTTAAACCATGGATTTTGCTATTTCTTAGGTGTTCACAGGGATATTATGCAAAACTGTTTCTGTCCTGACTGTCTGCCACTACTTAACCTATGTTTCAGGGTTCAAAAAAAAATAATCATAATTGCACTTAAGCCCTAAAGAAATAATTTTCAAGGAGAGCAAAAGCAGTCAATCCGAGAAGTCAGAAAAGACTGACTTACTGCTTGTGTAGATTGTGCCTTCTTCCAGTGTATTCCTAGCGTTTACTGTTAGATAATGAAGGTTTCACTCTAAGACTGGCAAGCACACTCTGGTATTAGCATATTCTGGTATTTTAAACATAAAAAAAAGCACCGTGAAGTAACAGCTTTTTTGTAGGAGTCAACTCTACCAAAACACTTGGCACTGCTACCCTTTAAACACCTTCACAGAGGCAGAGACCTGGTCAAGAGATAATCAACTATTCACAACTTGAATTACTTTATGCGCACTTGCTTGATAGATTTAAGTTCTATGTAGACCAAACCTGTGTTTCTAGCCCTTCTCACAACGGCATTTGCATGTCATGTTTCTGATTCTTCTGCTTCTTGTAGTGTGATATCAATTCTGTTTTGATTAGTGGTGTCTGGGGAGAGTTAGTTTTAAGAGTTTTGGAAGAGATTTTTCTTTCCTGACAAAATATTACTGCTTTTTTTTTTCAAATGCACACATTTTTCTCTCTCACATATATAACTTGTAACATGGGATCTTCATTCAAAAGATTCTTTCCCTTCAGAGGTATTTGAGAGATTCTTCTTTAATTGTACTTTGTAGTTTTTTTCAATTGTTGACTAACAAATGTCTTATAAAATGTTGTTGAAGCTGTTGCAGCAGCTACTGCAAAAGCAGACCCTGGCGCTTTTAAGGAATTCCAGTATCCAAGTCTGCACACCATTGCTGTTTTTGCACACAAACCAATTACAAGAGCAGATATTTGCCACTTATGTGGCTGTTTAGGCTTAGCAGTGCCTTATAAAAAACTATATACATAGTCAGTTTGGTTACAAGAAACTGCAAAAAATGATTACCTAAGAGTTGCAGAAATATTCTAAATAGTTGATGCTATAGTAAAGAACTTTAAAAATTGAAAGTTGTAGGGACTGTAGCAACTCATTTGAAGTTCTTTTTCCTGGAAAACAGAAATCGGTAACCATTTAAGATGAAAGTTTAAAGAGCCACAAAACTGAAAAGAGTATTAGATTGTTTGTAAATAAGAAGTCTTTATGCTTTGATGAAACTCTTGAATTTATGAAAGAGGCGGCACAGAGTAGCCCTGTTTCTGGTTGTGAAACAACTGTTTTAATAGGGATGTGTCAGAAGAAAATAGAGACTGCCTTTTTCCAATCCAGTGTCAACTGCTGGGGTAGAGATCTGTTAGAGTGGGTATAGAGTAACTCTGGAGTAGCTAGAGATTCCTGTGTTAAATTGGTCACTTCATGGGGAACTGCCTCAGATGCGTGTTTGGGGTGGAGTGTTGAGTGTTCCGAGTCTGAGGTTGCAGAGCGTCTGAAAGCTGTTGTGCTTTTTTGTAGTTCTGGTGTAGGAAGGCCACGGAGGTAATAATGAATGTTGAAGAGTGACCTGTGAATATTGATCCTGTTTATAAGATGAGCAGTTTCATTTTCAGTGTTTGCTGTCACATAGTTTTCTATTATTTATTTTCAGAATGCATTTAAATAAAACTGCATTGAAATCTTCACTAGAATGGCTCGAATGACTTAAGACCAGAATGGCTATAGGAAATTACATTAATTTAGGAAGTTCCCAAATCTTGTGTTTTCTTCTTACTCCCAGATTTAGTAAGTCTGCTGTAGGTTATGCACCGCAGCATACTTACAGAAATATTTAAACATATTAGAACAACTGAAGTTTGCTTTTATTTCCTTTGCGGTGCAGAATGGTGGCGAACAGCGGACACGCACTCTCGTCCTGGGGCAGCTTTTTTCCCACCACTCTTGGGAATTCCACCACTGTTTGCACCTCCAGCACAGAATCATGATTCTGCTTCATTCCACTCAAGAGCTACAGGGAAAAATAGTCGGAGCAGTACAGAAAAAGGTAATGGCTAAAGTTGTAGAGGGAATAATCGTATCAAACTTCTGCACGTGCCAAAAGATGTGGAATTTGAGCTTTACCTGTTATTGTTCTTCCCATACCTAAACAGTTCTGTAAAAATTGATTCTGTTAGCTAAGTGAGAGAGATCCAAGTACGGGCTTTCACTAATGACATACTCTTTCTGCTAATACTTTTCCCCCCTCTTTTTCCTTAGGTAGTTTGTCTGGGACTGAGTAATAAGGAAAAGTTTTCCTTTAAAGTTTGTGGTTTGATTTAGGAGGCCTTGTACTTCTCTAGTGAGTGCCATTCCTCCACATAGAGGGAGGGATGGCTGCGGCAGTGGGGTCCTGATGAAAATAGCCTAGTGACACGAGGATATTTTCTTGTGTTTCAAACCACCATTTTATGTGGTGGTATTGCATGCATTTTGCAAATGCAAGATATGTTTGTTTGATGTTTGATCCTATGTTTGCTGAGCTGAGAGGAGGCTGAAGGGTGACTTCATTGCTGTTGAGGGGTGACCTCGTTACTGTCCTTGGCTTCCTCATGAGGGTGTTGGAGAGGGAGGTGCTGGTCTCTTCTTTCTAGTTTCTGGTGATAGGACACTAGTGGATGACTTAAAGCTGTCAGGGGAAGTTCACACTGGATATCAGGAAAGTGTTGTTCCCCGAGAGGCTGAGCAAGCTTGCCAGGGGTGGTCATGGCTCTAAGCTGGTCTGTGTTCAAGAAGTGTTTGGAAAATGCTCTTAAATCTTTACCTTTTAAGTTGCGTGGAGTCAGGAACTGGACTTGGATGATCCTTATTGATTCCTTCCAACTCAGGATATTCTGTTCTGTGATTCTATGATGCGCAAACAAAGCTTTTTTTAAATAGTTTTGGTAGGTTTTAGGACCTGCTGTGTGTTTCAGAACCCAACTAATAGTATTCTTGGGAGGGTTGCAGAGTAGCAAGTTCGTGTACTTAGGGATTGTTAGAAAACAGAAGTTGTCTTTATGGATTGGTAGGCAAGCTTGAATGTGGTTGTTACTTCAAATAGCATTCCCACAACTTCTCCCGTACCTCATTTTACACATTGCAAAACTCTTAAAATATCTTGGGCTTCATGTAGTTTTCTTTGGAGCTGGTTAATGCTTCAAAATTGTAAACAAATTTTTCTGATATTGGAATGTATATTTTGTGTCTTCTTTCCTCAAAAATCTTATTTTTCTGCCCCTGACTACACTCAAGCATCATTTGGGCTTAAAAATGGGCAATTTCAGCTTTTTTTTTTTTTTTTTTTTTTATCCTGACAGCGTTATGTGTGTTTGCCCTTTAAATCATGGGTGCTCTGCATGTGTTAATAACTTAATGAGCAAATCAAAGTGACTCTTGGATGGCAAACTTCTGGTGTATGTTGGGAGTAACCTGAGTAGGTTAGTATCTTGTTACAGGTTGATGGAAGTCAGGTGAATGTGTGTAAAGTCTCAAAGAAAGTATCTGCTACTTCATATTTTTTTAAATGTCACTTTGTAAATCTGTTGTCTTTAGGTATAAATGGATCACTGAATGGGAACAGTACTACTGCTGTGTCTGGTGTCAGCACATCTGTACTGTCCACTAGCATCGCATCATCTGCAGGACAGGTGAAAGCTGTGACCTCAGGAGCAGGAGGCCGCAAATACAACCAGGAGCAAAGCAAAGCTCAGCTTTTGGACACTAGAGCTGACAAAATCAAAGATAAGGTAAACATAGAAAAAAAAATACATGTTAAGATTCAGACAAAAATTGGCACAGTAAGTGCTGTGTGCACACAGCAGCATTTTAAAGTTTTCTCTCCCAGTATAAAATGTTCTAGGTTTTTCTTATTATTCATTAGAGCAAGATCTGTACCCTTGTCTCTGTGGTTGGTTTTCTTGTGGTTGGTCTTTTTTTATGTGTTTATGAACCAAAACCTACCATTATCACTCACTCCACCAGATAGTAACTGTATGCAATGACATATTTTTATTTGTTATATAATTAAAAAAATAAGGTATATTATTTCTAATGCCAATATTTGATATTATATTACAGTATAAGTATTTTTATTATAGATTACAACCTATTATAAATTATGTCTGTTTAATTATGTTTTCATGTAACTTAAAATATAAAAAATTTCAGAAACAAAATGAGATTTTTAGACTTTAATGAAAGAAAAATGCTTTTCTGAGAGTGATTCCTATTTATCAGAAGAATTATTATAATATATTTATCAGAAGTATTATTAATTGCTGTGATTCAGCAAAAAACTTAGACAACCATCTAATATGAAAGACACGAGTAGTCTCAGTGATTAGTAAACCTCCTTATATATGGTCCAAGCACTCTTTATGAACTTTACTATTCTTGGAATCAAAACTACTTAGTCAAAACACAGGAAAAGGGATACTGGGAAATTGCTTACTGTCAGAATAGATGTTTCAGGGAGTTATTCCCTACTGGCGGCCATGTAGGCTAAAATACTTTTACATCTTGATATTTATTTATATTTTTATTTTGTGAGTGAATTGGGCCTGTCGCTTGCTTTCTCTTTCTGTTACTGCATTACATTCAACTCCCAAATCTGAGTGTTCTTAGGTGAGAGGCTGGCATTTTCAAAGGACACTTGGTGTTTGCATGTATCTGCATAAAAATAGCTGTTAGCACTAAAACGGTTAATTATATTTGTGTAGAGATACAATGTTCAATTTATTGACAATAGGGACATTATTAACATATAAAAGAACATTTTACCTCAAAGCATTATTCATGTGTTCAGCAGTTGACAATTTTTAAGGTATTAAAGTAGTTACAGGTTTTTGGGAAAACTTTGACTTTACCCAGAATACTAAAAAAATTACTACCTTTCAGTATCTCCAAGTATGTTCCCAAAATTTGTATCATAAGTAAATGAGCAAACTCTTTTCTGTTCACTTTTTGGCTCTTTGTCTTATTAAGCTAGTTACTTGATAATATGATTGTTACTGAACATTTCACTGCGTTTTGCTTTTTTTTGTTTTTCGAATTTCAGTCAGGATGTTTGTCAGCATTGTTATCTTCTCCTTCATATTACCATTTGTCTTTTCTGTATCCTTGATACATTCTCTTTTGATGTGGGTACTGATTTCAGACTCCAGTTTCAATTTGCTAAATGCTGAGTTGCTTTAAAATAATGTATGCAATCAATTAGTGTACTCATTTCTCAAATTTCTTCAGTTTTGTATCTTAATGTTTCAATTGTTTATATAATGCAGATAAAACTGTTGACAACCTGGAATTTGCTTCCTAAATTTTTGTAGTAATTTTTGTAATACTGAAGTAGAGTTTTGATCCTGGTCTTACCCATTCTAGATATTCCTCTAATCCTTATTCTTAACTTCTAGTCCTCTGAAACTTTTTGAGGTAATTGGTATTTGTCAGTGTAATGACTTGAATAAGCTTTCCAGTCAAAACATACAGAATAATCTAAATGAGAATTCCAACATGAGGAGAAGATCAAGAGATTTGATTTAATATCTAAACAAATCATCAGTATTTTTATTTCCTTATTTTAGCACAAAGCCACAACTGGAACCAAAGGCAGGGGAATAGGCAGGGGACAGTAGGCACATGGACTATTTTGTGCTGGGCTTTGTACAAGTGATGTTGAATTTCAAAATGTAACAACACTTGGCTCTTTTTCTAAAAAGCATGCTTTATTTTAAAACATTTTAGTTACACTTCTCTAAATGTTCTTTTCTTTAGTTTTTTTTTTTTTCGTATCTGCTGATTTCTTCAATCATAATTTACTTTTGAGGTTGTTTTTTGGTTGTTTTTTGTTGTTGTTGTTGTTTTTAAAAAAAGGCAAAGCTGATACCAAGCTGGTTTTATGGTTGGTTAAAATCTGAAGAGTTCCTTTTTCTGCAATGTTTTATTTATGACTGAACTGTGGTTTGGTTTTCCTACCATCTTAGGGAATCCTAAAGTGCAGTTTGGTAATAACTTGTTTTATAAACACTTTTTTTGCCTGTAGTGTGTGAAAAACCATTTCTGATCTTCAAAGCTGCTGTTATTAGAAGTTCCCATCCAGTTCCTTTTGTCTGGCATGCGTATTTGATCATTCATAGGGATATATTTAACAGACAGCGATAAACTGGAATCTGTCTGAAACAGGAGTTTAAAATGGTGTTAAATCCTCACTCATCATTGTATAATTGTGGCATAGCACGTTAGGTCTGTTGAGCATAACGATGTTGTATTGAAGATAGATGTCATCGTGATGATCTGATGTACTATCCATGACTTATTTCTTACGTATAAAAATCTGGTAACTGTGTTACCTTTTTACTGCTCTGGTGGTAACTGTGTTCATAACTTCAGCGTGCTTTGTCTCGTTTTAAGCCTGCCTTGTTTGTGGCTAAGATAGAACTGAATAAGCAGATAGATACACTTCATAAATAATCATTCATCTGAATGTGCTGCTTTGGCCTCATAAAAATAAAGTAAAACTGCCTTCCCTCTGATTGCATTAGTGAGTTTCTGGGATAAGGAAGGTGGGCAGGATTTTTGCACAGCAGCATTTCCAGGGAAAGAAGGCATAACTGGTAAACCTGAGTCTCTTTGGCATAGAGGAAGTCCCTGAACAGCATGGGCAGCTGGTGAGATGGGGATCCAATCCACGACCTTGCACTGGGGACTTTTACTGTCCTGGATTCCAGAATTAGCATCAGGATACCAGGCTATTAACTGGAGTTACATTCTGTACCTTTAATATCTCTTCTTGGGAATTACCATGTTTTATTTCCTTTATAAACTTCAGTGCTTTGAAATCGGGACTAAAATGTTTTTAAGCTATCGCTTCAGTCACTTTTTTATGGGACTGTCCCATTGGGTCTCTAAGGTTGGGCTACGTCTCATGGTACATGTGTTCAGTCTGGATTATTGCTTTCTGAACAATGGACATTCTCCATTGTTAGATAACCAGTAGATAACCATCACCAGATTTGCTAAGAGCAGTAAACCAAAGTCAAGTATGAAATTTATTTTAATTGAACCCACTCTTGCTTCAACTTTTATGACTATATTGTTTCTAATAAAGAAACTAGTCGAAGTGAAATTTGCTGTAAAAACTATTTTTTATTGAGTGTATTTCTTGAAGAGTCTTTTATTCTTTTTTTCGAAATAATGTATTTTTTGACATAAATAACTGCCTGGTCTTACATATATCTTCAGAAGTCTAATGCTCTCTTTTTTCTTTCTGCTATATTTCAAATGAAGTAAAACAGTACTTAACTTTTTGGTCTGTACGTTTCCTTCTCTTTCTTGACTATTTTCTTTCATGTCAGCAAGGTTTTGGAATGTCTTTCAAGTAGTTTTCATGGTTCTAAGTGTCTTTACGGGGAGATTGTGCCTTACATTATATGATTTTAGTCTGAATTATTTCTGCTGTATACAGTTTACTGCCCCAGCCCCCCTTGCCTTCTATGCTGGATTTGATAGAAACTTCTCCATCAAGATTAATCCTTTGTATCCTCTAGTTTAAGTTTTTCCTATCATTACATTTTCTCTAAGCTACTTATTTGCCATCCCTTCTTGTGAAATCCTTCTAATCCAGCTTCTTTGTATTGGTTTTACCTATGTCAAAAGGTTCTATTTGTTTATGAAGTAAAAAATCCCCGAGAAGCGGTTGTGTTGTCTGCTGTGATTTGTTTGGAAGCATTTGATTGCTTAAAAGTTATACTAAATTTTATGTCAAAATTAGCTGTCCTTTTTCTTAATTGAGGTAGTTCTGTGTGAATCAGAGTTGTGTGTCAGATGTTGCTTGGCACTTACCGCCTCATTTTTCACAAGAATGTTCCTTCCTGACTTCTCTCTCAGTGTGATAATTTTCTTGCATTCTTGTCTGCAGTGTGAAAAGATAGATTTGTAAGGTACAGCAACTAACACATTTTGTGAAGGTAGATGGACAGCAAAAGTTTTCAAGTGTTGATGGGTGGAAGTAACCACTGTCAACTAAGTAACCCATTCACATGCTCATCCTTTTCCAGACTCTTGGGTGTATCTCTTAAGAAGCTGGAGTTACGAATATGTATTTCATCAGCACCGTGAAGAAACTGGGTATTTCTGATTTTAGTAATGTTGCAGTGCTTTTGATGTTTCCCTTTCCACATACAGAAGTAAATGGAGAACCATGAAGGGGGAAAACTAGAATAGAATCCTAGAGATGTGATTTGGGGAGGCATTGTTACTTTTACTGCTTCAGATCATGGCCTTGTCCTTTATTTTATGATCTTAACCTTCATGAAGAGATATTCTGTGTCTGTGCCAAGTATTAGACAGGAAGATACTTAAGTATGATGTAAAGGACACCAGTAATGAAAAATATAGGACCTACCATAGACAGGCACAGTTATTTAGAACTATTATTTTTAAGTGTCTGCATACATTCAGATCGTTGTCTCTCATGAAGTATCAATTGACACTTATCTGAATTGATTAGTGATACAATAAATCAAATAAATGCACGTAATTTCTTAGGATTTTCCAACAGTGAGCAATGCATATGACAGTATGTAGAAGGTATGACGATATGAAATGTTATTGTGTTCATCACAGGAATCAATAAACAGAACTCTATCCCATCCAAAACCAGTACACCCACTTGTAAGAATAAATTTGTTATATTCTCCCACTAATTTAAGTTAATTTCTTCCTCGTAAGACAAGGATCTTTGACATAAAATTGCTCTTTTTAGCCTCTTGTTTTATAACAAGACTTTTGCTGTCCATCTATCCTCCTTTTGACTAGTTTTAACCGCAGTTCCGTCGGTGACTCCACGTTCCCTGTTGAGCTGCTGCATAACACTTGCTGCTGACATCTGTAATCTTGTTACACACGTTTCTCTACCTTCCAGCATCATGCTGCAAGCTCTCTTTAACGATTAAATACACTTTAATGCGGTAATACATACTTTCATGTCTCTCTCACACAACTACCGTGATAACACTTAAGTCCCACATGTACCTCCTTCAGGTGTCAGTAAAATACGTCCAGTTCAGTTCGCTCCCTAAATAGCTACCTTTCTTCATCCATTGTGCTTTAAAATCCAGTCTTGCCTTTCTTGTTTCTCTACGTTCTTGTTTGCTGCTTCTTTTACTTTCACCTTCTGTCTGCAAATTTGTTTTTTCCAAGAATGTAAATGTTATACAGTTGTCAGAGTATTTCAGCAGATTTTTTGTTCATTTTTCAGAAGCAAATCCCAGAAGCCGTTTGACGAGCATATTCTTTTCATTCTTCAAAATGTTACATCGCTGAACAGTGCATACTGTGAAATTACAAGTTAAATAATGTAGTTAATGAATATGTCACTGGAACAAACTGATGAGTCTAATACGTATTGTTCTTTCTATGTTAGTTTGCAATAAAGCTCTTGGTTTAAATTTTTTTTGGAAGGAGTACATTCTGTGGAGGCTTGCAAGACCTGAATTCCAGGCTGATTTTCTTTTTTATTTTAATGATTATGCATAATAATAACATGATATAACAGATTAAAGCTGAACCATTAATAGAGCATTTATCTTCATGGTAGAAGCCCAGAAAAAAAGCAGTGGAAAGTTCTAGTAACAGCGACAGTGACTCGGGCTCCACTTCAGACACCTCAAGTGAAGGCATAAGTAGCAGTGACTCCGATGACCTAGAGGACGATGAAGAGGAGGAGGAGGATCAGAGTGCTGAAGAGAGTGAAGATGATGAATCTGATTCTGAAAATGAAGCACATCACAAAAACAAGAACAAGGTATGACGCCTCACTCTGCTCTCACAGTCTTGTCACTGAAAGCTGTTTGTGAAAAATGACCTGTTCACGTTTGTATCAGTGAGCAATTAACTACACATTAATGAATGCTAAAAATACTCTTTTTGGTTTTGCTTGAGCGTTTTCTGGGTTTTTTTTTTTTTTTGCTTCCTTTGTGTGTGTGCATCTGCTACAGCCTAGGAGTTAAACAACTGGTAGACTTATTTTTGTTAGAAAGAGGGAAATATGCGGAAACTGAGTGTTGTGTGCGACACAGTGTATTGAAAATAGATCTCTCTATAGATATGGCTTTGGCAGTTGCTTTCTTTCTGTCAGAGTGGTTACTTTTCCTCGTTGCCAATAGAAGAACAAGATTGGAATCTTGGGTATTCTGTTAGGTTTACAGTCAGAAATACATTTAAAAACAACCATGGTTTAGTGTTACTCCTCTCCTAAGCTTTGTCTTCACATGCTGAAATTGTATGGGGGAAAAAAGCCCTAAACGATAAATATATGGCAAGGTTGATTTTATTATTGTTCATCCTCTGGCAAAAATAGTGTAATTGTTTCCTGAGGACTGATGATGTGTTTGTTCTTTTTAAAAATAAATTCTTTAAATGATCTAATACGAACGGTCAAAAATACATATTTTGCAGGTGCTAATGCATAGTGGTGTAACAGATATGAAAAATGATGGACAAAAACCACACGAAAAGTCCCAAGAAAAAAGAACACACCAGCAGATACCTCTTGTGTCTGATTCCCAGACTCACTCATCATTCCAGTCCCAGCAGAAGCAGCCTCAGGTTTTGTCACAGCAGCTTCCATTTATTTTCCAAAGCTCTCAGGCAAAGGAGGAATCTGTGAACAAACACACAAGTGTAATACAGTCTACGGGATTGGTTCCCAATGCGAAACCTTTGTCTTTGGTACATCAAGCCAAAAAGGAAACCTATTTAAAACTCATAGTTCCTTCCCCTGATCTACTCAAAGCAGGGAATAAAAATACCTCTGAAGAATCTATCTCTTTGACCAGCGATGTAAGATCAAAACGGGTGAGTGAAAAATCACTGTTTTCTTGATTATTTGCAAGTGTTGACTGCTTAACAAGATACAGCATTGTGCTATCAAGATCTTTTAAATATAATGTTTTAAAAAAATATATGTATGTTATTTTCATGTCATAATTTTTGATGTGTTTTTAGAGTTGATAGAGATTTCTGAATGATGTAAATTAACTAAATTGTGTGGTTAATAGCTGCTGGAGAAACACTTGCCCTTCTGTTCGAACTGGCACGTGAAACAGATGCTGTAAGTAGATGTCAGCAGC
>JAOXNO010000078.1:154546-225310 GCA_028565335.1 Limnodromus scolopaceus
GTGGGGGTGTGGGGGGGTTGTTCTTATTTGTTTGCTGGTTGTTTTTTTTCTAATGAGCAGCAAATATTAGGCTTTAATTTTAGAGATGCTTCACTATACATTAAAAGTGCCCTGAACTATTCCATAACTGTATCTCTGAGAAGAGCCATCTACCTGGTGCACGTGCATGTGTGCATGCCCTAATGTACACCTCATGTAATCATATACTCAACTTATTGTCACATAATGCCAAACTTGAGTTTTGAGCTCATCATATAGTGGAACTTCACAGCTCTGCTGAAAGCAATCAGTGAGATCAATGGGTACAAAGAAAGCAAAGGGTTTGTATTCGATTTTAATATTGGGATTTGTTTGCTCTTTAAAGACATGAGGATATTCATGCACTGATACCTATTTAAAACTCATTGTGGCCATTGCAATAGATTTGATCTTTTTACTGGTCAGAACTCTATAGTATGTTTACATGTGTCTGGCTTAACAGTTCTGTAGCTTACCAAAATTCTTTGTAGAATCTCAGTTTATTTTTTTTTTTAATAGTGATTATGGTGACTACTGATGAATTTTCATAAATTCTATTCAGTTAGATGTGAATGGGGATTAGAAGAGAAAGAAAATCTAGCATTTTAAAATGTTAGGTTTGGTGTGTGTATATGCAAATAAATACATTTAAAAGTACATTTACCATGGCAATTTTCATTATTAAAAATAAACTTTGTTTTAAACTAAGTAGTATTGGTGAGGAGTGAACTGAGCTCTGATTCACACCTAACTCACAGTCCTCAGAGGGGATTGAAAACTATTTTTACCACATAATTTTTATTCCTAGACAAGAAGAGAAATGCTATTTTTCCTTTCAACTCCTATTTAATTCATATAATTCAAATAAGTTAGTTGTTTACATGGAATGGTTAAATAAATCATAATTATGAAAAAATAAGTCTTTGCCATTGGAGGAGGCTTCTGCTGTCAAATTTATGTTACGAGTCTTTAGCTGATGATACATCACCCGTTTAGTGGTTTGATTTCTTTAAACCTTTTACTGGAAACACGCACTGTGTGACTATTTATTTTTACAGATTTTCCTAATTACATAATCAGTTTTAAATGTTAATAACTTCAAAAATGTGTTGTAATTAACCGTATATTTTAAAATTGATTTAAACTGTATTATCTTTATCCATTCTATGATTTATTTTTTTTTTTCTGTCAGAGGATGTATTTTCTTTTTCTTTGGAAGAGTCTTGATACTTAAAGACAGTGTAAGCTTTAAATGCATTTCTGAGCCACTTCTGATTTAAGTTTTACCTGAAGAACTTTCAAATACTACTTCTTCAGAGTTAAATTAGCATATCACAGTACTTCTGAGTAATACCTTTTCCCCATGGTTTTGGTAATTTTTTTCTATACCAAGAGCCTTCTGTTGGTTTACTGCTAGTATTGTAGCCATCAGTGTGTTGTATTTACCTTGTGCTTTAAAATGAACAAATTACTAAAGCTGTTTTAACAGTCACTAATGAGACTTTGCTGAAATGAGTAATAAGTGGGGATTTCCTATGCCAGTACATAAGAGTAGTCTCTTTTTAAAATGTTATTTTTTCAAGATGCTAAATATCTTTATGAAAATCACTTCTAGAGTGATGTAGCTCCTCTACATAATGTAGATCAGCTTCACCATTAGTTGTGTTTTTTTTTTTCTTACTGTATTTATGGTGAAAATCACGAGAGAGACTTATATAACTTGTAGTTACTCATCTCTTCTGTTGTAGGTAGCTCCTGCTTTCCACCTACTAAAAATAGCTTAGCAGATGTTTAACATTTCATAGAATTCACCTGCCGGAATACTAAAAAAAAAAAAAGAAAACAAAATAAATAAAAAAAAAATTTCCCCATTTTATTCCTTTGTCTTCTTGTTTCTTTAGGAACAATATAAACAGACATTCCCAGCAGCACAGCTAAAGAAACAGGAATCATCTAAGAACCTGAAGAAGGTTATTGCAGCATTGTCAAGCCCCAAACCAACATCTAGTTTACCAGCTCATCAAAAACTCGCATCCTTGGAAAACAACCATTCTAATCCATTCCTGACAAATGCACTTTTAGGTAATCACCAACCCAATGGAGTTATTCAGAGCGTCATCCAGGAGGCTCCTCTTGCACTTACTACAAAACTGAAATCCCAGGCCAAGATCAATGAAAATGTAGCCATTTCTGGTAGTGTCCCCTTCTCTTTGCCAGTAAACTTGAGCGCTTGTGGGAAAAAACCAGCTGGTAACCGGACTCCTGTTATGCCCTCTACCTCTCCTGTGTTACCTGGTTCAGGAAAGGATAAACCAGTCAGCAATAATGCAGTAAATGCAGTAAAAACCCAGCACCGCCTTCATTCTGCAAAACTGGTGTTGGAGCAGTTCAGAGGGGTAGACTCGGATGCCCCCAGCAGTAAGGACTCTGATGACTCAAATGATGATGACGACGATGATGAAGATGAAGATGAGGATGATGAAGATGATGATTCTGATGATAGCCAATCAGGTGGTTTAATCTTTTTAATAGGAAAAGCAGAAACTTTATTTTTTGGGTGTTGAAAATATGCATTTCCCACCATATTTTAAAATAGAGGTAGGAAATTTTTGGGCAGCATGGTCTGCACAGTGTCCTGCAGATATCCTGGAAAGTAACATGTGTCTCCCAGTCCCCCATTGTGTGGTATCCAAAGTCATGGTTTGGGTATTCTGATAGTTGGTTAATATGGCAAGTGTACTTTCAGCTGTTCTGGTAAGATGGCTCTGGAAAGGTTGTTGGAGACCTACCTTCCAAATCAGCCAGCTAGCCTGCAGCTCACGTACTGCTTCTGTGGCCAGGTACCCAGGGAGGGGGTGGGGAGAATAGGCTGGTTGATGGTTAATTATTCTGGCAGGCAGAACCCATCTACAGAATGGGCTTCCCCAGCCACAGAGGGACTAAACAAGGCCTTCAAATTGTCAAAAGTGGCAAGAAAATCATGATTCTAGGCTTCGTTAAGGACCACGATAGTCAATGAGCAAGATTAGAGAAAAGTATCAGGACAGTTCTAAGGGCTGCAGTGTTCATAGATAGTATTCAGGCTACTATTTTAAAGGATCTTAGGCAATTCAGGAAGGCAAGGCCCATTTGAAAGCATTTATTGTATTCACAGTCGCTCCTTTCCCCCCTGTTTGCTGATATCCCTAGCGTCCAGCTCTGCCTTCATCATTCTCTTTCCCCTTCTCATCCACAGACCCTATACTAATCCTTTTTTTTCCCTCACAGATGTAGCCTACCTTCAGTTCCTTATCCTGTCTACCCTTTCTCTCTAAATTGTCCTTTGCCCAGATAGCCACGCTTCCAACTCTGACACCTTTCAGCCTGTACTCAGTTCCATCGTTGCCTCCTCTTCATGCCAGGCTTCACCTCCTACGGAAGCCCTTCCTGTGGCAGTGTTCCGCCACTGCCTGGCTTGCAGGGGGTGTCCTCGGTGTAGCTCATTCTGGGGTAAACAACCTGTTAAAATATTCAGCCTCTGTCACTCATCTCCTTGTGGGAAATCAAAGAATTCCATTTGAAACAAAAGTGCATTATCATGCCGAATTACTTTATGCTGTCATATTTGTAGTCATTTTAAAGTGTAGGTAGTTAATTATAACCTTCTATTTATACTCAAGAGATGTTTTTAAAAAAGATTAAAGTCAGAAAAGCTTGTTAATCAATAAGACAAAAGACTTTGCCAAGTGTTCGAACTTTAATGTATTTGCTATTAGTTATCAAGTCATAATGTACCTTTTGCCACACTTCTTTGAACAGAGTCTGACAGTAATTCTGAGTCAGACACAGAAGGGTCTGAGGATGAAGATGATGAGGATGATAAAGATCAAGATGAATCGGATACAGACACTGAGGGAGAAAAAACTCCGCTGAAACTGAATAAAACGTCCTCCTCTGTGAAGAGTTCTTCCATCAGTCACGCAGCTCACTCCACCCCTCTCCATCTCCAAGCAGCCAAGACCCCAAGCTCTGCGCCAGCTACCTTGTGTGCTGAGTCCCAGCCTGCGGTGTTTCTTGGGACAGCACCACCTGCTCTTACACCAAGTACACACTGTGGTATCTGGATGTTTTTTATTTTACTGCAATGTAACGTCTAAGTGGTATGTGCTGTAAAAATAGCTATAAAGGTAGTACCAGGTTAGACACTGGTATCTAGAGAGATCTCAACATAAGAAGGAAAATTTTTACAGTAAGAACAACCATTCACTGCCACAACCTCCCCATCGCAGGAGGTGTTGAAGACACAGTTGCACAGGGTGCTGGGTGATCTCATCCAGGCTCCTTTTCCATGAAAGGCTGGACGAGATGGTCTTCTGGGGTCCTTTCCAGCCTGGGCTGTTCTCTGGTTCTGTGATCTTTTGATGGGTGTTTGCAACAGACAGTAAAGTCACTCAGCAGAACTGCAAGTTCTCAAGACCTGAACGGTACACTTACTCCAGGATATTTTAGCTCATATAATTATTTGAGAGAAGGTAGGGTGAAATAGCCAGAGCTGATATTTATTGCATTAAAACTCTTTGTTATATCCTATTTGTAATTTATCATTTTATTCTAAACTACTCTCCACAGAGGAGAGATGGGTCACGTTCTTTGCAAAAGGTCCAAACTTCCTTTTTGAGAAGTGCATCTTCCACAATTTTGTCTGTGTGCATGGTTGATGTCCTACAGCTGTTAGAGAGATGAGGAAAGCGCCAGCCTTTGGCTCTTCATAAACCCCCATGTTTGGCAGTTGTCTCTATTAGATTATTGATTCAGTCTCTTGACTAGCACCAAACACAGAGCTCTTTGAGCTTTGAAAAGCTGGAATAATCCTGAAAATTTTCTTGATTGGGTAGTTGACTGAAATCTATTCACAGTGCTCTTTGAAGACTGAGCCTATTGTAATGTATGGATTTTTAAAGTAAAGAGGGTTTTTGCATTTTCGTCGCCTGTACTGGGAAAGTTTAAATATGGTCTAGTACAGAAAAACAGATGTGCAAGGAATTATTTTAGCAAGGTCTGAGAGAGCCAAACAAAGCAAGCAATTCTGTATGGCAAAACTAGATTTTCTTCTGTTAAAAATTTTAGAAGGGGTTAAAGAAAACTCAGAGGAAAACATTTCAAAAAGAGAATAGTTACATTCATTTTCTTGGGACTTGAGGTATATAATGGCAAGAATATTTTATCTTTATCTAAAATGATTTATCTTTTAGGTTTTTTGGGATTTAAGGAAAAAAAAGTCTATTTTAGGAACGTGTATTCATTTTGTAAATTTTCTTAGGTGTTAATCAGAAATTCTGTCTTAGGTATTTCAAAAAGACGAAGAGTAACGGATGAACGGGAGCTGCGTGTTCCTCTCGAATACGGGTAGGTTACCTATATGCCTGATATTCCTTACAAGGAGATAATACCTTCAAAAGTTGGTAAAGAAATGACAGTTTAAAAAATTTTGAGGCTGAATAATAAGGAAAGGACTTGAACAACTTCGATTTCCAACTCGTAGGTGACTGTGTATCTCTTTTAAAGTGTCAGCATATTTTATGTGTTAATTTTTGTTCATCAAAATTTTGTTCATTTCTTTTGCAAACATGCAAAAAAATCTTAGCGATTTTTCCACTGGAAGTGAATCCTGATGGTTAGATCTGAGCCATTATACACTCCAACTAACTTCCTGAAATATAGTTTCATGCCATTTAAAATCTGGTAATATGCAAGTAGCTTGATATAAATAAATCCATATATAGTCAGAGTTTGGACAATCTACATAAGAATAATTTCTGGTTTTGTCTGTTTGATTTATGATACTCTTGTAACATTTTAGATGTGTCTTTTTATGTAAAAATTTTAAATTGACATTAATTACTTGTTTTTAAAAAAGTATTGTTGTATGCAACTATCTCGTATTACTCCAGCTGGCAAAGAGAAACCCGAATAAGAAACTTTGGTGGTCGCCTTCAAGGAGAAGTAGCATATTTTGCACCTTGTGGGAAGAAGCTGAGACAGTATCCAGAAGTAGTAAAGGTACATTCCTCTTTTTAACTTCTGTGTTCTAATGCTACTAAGCATGCTTGCAATTAAAAAATGCCATTTTTTTTCCCTCCAATAAAGATGCTTATTTCAAAATATCCTGTGATGTGGGGCGTAATGTATCTCAAGCTGTTACTGATTTGATCTCCTATAAATGCATATTCCTTTGATAGAATATGCAAAACATTGCACTCACAAAGTTAGCTGTGCATCATAGCTGGGTTGTAATTATTTACAAGCTGAAGTGGAAAAATATGTGATTTTTTCAGTATCTCAGCAGAAATGGAATAATGGATATCTCAAGGGACAATTTCAGCTTCAGTGCAAAAATAGGAGTGGGTGACTTCTATGAAGCCAGAGATGGACCGCAGGTATCCGCTTTTTAAAAAGTAAAGTCTTTAATCCAAGGAACATTAACTTAAATTTAGGTGAAGTAATTTTTGCTACAATCTGAAGCATTGCCTGTTTTTAGATAATTCTTGCTAAAAATTGTGCATATTTCTTAATAGTAGTTACATTGAGATGCTGAGAGCTTGATCCTGGGCAGTGCTGAAAAGCACTCCACTGCATGATCTCCTTCGGCAGTGTTGGGAGCTGGGCATGCCTTGTGATCCACTCTGAGCCTGGGCTTGTCTCGGACCAAACAACTCTGAGCTATGTCTTTTATCTTAGTCAGTGTTCAGATGTTTCTGACTAAAACTCTATTTCTTCCTTTATTGAATAAACCTCATATTATAGTAATTTATATGTATGCGCCAAATCACACTCTTTATGTATTCATGTGCATAATATATATAAAAAGTGTTTAAATACAAGTATTTCCTGTATCAAGAACACCATCTGAGCTTCCTGAAGCATGGGATTGCTACAGAGAGGAATGCTGAGTTCTTTCAATTATGCTTTACAGTGATAGAACTGTTAGACTTTGTGTAGATAGATCTCACAAGAATGAGTAAAATTAGAATCTTAAGGAAATTAATTCTGCTTGTGCCACGCTGTGTTACTGTATTTTGGTCATGTTGTCATTTCTTCAGGATGTGCACAGAAGTTTTTTGACTTTTGTCAAAAGTCAAGTATATAAATATACTTGCTTTTTTAAAGGAGAAATATTCTCAGTATGTTACTCCAAGAATGTGGACAGACCTCACGCTCTCAGCAATCTTGAATTCAGATTCTAGTTAAGCCTTGTGATATGCTGTAGAAATACATAATGTTTCCATAGTATAAATTTGAAAGCCATAAAGTCAGGGTTTGTAGTTAGCAGCTACTTTGAGGTGATGCTTCCTGATTGCTGGCTTACAGGGTGAAACACTGCTAAACCCTCTTCATGCTCGGCCTTCCTATAACAACGATTGCAAGTTCATGTGGCTGTGAGCTCCATCATGTACCTAAATGGTTTGACTGGAACAATTTCTTATCCAGTGAATGTAATGTAATGTCAGGGTTTCTGCTGCCTTTTTACCCTCTTACTTTTTTTTTGTGTCCATTGCCCATATCACTTCATTAGTCTTGTCTTCTTCTATAGTTAACTCTTTCTTCTCCCTTTAATTCATGAAGTGATTTGCAGATTTTGCCCATCTTTGATGCTATAAAACTTCAGAGTGAAGGCATTGGCAAGGGCAGGTTTCTGTAGGCAAGGTTGCCAGTATGAATATTAAATTGCTGTACTTCTCACTGTAGTTTCTGCTTGTATGGTTTGTGGTAGGTTCCATTGAGACTTGGTTAGACAAAGGAAAACTTCTCTCTCTCTCTTTTTTTTTTTTTTTTTTTTTTTTTTAAAAGGTAGCACTTTCAGATGTGCTGAAGTGTATTTACATTTTATGTATGAGATTGTGAATTAATATTGTAATATAAACAGTTAAACTACATTCAGGCTGATAGTTCCACTTACTAAAACAGTATGTTTTTCTCATGGAGAGAATTTGCACCCTTTTTACTGAATTTTTTTGAATTGTCAAGCTTCAAAACAACATGATAATCATATCATCATGGATGTCTGGAGGTGATTCCAGGAATTTTATTACTGCTTTTGCTGTAATTTCAATTATCCTGTGTAGCCTTTCTTGGTTACTTTTCCCTTTCTTTGTTATTTATTTCTGCCATCTTTTGAGACAACAGCATGCATCCAAAGGGATTGGGTAAGTTTCACAAAGCTCAACGGTGGAGCAAGATGCAAAGAAAATTATCTAAGGGCTAAATCAGTTCTGTTGAAGAATTACCTATAACAAGCCAAAAATACATTGATTACCTGCTTCTAATCACGCCTGTGTTACTCTTCTGGTTCACAAGCAACTAGATATTATGGGTTATTCAAAGCAGTGATTAAACTGCTTTGACAGAGAAGCATGTCTTGCAAGAGTGGGCCATGAAATAGTAGGGTTAGAGAAATGTTTGAAGTTTGGCAAATGTGGAAATTCAGTGATAGAACCTTTAAACTTTAAACTGCTGTAGTTTAGAAAGATTAGCGTGAATGTGATTTGGGGTAATGGAGAGGGCATGGGTCCTTGCGAGCTCCACTGATACAGGTAGGAATGCTGCATCAAGTAGCATGTAGATGGAAGAGAGTGTATTGGAGCAATACTGAGCTGTGCGCTAAGTTTGCATCTTTCCAGCTTTGGTTAATATATAACAGCAAGAGTATCCATCTCAGAATGGTTGAGGTTGGGAGGGACCTCTGGGGGTCACCTTGTCCAACCCTGTGCCTAAGAAGGGTCACCCAGAGCCAGTTACCCAGGACCATGTCCAGACAGCTGATGGGCACTCCACAACCTCCCTGGACCACCTCTTCCAGTGCTCAGTCACTGTCACGGTGACAAAGCATTCCCTGATGGCCAGGGGGAACCCCTCGTGTTCCTGTGTGTGCCCATTGCTGCTCGTCCTGTCCCTGGGCACCTCTGCAAAGAGCCTGGCTCTCTCTTCTTGGCACCCTCCCTCCAGGTGTTTACAGACATTGGTGAGATCCCTGGAGCCTTCTCCTCTCCAGGTGGAGCAGTCCCAGTGCTCCCAGACCTTCCCTTTACAGAGTCATTATGTAGTTAGAGGAAACTTTACTCCTCATGTAGCTCCATTCACATCCATTTTCGTTGCAGGTGAAATATCAGTAAGGGCAAAATACAGACTTTTAAACTTGGGTATAGTTCTCTCAGAGTAATCGTGAAGTCATGGAAGACATGGCATGCACTTTTTTCCACAGTAAGATTTGCTGTGAAAATAATGTTGTTGTTGTTATTGTTGTTTTGTTTTTTTTTCCCAGCAAGTCTGACTGCTTGCCTAGGAAGGCACCTGAATTCAGGAACTGGAAAGGAGGAAAGGGCTTTAAGTACTTTTTCTCATCTCCTTAGTCTTCTTACATTAGTCTTACGCAGAGTATCTGATTATGTTTCTGCCTCAGAAAAAATACTATGCATCTTTATAAGGCATGAAGTCTACCTCTTTTAAGCCAATTCTTAAGCATACTGTCGTTTACTTAAGAGAAGTATTCTGTGAATGAGTATTTAGAAGTCTAAAATATTTATTACAGATGCAATAGAAATACGCTACAAAGCAGCCAATGATAAAATCAGCTGTCATACGCATTTGTAATGTAGTAGTAATTACTTGCTTCCTTTTCTAAAAACTTGAATTTAAAATGTTTGTCCTATTCTGGATTCTGCAATGCAATTTAGAAAGCTTTGTTGTTAGCATTTTCTCACAAATCTAAACTGAAACTAATTAGGATGTCTGCTTCTTGGAAAGCGCCTGTGATTTTGGTCATTAGTTTTGTTTGCAGGCTTTTATCTTGATTCTGCTTCCATGCATAGTTATCTGGTGCCTTTTTGGCAAATATCCTGATTACGTGACAGTATTGTAATAGATGGTAGATGCCTGAAGGTGAGAAACTGAATTCCTTTCTTATTTTTATTAGTTTCAGCAGTAAAACACAACATTTCACGGTGTTACTCCTTTTTTTTCTCTAGTGTTTGTGTAGTGAAACTTAGTTTTTTATGGAAGCCCCTAATTTTCATATGTTGGGGCACAACCCCCATATTTTTTCTTTAGAATATTGAAAATCCACAGAATATAATATTGTACATTCTTTTAGTAGAAGTGTATTTTGGGTTAGATTTTAAAAGATACCTGAGCACAGAAATATAGATGGTCATTTAACTCCTGCTTAGCCCTTAATGGCTCTGTTCTGGACTATTTTTGTTTTGTTCTCTCTTAAACTTGTGGAAACTTCTTGCATCCACAATGTCCTTTGGCAGGACTTTTAAACAGTCTTCTCCTCATTCCTTGAAACGGCAGCTCTTTTTGCTTATTGAAGCTTCTACTGGCTTCATTTGATGGCCTCTGGATTCTCTTTTGGGAGGAATTAGGAAAATGTAATATACATCCATGGTGTCTGTGGCACTAATGATCTCGTAGACCTCCATCTTTCTTTTCCACATATTTATTATCATCGGTATCATTAACTATAGAAAATACAGGTACAGAGCAAGAGCAACGTCTGTGGCAGGATCCGAGGTACTTCTTGAAATATGGCTTCTCTTCTCCCTTTTCAGTGAATTGTATTTTGCCTTCTCCCCCTTCCCCCGCCCCTTCCTCTGGCACTTTAGATGCGCAGGATAAGATGTCCTAGGTGTCAGGTTGGAGTGGGTGATAATTATAGTATTAAAACCAGCTTACAGTGCTCAACAAACTGAACCTATGATAGTTTGTAAGGCAGGTACTAGATGGTGAAATGGAAGTGTACCCCTAAGTAGTACTCGTCAAGTTAGAAAATGAATTAACTTCTGTTTAAGTGGCAGAGGTAACTGTTTTGGATTAAAAAGTTGTTAGTGATGGTGCATTGTACACATAGCAATATGGTCATGATTCTGAACAGCTTGTTTTTAGGAACATAGCTAATACCAAAGCCCTTTGGAACGTCTGTAAACTAAGTGTGAGATTTACTCTTGGGATGGTCTTTACTGGGAGGGATTCAGACTTCAAAAAAAGGTATCTCTGCAGATACTGAGAGCTTTCTTGGAATCTGAATGTTTCATTGGCAAAATGTCATTTCTTTTGTCAAATCATATATTAAACTTTTGTAATTATGAAAAATAAGCAGAAAGAATTAAAAGATAAATTGTCAGAATAAGCAAGTTAAAATGTATTTTATGGTACAGTAAATTTGATTTCAGTATTTATATGTAAGTGTGAAAACTTTGGTAATGCAAATGTATATTTTCTGAACATATAATTAATGTGTTTTATAAGTTACCGACTTTCATTCTTGCTTTAGCAGACACTTTTAAAATCTTTTACAAACCTTTGAAAGCAGATTACGGAGTAGTCTTGAAGGATACTTAGTTTACATTTTCCCTCTCACATTTTTCAAAAACTTGGGGAAATGGTGAAAGATGTTACAATTTTTAAATACTCATGTTCAGTGAAACAGGATCAGGTAGACTGTGTTCCTGTTCTACTCAGTAGATGCAATAAAGTATTTTTTATCAGTTGAAGTAAAGCCATTTCTATGTGAGGAATAACTTGGGTATTTGCATTAACAAAGTAATTCAGTATTGGTTTTTGAGATTCCACAAAAAAACAGTGGTAATAGTGAAAGAAAAGCTTGAATGTATTGCTGCATACTGTTTAGTTAGAGAATATAGTTAACTTTTAGTTCAGATAGATGGATTCTTAAAAGTTAGAAACTTTTGTTTGCTTCAAGTTGGTGCAGAAATTAATTTTCTTGCAGTGGTTGAGGGAAGAACTAAATTCTACTTAATAAAACTTCAAGGTTAAAATGAGTCTGTGTTTTTTCAACTCAGTTGTTGAGATCTACAACACTACAGAAAGCAATATTTGAATTTTTGAAAATACACTACTGTATGTGCTTGTTATGGATGTCAAAATTTCTGTAAACACTAAGAGTTGGAAGACAGTGACTTGTAGCTTAAGACATTTTTTCATTCACGTTGAGCAGCCGATTATGTGAAAGTAGAGTAGTTCTTTGAGTTTACATAATGAGGAAGAATCTATTTTGCCTCTTAAAAGGGTTGAGCAACAAGTGATTTGGTCAGAAATAATTAAGAATGACAGCAGTGGCATACCTGCTAGCTAATGACTGTGAACATCACTGAATAGTCTTCATAATCATGCGTAGTAGTACAATTTACAAAAGTTTGTAGTGATAAGCTGTTAATATATAGATTCTGTGCGTCATCAAAACCTTGTTCTATGCAAATAGTACATCACAGCTCTTGCATGTTTCTTATATAAATGTAACTTATTTGAAAAAAAAAACCCCAACATATCTCCTGCTGTTCATGTTCTCAGTTTCTTAGATTTATTTTTCCTTTATTAAATCTGTGTTTATAATACCTGTCTGTGAAATGTGTTAATTAAAAGGGTGTGCAGTGGTGTCTCCTGAAGGAAGAGGAAGTCATTCCCCGTATCAGAGCTATGGAAGGGCGAAGAGGACGACCACCAAATCCAGACAGACAGCACTCTCGAGAGGAGTCAAGAATGAGACGACGCAAAGGCCGACCTCCAAATGTTGGTAGCACTGAGTTTCTGGACAACACTGATGCAAAGCTTTTAAGAAAGCTCCAGGCTCAAGGTAAGAAGTTTTTACTGTTTTACAAACAGAGGGTAGTGGTATATAGAGTTCATGGCTTTTCTAAAGAGGAGTGATGTGTTTCACTAGGGTATTAGACCTCGATCCTCTCCATCCTTAGTCTTCTCCTCTCTGAACTGAAAAGCCCAAGTAGTTTTCCCAGAAGGTAGTTGTTCCATCCCTTTGATCCTCTTATGTGTCCTTGAATTTCAATATTTCTTTTCTATGTGTATTACCTTACATTTATCTATGATGAGGCTCCTCTGCTACCTATGCCCACTGTTTTGCAGGGCTCTTCCAGAGCCTCTTGCTGTCAGCACAGCCTTGGATTTTCCAGAATGTTTAACATCATCTTCCGATTTCAGGATTTAACTTTGCAGTCCCCTTTACAGGTTTCATTGATGAAAATAGTTATTAAATAGAGCTGATTCTAACATTGATTTGTGAAGAAAACCTCTACTAACTCTTCTTCATCACAAAAGATGACTGCTGATCTCTGCCCTTCACCTGCTATCATTTAAAGAGCTTTGAGTCTGTGAAGCTTACCTTCAATGACATAACAGCTTAGTTTTATTATATTGGACTTAAAACTTAGTCAAATACCTTCTGAAACTAAATACATTGTGTCCATTAGGTTCTCTTTATCTCCCTGCTACTGACACTCATTGAAATTAGGCTGAATTCCCCTTCGTAGAAGCCATGCTGTCTGAACTGATGGTGTTTTATAATGCACTCAGTGCGTATATGTAAGACATAATATGTACAGTAAGACTCTACCACCTCAACGGGAAAGGAGATCTGAATCTGCATTTTCCAAGAGTGTTTGTTTGTTGGTGAGAGTCTCCAATTCTGTGACCCAGTGGTTGTTAATAATACGGTAAGCACCCAGACCAATGTCTCTGATTTCATGTTAGTGTTCCTTCAGATTTCTCAGCTTACTCTGTCTCCTGCCCTGGTGATCTGCTAGTGTCTGATTTGCCTTCTTGAGCTAATACTTCTTTTACCTCCAGTTCATCTAGATTGTCTGACCTGTCTGCTGTGGATGGTGCACTGAGTAGGGGAATCTACCCGACATCCGCAGCAATAGAGACTGGCACAAGGAATTCAGTAATCTTTTTTTCTAAGGCTACTTTTTCTATCCTGTTCATTGTTAGGTCCCACTGATTGCATTTCTGGCTTCGTGTTGTGATGTATGTAAAGATCTTTCACTGTCTGTTTAGGCATCCTTTGCAAGGTGCTCTTCAGATTCTTTTTTAGCCTTTCTAACTCTTTTAGGTTGGCATGTCGTAGGCTTTCCTGTGCTTATTTGAACAAGCTTTTAATTTTTTACGTGCTCACCGTTTTCCTATGACGGCCTCCTTTTCTGAAGAGCCACATATGGACTGCCTTTTTTCCTTCTTTAAGCCTTTTTTCCTTTTTGCTTTGGCTTAGTGTTTACCTGAACAAGTATACATGTTTTTGAACTGTTTCTAGGTTGCTCTCTTGCGGAGTATGAGTGCTTGAAGACTGCTCCTGTACAGCCTCTTTTAGGGTTACACCAAATGGACTACATAGTTCTCCCTTCATTTGTTATTTTTATGCTGTGTGACTGTGTAGAAAGCTGATCTTCAGCCTGTAAATCTCGTTCTGATATTCCTTTAACATTGGTACCTTGCAACACCATGTATTATTAATCATCCTTCTACTGTGTCTGTGAGGTGTCTATTACATCTGGGTTATCATTTGATATCAAGAATTCTAGTTTCCCTAATTTCTTTTAAGACTTCTTGGCTTGATTTAGAAGTCATTAGATTTTGTTCAATACAGCACAGACTAGTTGAATGGAAATACAAGTGGTCTGACTTGTCGTTCCTGGCTTTTGCAGTATAGGTGTTTGTTTCCCATCTGTTTTGTTCGGGCACATGCTGAGCACTAACTACATCCTCCTCATGGGTTGTTTCAGTTCAGATGAAGCGGTCCTCTGCATCTGTTGGCCTTTCCATAGTTCATAGTCTAAGTTCACTTCTCTGACGTAAATTCTAATTTCCAGCTACTGGCTCTCTTTAGATTGAGGTGCCGCTTACCCTCCTGTATGGTTTCCCCTTGACCGTGAAGGCTCCCCTGTTGTTGTGTAGCTGCCCTTGCTATCTACAGCAGCATCTTATCTAAATGTGGATTTTCCATGTGTCTGCCTGTGTCTCAGTCGTTTCCCATGAAGCTGACAGCGTTTAGGGGAATGATGTCAAAGAGGTCCTGGACCTCTGTCCTGTGAATAGCAAGCTGAATTCAACCTCCAAAAAACCTTTCCTACAGCTGTCTTACTTCAGTGCGTCCATACACAGTTCGCCTAAATTTTCTCACTTAAAATAGTGGAATGCTTGAGGAAGTTACTAAATAGCAGAAGAGTGGCTGGCTGTAGGTAGCCACAGTAAAGAGAAGTATGACCCAGATGAGAGTGCTCTTACAACATGTTAACAAAGGATTAGATGACTTATAAGGAAATCAGTATTTCCATGCTTTCTGAATAAAATGTTGATTTAGTACTCCGAGACAAATGTTTTCTACTTTAAGAGGAAAGAAGAAATCAGTTTTTAAATGAAGCAGCATTATTGGCCTCGTGCTATCACTTCAAAGATAATTTTTTCCTCCAAAGGTCATATTTTCTTTTATGTAGAAGGTATCCATGTTCATCTGCGCTGTTGATGTAGTTACTGTTACATAAGATACCACTAAAGGTAGTTGATAGTGAAATGTTGTCAAGATAAATGCGTACAAAACAAATCTTGTTTTCTCTGTCCTTACCTCAAGCAGATGTCTGGAATATGAGCTGTATCTTTATTGTTGAACGGCATTGTTTTTATGAACTTAATATTTTCTTTTGGTGACAGAAATAGCTAGGCAAGCAGCACAAATAAAGCTACTGAGAAAACTCCAGAAGCAAGAACAAGCTCGAGCTGCCAAAGAAGCGAAAAAACAGCAAGGTAAGTATTATTTTTAAAAGTTTGTGCAAGCTAGCAGATTATTTTGGAAAGTGTTAATGAAAAGTTACCTGTCTTTTGAAATATTCTGCTGATATTAATCTTGTGTTTGCTGTTGTTTGTTAGCTATTATGGCAGCTGAAGAAAAACGAAAGCAAAAGGAGCAGATAAAGATAATGAAGCAGCAGGTAAACTTTATGTGACTGCTAAATAAGATCTTTAAATTACATTTTGAATTATTGAATTAGGGGTATTTTAATTATTTAGTAAGTTATTAAGTATGCTGATTACAAAGTGAATGTTGTAGATCTAGTTTTAAAGGCCACACAATGTATATTATTTAAAATTCTAAAATCCGTTGTTGTTCATGTTGTCACGACATCCCAATTTTGTCTGTGTAGATTTAAGTCACCCAATGCAATTGCTTTCCAATATCAGTAAGAGATTAAAAGACTGCTACTAAAGTACAGTGATGTGGTCTTCCTTTATTTGGTTCTGTGAAAACAAGCATTATTTTGCTTCTTACATAAATACTGGGATAGTGCAATTAGCTGCTTCAGTGATTCTGGCTGCCTGTCCCTGATCTGAAGTTGTGTGCGAAGGGTTGTGTCTCAGTATGGCACTGAATTAATATGTGCTTTTAAACATACAAGTATGGTTAAATACTGTCACAGCAAACACTTCCAATAAAAATAAGCTCATATAAACTTTACCAAATGAAGCTCCTTATAGAAGCAGGCTTTTAAATTTTTTAACAGATTAAGAAAAGTTATGTAGTTTGGGAATCTGAAACTTTTTTAAAGGGAATAATTTGCATCCAAAAATATATTTGCATGGTTGTTCTTTATATTCATTCTGTTCAATATGAAACTTACTGCAGAGTTCAGAAATTAAGTACTTTGACTGGTAGAAGTCAAAGGACAAGTTTTTTAGCTTTTGGTGAGAAGACATTTTTTATGTTTGGTACCGTTACTGCTTTAGGTTTTTACCCTCTTACAGTGGCAGAGAATAAGTGTATAGAACCTTCTAAAAGTATGAAAAATTGACTTTAGGGGAGAAATTTTACCTGTACTACTGTTGAATTAGAATGTGAATGCATAGTACAGATGGAACATTTAATTATTTTTGAAAAAGAATGTTTAAATATTATTTGAATTAACTGTTTTGTGTTCAGTGTTCATATTCTTATTATAGTAGTATATATAGAGGCTTAAATCAAATGGAGATGGTAACTTTAGATTTTTCCATTAAGAAAGTGCTCAGTATAGAGGTTGTCACTCTACCATCTGTGAGTTGGACTGGGAAGGTCTGGGAGTGCTGGGGCAGCTCTGCCTGGAGAGGAGAAGGCTCCAGGGATCTCACCAATGTCTGTAAACACCTGGAGGGAGGGTGCCAAGAGGAGGGAGGCAGGCTCTTTGCAGAGGTGCCCAGGGATAGGACAAGCAGCAACAGGCGCACACTGGAACATGAGAACTTCCCCCTCAACATCAGGGAACACTTTGTCACCATGAGGGTGACTGAGCACTGACACAGGTTGCCCAGAGAGGTTGTGAACTAATCCCAAAGTTTGCAATGATTGCATTTCTAAATCAATGTAATAAGACTTTATACAGATTTTTAGCAACTAATTCCCGCAAAAGAGTGAGTTAGAATATGGTTACACAGCATCCATCTGTGGCGTGCTTAGCTTGATCATTTTCTTCTTACCACAACGAAATATGCTGAAATGTGTTGCACTGCCTCTGGCTGCTGTTTTGGTTACTTTTTTTTATTATTTCACTCTTCAGCATGTATAAAACTCCATCCCCTAAACTACATATTAAGGCATCCAAACTCATCATCAATTACTTCAATGCTCTAAAAATCTGGAGAAACTGAAGTGTACCTAACTGTGAATAAATTGTCCAAGTGCATGTGGGTGACTGTTACTGGCTGGCAGAGGATGTGCTTTGGGTTTCACAGTACTCGGGTTCTCTGTGTTGCCCTCGGTTACTGCAATGACCTGAAAGGCTGCTAGAACCAAGGCAGAAAGTAGTGATTTGAACCCTATATTTCTTATATTCAGGGAGATCACATCAAAACATCGTGTTTTTCATGTCACAGCTCCCATTTCCATTCATTCCTAAATAGCTCCACTATTGCTAATTTGAATTTGAATGCTGCTAGTTCACTTACATTATCATTAATCTGGTCCCCTTAAGGCTGTCAAAAAAAATACACTGCTATGACAACTTAAACATGAACACCTGTGCATAACTAGGAGTTGGTTCCTTCAGGGATACACCAGACATCTTCCAATGCTAGTAAAAATTCTAAACTCACTGTGCTGTGTGGACACAGTTGACTACAACGGGTTTGAGACTTGTTAACAAGTATGTATGTATAAACTTGGAAATTTTTTTTTTTTTTGTAAAATTAAATTTATTTTCTCCGTACTGTTTTTTTAAAAAGAAATAACTTTCTTCCCCCTGTAGGAAAAAATTAAGCGAATCCAGCAAATCAGAATGGAGAAAGAACTTCGAGCTCAGCAAATTTTAGAGGTAAAAATAATGGCTCAAATATAATTTTTGTATTGCCATTTTGAAGAATGTTGTTATTTTATAGTCACACATGCACTTAGGAATGTAACTAAATATAACAGCTCTAACAATCTGGACTTCAGAAGGCCAGTTCAAAAACCTGTCTTAAAATACTGTTCTGAAAAACATTTCTATGAACTGCGACCCAAATCTTGCAAGTGTTCACTTTGGTTCCTGACTGTCTACACAAATAGTCTTGTGTTTGCAAAAGTTAACAGCATAACTATTCCTTTGTTAGAAAACAAGTTTGTACTAATAGGATGTTAAAGCAGTATCATGCTGTGCTCTGCATGAACTGCAGTGGATTTAAAATACTAAGTTTATATATATGTTAAAATATACTGGTGTACTCTACCAGTTTGCTAGGATACTAGCAGAGATAGATTGCTAGTTTTCAAGTTTCTATTCCTGGAAAAATTAATGGTAATCTCTCTGCCATTTGTATTTTATTGTTTCTGTGTACACTCAGTGTCTCAGTTGTAGTAGCCAGGTGAAGCGATTTGGAGTGGGGCTTGGAATTCTGGCTTCACTGTAAAAAGTAAATGAATTGTGAATACATTTATTATGAAAGCTGCATTGGGGAAGAAATCTGTTGCAATGTACACAAGATGTGGTGATGTTTTGAACTTTTAAAGGCACATAACTTTATTTCTAGTCAGATTATTTTCAAGTTGTGATGGTGCTGTTGTGTGACCTGTTTTGCATGCACAGGCAAAAAAGAAAAAGAAGGAAGAAGCAGCAAATGCCAAATTATTGGAGGCCGAAAAACGAATAAAGGTTAGTTTAGAGGAGCTACAAAACCAAAAACTTTATGGTGCATAATCTATGTTGATGTATAAAAGCAGTAAATTTGGAAAGATATTAAATGATAATGCAACTGTATATAGAGATGGCATATGAATAACGTGTACGTATGCTTACGTAAATACTAGAAGCATACACAGAGAAAAGTCTGTGTATGTGCCATACACACGCAGACATGTGTTTGTACATACACACATGAACATATAGAGAGACAGTAATTTTTTGTGTGCTCTTACCATGAATTTTTCTTACACGACGCTCGGTTTGCAGAACTTAAAGTGCTTGTGCATTAACATTATTCACAGTATTCTTTTAAGCACACTATCAAAAAACTTTGTTGCTTCTCAACAAGTATACAAGACTACAGAACTCTTTGATAAACATAGGAAAATACATTTTATCTATGTACTCCTGTTACTGCTTTGGCATTCTCGGTGTGTTTTAACATGAAACCCCCAACTCAGTAGACTTGCTGTCATGTACACACTATGTCTGCTTCTCTGTGGTCAGATTTTGGGGGGTGGAGAAGTAAGAATTTAATTCAGATGTGCTGTTGTAGTGTGGCAAAAATGTGCAACTTGAGAGTAAATTTTTATAGATATTTTAAATTAATATGTTCTTTTGTTTAAGGAAAAAGAGATGCGGCGGCAGCAAGCTGTTCTACTGAAACACCAGGTTGGTATAGATTCAGTTGGCCAAACAGACAGAATGCCAATTGGACCTGCTACTTAAGCTGTATGGGGTGGGGGGAATCTTCCAAATACGCCTTTTTTAAATTTCTGGGTTTGATTCCTTCCCAAATTTTCTTCCATCTTATGATTTGTTGCTTTGCTTTGGTATTGGGGTCTTTTGGGGGATTATAAATGGATTTATGACTTTGTGATTTCTGTTTCATAATGTTGTGCCAACTCTTTCTACCAGGAGTTGGAGAGGCATAGACTAGATATGGTATGGGTATGTTTATTTTTGTACATCTAACACCGCATTGTGATTTGGTTGTGATATGGTTGTCATAGCAATGCATAAAACGTAGCACTGGCTGCTGTCATTACATACTGCTGCATGGCTTTACAGCACAGTGCATTGCATACATCTGCTTGTCTGTCTGTGAAGGGAAAAAAAAGACATCTTGAACGTGTATACATTGAACATGGCAATAAGTAAATGAGATTTTAAGCCAGAAATCTTTGTTACTGATGTCCCAATAGAAATTGGACTACTGCATAAAATCAGGGATTAATTATTGCAAAATTAATAGGTAGTCACTTGGATAATTTTTGCAAGCCTTGTCCCATTTACTAGGAATGAATCCAGGTATTTTAAATACAATTCGAATTAACTTATTTTAGAAATCAGGATGATTTCTTTCCTAAGTTTTTAAGGTACTGAGGAAATCAGCTTTCAGTCGGTGGTAAATATACAATGTTACAAGTATACAATAAAACATCAGAATGTAATTGTAGCCTCACTGAATTAGATGGTGAAATTCTCATAGCCTTTAATGGGGCCAAGTTTTACTCTATGGCTTTTAAGGCGAAAAAATCTATACTTGATGCTCTAGAATACAGCTCTTTAATGCATTTGAAGTTACTGACATAATTTATTGAGGGACAGGCATCAGTAAACACAAGTGTTGTTGCGTATGTATATACGCCATCACTCGCTCGATTAAAAATGATCTAGAGCTGAGAAAATTAATCACATTAATTTCTTGCTTGGTTACAAAAATGTTAATATTTGCAAACTTTAAAAATGACCAGTTGAAAAATTCTCCTGAATTGGCTCTTGAAGAAGTAAATTGCAAGTTCCATAATAGCAGATGTAAGGTAACTGACCTGTTCCAGCCAACCATTATGCTTTTTGTTCTGCCAGCTTATGAAGGAGCATCACAACTGACCATAAGTAAATCTGTATGCTTCTTTTTTACACTGTCTCCATGTTCATTGCTTTACTTTTTTGCTTTTGATTGTTCTTGTATTTGCTTTCTAAACCTGAACTAAAACATGCACAGACTTGGCCATTCTTGTCCTATATTTAGTATTTACTGTGACTTGTCTATTAATGCTAAATTTGATACTCAGCTTTTTTACCGATTTGAATATGTGGATTAGTTTTGTTCTAATCTCACCTGCTTCAATAGGAACGAGAAAGAAGAAGACAACATATGATGCTTATGAAAGCCATGGAAGCACGTAAAAAAGCAGAAGTGAGTATTAACCTCATAAAGTTTGAAGTTTTCATGGTGATCTGTACAAGAGGAGTCCTTTTGGTGTGCCTTTATGTATAATTTCATTTGTGTATGTGGCAGGGGCAGGGAAAGAAGCAATAGGCACAAATTGAAATACAGGAAATTCCGTTTAAACTTAAGAAAAACTTTTTTACTCTGGGGGTGGTGGTTGAACACTGGCAGGGATTGCCCGGTTGGGTTGTGGAGTTAGAGTTTGCTGGAGCTGTTACTGGGGGCGGCAGCAGGGACAGGAAACACGCAGGGATGGGGAGTGGATTTTAACAAGAAGGACCCCTCCATCCCCACTGTTTCTGCATAAGAAGCAAATAATGGAGTAGTTGCTTCAGAGTCTTTGGTATTTCCTGGAAAAGAAGTTTTATTTTCTCTTCTTGACATTGTTCATGTGTGTAAGAAGAGTAAGGACGTCATCATACTGAGTTGTCAGACTTGCTGAACAGGTTTTCCTCAATACTTACCTGGGGTGAAAATACACATCTTATTCCAGTCCAGGATTCTTAAAGTTGTGGATTTTGTAGCTGAGTCTAGATTTGGACCACACTGAAACCAAGCAAATAGGATTATTATGGCTTAATAATTTTATTTTTTCTCCTTCAGTAGAAAGCACTGCTGCACTATAGAAAAACAACAAATGAAGTGTATATTTATTTTACAAAAAAGATGCGTCAGAAATTCTGAACCAAGAGATAGAGAAATCTAAGGTCCTAGATGTGCATGTG
Source organism: Limnodromus scolopaceus (assembly GCA_028565335.1). NCBI lineage: Eukaryota > Metazoa > Chordata > Aves > Charadriiformes > Scolopacidae > Limnodromus > Limnodromus scolopaceus. Next base: position 176,494 of record JAOXNO010000078.1, read on the forward strand.
TCATTTTGTGTACATGCATTTCACTTGGTCCATCCCTGAATCTAGTTATATAACTTTTCTTCTTTTTTGAATGTAGTAATATTAAGCTGATAACAAAAAAGGGGTTAATTTCACTTTCCAAGATTTCACACTTCTTTTGATGCTGATTATCTAACCATCTAGATTTCTTGTTCTGTTTTGTTTCTGAAAATAAGACTATTTTTAAAATAACTGCCCTTTCCTTATGGTGAGTGCTTCTTATTCTTGTGACTGCTTTCATTTATGGAAATCTAGTATATTACAGAAGGACCTAATAACACTTGCTTATTATGAGGATTAATGCTAAAGATTAAATACACGTTCTGTGCTATTGAATTAGGTGGGTTTGGGGCAATTGAATTAAACTATTCCTTTTAAAGTACTGCAAAATGGAGATGTTATTCATAATTACAATGATTGCTTATGAGTTAAGGGAACTCTAGATGCTTTACTTGGAGGAGAAATACTCAAGAAACACTGATAGTGTGTATTAGCACAACCTAATCCAAAATCCATCAAAACGTTTTCATTGAGGCCTTTAACTACTTACGTTTTACTCTTAGCTGTGCTATTGCATGAAAGACACGGAATTTTCCCTGCTCTTAGGCTAATGTAATAGTGTTTTTGTAACAGAATTTGGTTTTACAACCAGTTGAGAGGTTTCCATTTCATTAGAAGGCTGCAGAAGGAATCGAAGGAAAAGTCTTTAGCTTTGACCTGAGAAGCAGTTTTAACGACGTTGTTCGTGACTGAGGTGGCTTGAGAAAAAGCCTCTCGTACAGGAGCACCACACCCTGCTTATTCAGGTTATACTGCAGTAAATGAGACGTTACCAGCTAAAACAACTCCAGTGTTTTTAGCTTTATTGGTTTAAAATAATACAGTAGTTCATGCTGCATTACAGACGGCTAAAAAAAATTACCTAAAAAAAATATGTATGACAGAATAGCATTGATGATAAAACCAGAGCCATACAGTGTGATGAAACTTCTATTAGACCATGATAAACTACTTTACATCTTAATAATCCTGAGGCTGTCTTCAGTTTTAACCCTGATATTATTTTAAGGGGGACTATCAATGCTAAAGCATAATGACTTTTTTTATTTCACTTGTTATATATTTCTATATCCTGAGACTTTTATAAATAAATTACAGATAGCTAAGAGATTGAAGTACAATAACCATTGTTACAGCATCTAGTTGTCAAAGAAATTGTTAAAACTTTTCTCTTAGATATGTTTTTAAATTTAAATTAAAGTGATAGACCTAAACAAAGAAAAATTAAATAATACTTCAATGCAGGGAAGAATTTCCGGGTTGACTCTTAAGCCAAGCAGGAAAGGTGTCCTGCCAGCTGGTTTCTGACTCAGTATTTTGTGTTCGGTAGTGGTGTCCCGGGGTGTGCAGTGAAGGGTGTGGGCAGGGGATGGGGAAGGTGATGGAGCTCCAAACCCAGCATCCATTAGGTCTAACCCAGGTTGGAGAGCCATAGTTAGTGTGGTGTTCTGTGTGACTCCAATGTAGGGGGTGCTGGAAGAGAAAAAGAATATATGGTTGACTTCTCACTTAATTATTCCCTTTCTCTTGCTATACAGAATAAGATATTAGTGACTGTTCAATTTTCGATTGCATGCTAAGTGCGTGGTAATTGAAGGCCAGAAGCCGTGTGTGTTGAAATGATCGGTTGTGTTTTATAAGTTACTTGTATCCAGTTTACATATTATGGCAATTTTTAAACTATGTGTTGTCCAGAGAGGTCTCCCCAACTACAGTTTTCTTGAGAGGCCTCTGCGTTAGTGGAGTTGTATCTATGATGCTGGTGTTTAAGCAGGGCCTTTAAAACCAGGTGCTGTGTGTGTACAGCAGCTTCTGGAGCTGTTTTCACTCAGTCGCCTTCCTGACATGGTTCTCCAAAAAATCTCTTGGTGTGAACATACTCAATACCTGTTTCCATGTGGACAGGAGAGAAAAATAGTGCATCTTGTATTTCCTCACAAATCTGATGTTTTTGTTCTATTTCTGTAGTTTCCCCCTTCCCCTTACTTGAATACAAGTTTCTTAATTGCTGTGGTAGTTATTAAGATTACATAAGTAGTGCTTTTCAGATTCTTAGATTATTCCATTGTCAGCATAATATGTGGGGTTTATTTTCTGTCCTTTCAATTCTGTTTAAGGAAAAAGAGCGGTTAAAGCAAGAGAAACGTGATGAAAAAAGATTAAATAAAGAGCGTAAACTGGAACAGCGCAGATTGGAATTAGAAATGGCAAAGGAGCTGAAGAAGCCTAATGAAGATATGTGCTTAGCAGACCAGAAGGTAATCATAATCATGTAAACTTATTTACTTGCTTCTTGTTTCTGTGTTTTTCCCTTGTGACAGTAACTTTTTTTCTTGCAGCCACTCCCAAAGCATTCAAGTTTCTGTCTAGGTAATTAGATAACTATTTGAAATATACACAAATACAAGATACTACCAACACTGAAGTAGCATATGTTTAGTTAATTAAAAGCATTTTCTTTAAAAGTGGCCTGCTTCCCAAAAGGCATTTGCATGATGCTTCAAAAAATATATCGATTACTCTGAGTTATTTTTACAGCAGGAATATGCATCATGTCTCAGTCCACAGAGCTTGTCTCGTGTGCAACTATTCTAAGCTGTTACTCAAAAAGTTACTCTCCCAGTCTTCTGTGTTCTTAGTTCTTGTCCTTCAGGGCTTGACGTAGCTCGGGTTCAAGCCCTCTCTGTTCCAGAGAATTCCCCTCCCTGTGTCCATCAGATATTTTTATACAACCTTTTATAGTATTTTGGCTCAGAATAGAGCCTCAGAGCATCTCCTGGCCCAAACGTAAGTATTTATTACTCTTGCCTCTTACGATACATGAAAAGGTAAACGTATTTCAGCTTTGAATTAAATTTTCTGGATGGGATGTGGAGGGGCAGCTTCTCTATAGTTTTTACCTTCTGGCGTTGTCATGCTGTAGGTCATGTGGAAGTGTCAGCCGAATTGCCTAGCTAGTATCAAAAAAGTTTTCTTTTGAAATATACTAGTAAGTCTTTCATTGTTTTTGTTTACTTTTCAGCCTTTGCCAGAATTGCCTCGCATCCCAGGCCTTGTTCTTGATGGAAGCACGTTTTCAGATTGTCTCATGGTAGTGCAGTTCCTGCGTAACTTTGGTAAAGTTCTTGGCTTTGATGTGAATGTGGATGTCCCTTCCCTGAGCGTTCTTCAAGAGGGTTTGCTAAACATAGGGGACAGCATGGGAGAAGTACAAGACTTGCTTGTAAAGCTTGTCTCTGCAGCTGTTTGTGATCCAGGACTGGTCACAGGATACAAGGTAAAAAAAAAAAAAAGAAGGAAAAAAATTTTCCATGATTAACACCCTGTATTTATGAATGCCTTCTTCACAATGTGCCTTGACACCTCTCTGATTTGGATTTCCCTTCCCTTTCCTTTTCCTTTTCTTTGGTGTCACTGTTTTAATGTTACTCAAAGTCTTTCTGTGCCCTGTCAGCCTTCCCATTTTCCAGAACTGATATATTTCTGGGCATTTTCTCTACCCTTCCCCATTTTTATCTGGACCTTTTGTAGGGCACTATCGCATCTCTGGCCATGTCTTTTAACTCCTTCCCCCTTCCATTCTTACCCTCATGTTATACTCTCAGCGAATCTTGCCATTTCTTTCTCCACAGTCTGCTCTCTACATCACTTCATCAAAACTCTGATTCATTTATGATGCTTTTGTTATCATTCTGTTTTAAGCCCACATAGCTCTTCTCTACTCCAGAATTCTAGATAGCATGATTGTACAAAACAGTATTAATCAAGTTCCAGTTGAACCATGTCTTTTTTCATTTAACCTATTTCATTAACATTATTTCTGCTTTTAAAAACTCAGAGGTGAAAACATTCTCATTTGTTACTCTCTTCAAATTTACATTTGAATACTTTTAAAGAGAAATCCTGATTAAAGTCCTTCTGTAAGAATGCAAACAACCCACCCCACTGTTTTAGGAACAATAATGTAGCCTGCAGAGAAAAATTAATATTTCTTAAATATGATTGTTCAAAATGTCTTCATTCATTCTAGGCTAAAACTATCCTTGGGGAACACTTACTGAATGTTGGTATCAATCGAGATAATGTGTCCGAGATTCTGCAGATATTCATGGAGGCTCACTGTGGGCAAACTGAGCTGACAGAGAGCTTGAAGACAAAAGCTTTCCAGGCACATACTCCAGCCCAGAAAGCCTCAGTACTTGCTTTTCTTGTCAATGAATTAGCATGCAGCAAAAGCGTCGTAAGGTAAGATTTTTTTCCCAAACAGGTCTGTGAAAATAAAGTTATAAAAACGTAACAGTTCAAAAATACAGTATGCACTGTGTTCTGTTGCAAAAGGATTCTTGACGTTGTCATAATGAAAGCTGAAATTTGCTGTTACCACTTCTTACCTTTACGTGCTCCTTACATGATGGAAGAGTAGGACTTTTGTATGTTTGGTCTGTAAGTTTGTTTTGAAAGCTTACACCAAAGTTTCTCCAGCAACTTGTGAAGTAAAGGATGAGGTTGATTACAAAGAAATTTGCTAACTATTCTAGGGAATAATTTAGAAGAGCTGTATAAGGGTTCTGCAGTACTCTGTTTTCTGTTTTTCCCTTTTGTTTTTTAAGACCTCTTTTGTCCAAGTACTTAAACTAAGGTCATAAGCTGAGGTGTCAAGCCTGATTTATCATGGCAGTAATGCAAGAAAGTGTACACTTCATTTGTGGTCAGTAATGTATAGCATTTCGTTACTTAAAAACCCAATGTTAAACAACATTTTAAAACCCAAAAATGTGCAGTAAAAACTTAAGAAATACCAGCCTTTGGGGTACCTACGCCGTTGCATACTTACTTACTGTGATGAAGTCTTTTCTCACCTAACTGGGTGCTGTTTGGTGTCCTGGTGAATTCTGCTGCTTTTGGTGTGCTGTGCTGCGAGAGGAAGGAGCAGCATTGTGTGAAGCAGGGATGAAGAAAGGGAAGGAGCGGCATCATGTGAGGCAGGGATGGAGGAGGTGGCTGATGTTTACCAAAGCTGGGAAGCAGCAGCAGGGGCAGCGCAAGGGCTGCGCAAGAGAGTTCATGTGCATTGGTCACATTCATCATAGTAAGAAACTTACTGCAGGGGACCAACTGTTAAGTCGGATTTGTAGAAATGATTATTCAGAAATTGAGTTTCTGTATTTTCATCGTAGAAACAACCATAACCTGCTAAACTAGTGGAGGCTGGGATGTCTCACAAGTGTGTATGCAGACAGTTGCTGTCCTGAAGCACTTTTTTTCATTCAATTTCTGCAGTTAAAAGTGAAAGTTAGTTTGTAGATCACATGGATCCCAGTCAGTAAACCATAATGTACCAGCGATAGCCTGGTTTGCAGCACAGGGCCGGGTGCTTTGTGGCAAATACAGCTAGAGGCTTGACATTGGGTTAGAACTATTGAAAGAAAGGTCAGATTCTTTGAATGACGTACTGCTTATGGAAAGAAAGCTCATGTGATGCTGTAAATAAAGATTGCCTGACAGAGGTACAGCAGCAGGCTACATCAACATTCCTAGCATTGGAATTTCCTAGCTTTAAAATTATTTATTTTGATTTTTAAACACTTTTCCAAGATAGTTCTTCGAGACAAAGTGCCTGTATGTAAATGTCTACCAGAAAAAGATATGGAAGTTCATAGTTAATGGATTATTTTGTCTTTGACAGTGAAATTGATAAAAACATTGATTATATGTCAAACTTAAGGAGAGATAAATGGATGGTTGAAGGCAAACTTCGGAAGTAAGTTTCATTTCCTTAAATATTACAACATATTGCTTTTTTCATTTGCTCAGATATGCTGCCATGTGGGCAATTGGTCCCAAGGATAAAATCAGCTGATGCAATCACAGGTTTACCAAGGAGTTAGTAACTGAACTGCTTAATTAAGATGGATGTGGATTTAGAATGGTGCAGCAATAGTCTTTTAAATCTATTAAAGATGCATGAGGTTCAGAGGGTTAGTATCCCTCAAAATTGGAGGAAAGTCAAGTCCGTTGTGTATTCTTTGGAAAAAAGTAAAAAAAATAAAAATTAACTGGAATATTGCAGGAGCTGTCAAATCACTATTCACATTATAAAAGTTTATTTGGACTTACCGGAATTACCAGTGTTCGTTCTGAAAGGTGTTTTAAGAAGACATGATTTTCATACAACAGTTACCAGTTGAATTGTGCTAACCTGTATCATGTTATCTTAGTGTTTCCCATCTGTCAATGTTACGTTGTTCCCCATAGCTAGGGATCATATGTAGAGTGCAAACTTTGAGATATTTTTTATAATTTTATTTAAGGTAAAATTGGAACTTTTTAAGGGTTGTAAGTTTCATATCCACTGTTCTCCCATCCTACAAGACAAAATTCCATACAGCAAGCGTAACGGCTCCACTACCAGGAGGCTAGAAGGCATAAAGTTCATGAATCACAGGGGGTAAAAATACATAGCCAGACTCTACTTTCTTCTTTATCTTTATCTTTAGTCATCTTTGCCTCTTACTAGGAACAGTAAATCCTTTCTTAGTCCTTTCTTTAGGTACTTATGTTTCTAATCTTATGTCTCCCTTTTTTCCCTTTAATGTATCTCAGAAGGAAGAAGGAAGGAAGTAAAGAAGAAGGACAAGAGGGAGGTAGAGGGAAAAATTAGACTAATAAAAAGAAATTCTCCGCTAATACTGCAGATCCCAGTCCGCACAGGGTTAATATGTTTTATCTTTTAGGAGAATCTAAATACCTTTTTCTGTCTTCATTTGTATCCCGTCTATGGGGTACAGTTTAAAAAGTGTTTCTGAAGTTCTTATGTAGCCAACTGTCTGTTAGTGGGATGGGACCTTTACCTGTTCTGTTCTTAGGGACTGCCTAGTCTTTCTCTCCCTCCATCAAACTGTAAGTACTTGTAGATGTAGGATGCTCCCTTTTCCTCATGATCTCTCTCTTCTTCCCTTTTAAATAGTGGGCATAATACCCTGAAGTCCCAAGCCCCTCTTCCTTTCTACAGTCATTTCTCTTGTTTCTTGTGTTTTCCCCTCACGTGCGGATATTTCAGGTTCCAGTAATTCTGTCCTTGTTTTTGAGCATAAGTATCGCGGAAGTGTTCAGAAAGGTCATTGTTCTTCTGCTGCTTTGAATTCAGTGGACTTGTTTCATCTCTCATCTTTGGCTCAAAATCTTTGGATTTTCCACTGTTTTTCTGATGAACTCCAAGAAGCTTTTTAGAAGAGCCTTCTTTGATCAAACTTTAAAAATGTTTTCTTCTTTATTATGTTGGTTGGTGTTTTTCATAAACTTGTACAACTGTTCTGGGGCTTCTCTGAAAAGAAATCTTTCCATTTCAGTCTTCTGTTTGGTCTTCTGTTCTGCTTCTAGACTTCATTCTTATGTATGTTATCTTCCTCATCCATTTCAGAGCTGTCTAGTTTTTAAGCATCCCAGTCCCAAACAGTTTTGCATAGGATTATCTGGTTTCTTGACTACTCGCCATGGCATCAATGGATGCATACTTTTGTCCTGTGCATATGGATCTTCACATGACCCTCAGCACAAGCCCATCACGTGTGGGAGGTGTGTAGTGGTAGAAGGAAGGATGCCAAGGAATGGGTTTATTTCATCTCAGCCTGATGTGCAGTGTTCACTCTGGTAAATCCCCATCCCACTCTTTCCAGGCTGTCTTGAAGTATATCCGAGTGGGATGAGAAAAGATCCTACCTCTGTCAGATGTTTTCACTAAGTGATTATTTTTTGAGTTTGTGTTCTTGCTTTTTACGAGACTAGCTCCACAACTGGATATCAGGGAGGGGGGCAAAAAATATAATATGAAAGCTGGGGTCTGGAAGATAGAGAAAAGCAACATTAAAATCCCAGGTTGGAAAAAGGAATCATTGTATAAAAGCCTATTGTGGTGCCTGATTTTTTTTCTTTCTTTCTTTTTTTTTTTCCCCCCTTTCCGTGCCCTCTTAAGGATATTGAACAAATTTCCTTGATAAGTATAATATATATGGTTGGAAACTGAGTTCTGAGCTGCTTGGACTTTCTGCTGAACTGATGGTCAGTGAGAGGTTGCGTCCGATTCCTCCTCTATCACATGCAGATGTGGATCTTGATATTAATCGCTGTTTCTGTAAAGCCATCTGTCTCATACAGTCAATTCATCTTTCTTTGTGCTTTCTGTATCACAGCTGTAGTCAGAAGACTCTCACCTGAGATGATTCAGCTGTTTTATAACTAGATCTTCATAAACTCAGCATCTCCTTTTCCATTACGTGCCTTTTCTTTAGCGTCTCTCTTGTGGCTTGATCAATATAGAAGGAAATGAAAATGAAATATAGCTGCTTGAAGGATTAAGTATTGTCTGTTTCCTTACAAGACTTGAAATGCTGCAGAACAAGGTTTTTCACTGCAGCCATGTTCTTTCTAATGTGTTGGTATTATGGCATACTCCTTGTAAATTAATTTCTTTCCAATGAGGCCATCTCTACTGTAAATGATGATGGTATATCAAAAGCAGTGTTACATGAGGGTAGAAATTACACCCTGAATTTGGGTAGGGGGTGGTAATGCTCATGTGGGAAACTTTCCTTTTTTAGGAAACTTTAAGAGTGTGGGAAACTTTTTCCTTCACCTCCAAGCTGAAGTACATTAAAAGTACAATGTTTAGAATTTCTTTGGCTTGCTACTATTTCATGTTTATCCACAAAGATTATGCGGAAGGCATGAAAATTAAGCCAAAAGGTGAATTTTCCTTTTATGATCTAGTAAACATTACAGATTAGATTGGAGCAGGTTTACCTGATGGGTCATCCACTCTCTTCATAGGCCAATAGACTTTATAATTCTCTCAGCAGTTGCAGGTGTTCTGGTATATACCTGAAAGTGAGAGAGATGAAGCAGTTCTCTGAGTGCAGGGTTTCTTCTCTGTGAGCCGTATGTCTTGGTAGAAGCAGGAAAATAATGCTACCTCTTGAAATACCTGAATATATTTTAAGTAACACTGTCATTAGTTTCTGCCTCTGCAGGCTGCTGCCTTCTTATGCTTACAGTGCTTTGAAAGAAGAGGGCATCTTTGGTTCATCTCCATCCTTACAATTTGTAGTGCAGACTTCAGAATGCAGGCTTCCGTTAGCCCCTGACAGCATTATATCTCCATTTTTGCTTTCAACGAAAGTACCCTTTTTCACTTCTCATTTCTTTTAGCTATATGAAAGAGGTTTTGGCTGGTTGTTGAACCTCCACCTGCCAGCTTTTATTATTGAATTGTCTTCAAGATTATCTTAGTCTAATTTGTCTCTAAAATGGTCCAGTCACGCAGCAGTTAATCTAATCATTCACTAGTGGCTTTGTTTGACAGTTAATTCCTGTGTATAGGCGGGAATTTCCAGTCCAGATGAAGCGGGATTTGATGGTTTGAAGTTATCCTCAGAAAAAAGGAAATTTTTTTGTTTAAGAAACTTAACTCAGTGGAAGCCTGAGTCAGATTGATACTCAGTGAGATTGCACCTGACCTGAAAATGTTACTTGCTTCCAAATTCACTGGGAGGCTTCAGAATTTTTTTTTTTATCAAAAAAAATTTCAAATCGCTAAAATAGCTTGTATTGGAAACATGAGAGTGTAAAACTTCCTAAATTCTCCAGTGGATTAACCACTGCATTAAAACCCAACAACAACTAACCAAAAAACCCAACCAACCACGAACACCACAAACAAACAAAAACCCCAAAGCCCACTTCCACCACCCCCACTCCTCACCCCCCTGCTTTAAAAAAGAAAAAAAACCCAAACCCAAACCAACCGAAGCCCGACCATTTTCGAGCAAATGGGAGTCCCCTTGATGATCCCTTGCTGCTGTCGGATGAGCAGTTCAGCTTCCTTCGGGTCGGTGCCCTTGAGCGCTGGCGTCGCGGGCCGGCACTGCGGGAGGCAGCCACGCTGTCCCTGTCCCCGCTGCGGCCACAACACCCACTTGCTGTATGGAATATTGTTTTGTAGGATGGGGAGAGAGAGAAGTGCGACAAGGAAAAATTACATACTGGTAATTGTGTTTGTCGTTACCGTTCTACTTTTCCCATCCTACCTTCTTCCAGCCATCTCTTACAGAAATCTTTGTCTTTCCTACACATGTTTACGAATCTCTTCTCAGTCAGTTGCATTTCTGGTCTGCATCATGAGTGACTGGTTAGGCCCGGCTATTTATACCTCCTGTGATTCAGCATGTTTGCCTGATAGCTCCCCGGTAGGTGGAACTATAATTTTTGCTGTGTGGAATCTTGTCTTATAGGGTTTTTATAGAAGAAGAAGGTCTACTACAACCATAATTACTGGTATGTAAGTTTCCCTTTTCTTTCATAAAAGGAAAAATGAGAGTTTGATGGAGTAATCTCCTCATAGTTTAGGTAGCTAAGACTTCTCAGAAAAGAAAGCATGTCCTAGAATAAAAAGATCAGCCAAAGAACTAAGGTCAAATAATATATAATAAATTAAAAATGCATAAAAATCTGAAATGGAAAAGAAAATAATTTAACCAACCTTGCTGTTGCCATGCAAATGTAAATAATTTCATACTTCCAACTGAGAATTTTTGTCGTGTCCTTCCCCCTGACACAGGTATTTTATGATCATATTCTTAAATGTATAAAACAAAAAAATAAGTTGCAATGGTTCTTTCTTCTCATTGTCTTTCCTGGCTTTTAAAAATCCCTCTTGTGTTTCATTTCTTCTGAACAGTTACACAATAAAATTCACCTGGGAGAAGCAGAAATTCTATTCAGAACCGAATAAGGGGCTTTATAACCTGAATTTTTCTTTTTTTACTCATGGCAGTAAATATTGAGAAAATACAATGTCAAAGAGCTAATTGCAATCTAAAATGTATGCTTTACTTTCAATCATATAAGAAGACAGGTATGTTTATGCTACAGACGTATCCATAATCACACCCCATGTCATGTGTTCCAAGGCTTCGGATCATTCATGCCAAGAAAACTGGCAAAAGAGATGCTGCAGGAGGAGGTGAGGGAGGAGAGGAGCAGCACTCCCTGGAAACACCGACACCCGGCCGCAAGCGCCGGCGGAAGGGGGGGGACAGTGATTACGATGATGATGATGATGACGACAGCGATGATCAGGCAGATGAGGATGATGAGGATGAAGAGGACAAAGAAGATAAAAAAGGAAAGAAGGCAGAAGTTTGTGAGGATGAGGTGGGGGATTTTAAGTATAGTGAAAATTATTAACTGACAAGTTAAAACTTGTTTTTCCTTTTGTTTCTCTGCAATTTGGCACTGCTTCCCCAAAATCTAATGACAAAAAGGAAGAAAGAATAAGTCTATTTTCCGGAGTGGGTTTTTTTTTTTTCCTTTTTTTGATAGCTGTTATAGTATTGGTTGGTGGTTTTTTTATTTGGTTGGTTTGGGTTGGCTTTCTTATTTTCCTGCTTACTTGTTTTGACTTAGTCTAAGTTTCTCTGAAATTCTGAAAGGTTGTAACAGATCCAGAGAACTGCAGCTTTATTAGCAAACGTAACTGTAATTTTCTCTTAGAGAACAATAAAGGTCATTCATTATTTAACAAAATAATAAAGAAGTGTGAAGTTATATTTAAAATTACCTTATTTGCCTCTCATTTTCTGTTACATCTGTTTGCTGTAATATTAGTAAGACATGGTAGTTTGATTTCATCTTGAAATAAATTTTGCGTGACACTGTATTTGGTGATTTTAGGATGATGGGGACCAGACTGCAAGTGTTGAAGAACTGGAGAAGCAGATTGAAAAACTGACAAAGGTGAGAGGTCATTTGTCTTTGTTATACTACAGGTTTGATCACTGGATGTCATGAGTTAGAATGTTAACCATCATTTTCAATGCACTATCTTAATATGAATGGAAATAAGGATCAGCTTTTGTTTTGTGAAAATACAAATGATGCTTCTGTTTGTGACACCTGAGCTGTGTAGTTTAGTCTAGGGGCACTACGTGCATCTGACTCAAAAGACAGTTAGAAAGCTGTTGATAATATATTTGCACATCTCAGAATAAAAGGTATTATAATTTTTATCCAGACCTAATTGATATACTTCTGTATGTTGATCTTAAAAAGTGATGATAGGTTTTGTGTAGGAGAAGCAATGACTTCTGTTAAACACGACTGCAGTTCTCACTCCCTCCTGCAGTGTGCTCATTCTGCAGCTGTGTTCAAGCCAACACAGGGACCTGTCCTTGCGTCAGATTTTGAAAGAAGAAACAATGGAATAGGAGGAGAAATGTAAATGAGAAAGAGAGAATCCTGTAGATAGGGGTACTCATGGCCTGTATTTTTATCCTTTGTATTAGAAAGTTTGTCATTCCAGACTTTGTCTCTTGGTTTCTCTTGTGCTCCAAATTGCAATAAGTCAACAGTCTGGAATGACACCTGACTCTAGCAGCGTCAGTTTAGCATAGCAAGAATTGAATAGACAAAATGAAATTCTTGTTGGCCACCCCTGAGAACTGTTTGTGTTTGAATACAGAATTTATTTTCAGACATTATTGTTCTCATTCTTTTATGAACCAGTTAAAATATCTCATTAGTTTCCCATCAGGAGCTGCAGTATCAGCTGTATTCAGTGCCCTGTTTACCATTTGCTGTTATTGTGTAATTGATAGGATTTCAGCTGTTCTTGTGCAATGAAATCTTTGATCCTGGTGTTCTCTGAGAGTCAGTGTTAAAAAGACAGAACCTACCATTGCAAAATGTGTTTTTTAAGGAAGACTGATAAACTTAAGCTAAAGCAGGAAGTGATTGAATTGATTGAAAGGAGGTCTGTAAGTAAAATCATCGAGGCAGCAATTGTGAGAAGAATATCATGTAACACACAAAATCTCTGAGAGCCTCCTCATGTTCAGTCTGGCAGCCAGGACATCTTTTCTGTTATAATGGATTTTTCCCCCTGTTGAATTATAATGCTTTCCCTTTTTTAAAACAGCAACAAAGCCAGTACAGAAAGAAGTTGTTTGAAGCTTCGCACTGTTTGCGTTCAATGATGTTTGGTCAAGATCGCTACAGGCGCCGATTCTGGATTCTGCCCCAGTGTGGTGGCATTTTTGTAGAAGGCATGGAAAGTGGTGAAGGTAAGAAACAGAAAGGAATAATGTCACAGCAAGACGTGCTGTGCCAGGACACACGGCCTATCTCTGTGACTGTCATCTTTTGCAGCAAGGTCTTCGGGCTTCACCTTCAGCCAGAGGCCAAGCAGGCTACTCTTCATATGTACTCTCTGATACTCTCTTTCTGATCATGAAATATCAGTTAATATCTTTCAAAATGCGGATAAATATTTTGGAAGTTTTCAGTTGTTACAGGTCTGTGTGTTATGTTTTTTCATACTTAACTACATGGGATATTTTTCGGCTCTTTCTGAACTATTTCACGTTTCCCTATGGCAGTGAACTCTGCTTATGAAAACTAGGATGACCATACAATGCAAAAAAAAAATGCTTTTCATCTTCAGTTGTTATATTTTGTGCAAACATACAGACTATTCTGTGTTTGAAGATTTGATATTTGTCTGCAAAAATATGAAAATTACTTTCACACAGTGAAGTACTGTGTTTTCTAATCAACAGTGTGATTTAGTTTCTGTATTTTACCAACTGATCTTTCTTCCAGTCCAGGAAATGCTGAAGCTTTTTTGCTAAAAATGTAATTTTTTGGTTGTGACAGTTGTATACTAGCTGTGAATGAATTTTCACAGACTTTAAATTGGATAGATGCAAAAAATACTTAGTAATCTGACCTTTTTGTGGATATTAGAATTTTTAAACATAAGCCTTCATTTTGGTCACAGAAGAATCCTTTGTAATTCTGATATAGAAGAACCAAAACCCCATTACTCTAACAATTTTTCCCAATAAAAGAACAAAAAAATTCTCTGATGCACATCAGAATTGCATGATCTCATAAAAACTACATTATTCTAGAGAGCAGTTTACTTAAAATAACTAATGTTTCGGCATGGTATGAAATCTGAGCCCTGTTTGGCCTCAAAAATAAGTAATAGAACTTTTTCTAAATCTAAGCTTGATCTCCAAGTTATCCTTCTAAAATGGGTAAAAAAATTTTTTTCTGTGTCTCCTGTTCTGCATTTTTTTTTGCTGTGTGTTAGGAACTGTTCTGCACATGAATCGCTGGGTACAGAAGGTAAACTGTCGTATGCTGTACTGCTTTTATAACATTTTAACCAGATAAATCCCCAAATATTTTGGAAGTTGTACAGTAAAAAACACATTAAAATACACCTAGCTGTTTTAAGATAGTAAAAACAAGTAAACAAAACCCACACAAACGTTTTTGCCAAAAACTCTAAGGTTAACCCATATTTTTTAATACACAGTCTTAATCACAGTTTAATCTCCCTGAATAGCAAAATGGACGTTTTCTTAAGTTCTGAACTAAGAACTCTCTTCCCCATAGCTCTCAGTTTGCCCTGTTTCAGTAAGTTCTGCGTTTTATACGCTGTTAATTCCTTTATCTAAACACTGGAAAAGTGAGACATAAACTGTTGAATGATCTGCCCATTTAAAAAATACTTCACCTTCCCTCTTTGTGCAGTCATTTTGGTTCTTATGCTGATACTCACATTGTTTATATCTCAGCCTACATTATAACTGTGGACACATTTTGAAGTCTTAATGGGAGGGCATATTCTTTTCTGTACTGAATTGTCTTTGTAGAAATTATGATATTCCAGAACGCACAAGTAAAGAGGACCTTTGTTTATTTGCAATTGCAGTATCTGGTGAAAATAGCTTAAGAAGTTGGTATGTTGGGTTTTCTACCTCCTCCTCCTTTTCCTGACATTTTTCCATCCCGTTTTATGCTTTTTGAGTCTAAGTTGATACATCAGTATAAGGGTAGAAGAGAAATGGTTAAGAAAGAGTAGGAAAGCAAAGAAAACAGGAAAATGTTTTCCCTTTTCATAAAAGATAGTTCTTTCACACCTCATATGTTTAAAGAAACTGGCTTTTGCAGTCAGCTTCTGCTTGGTGTACTTGAAATTGCTTGGATGCTACACTCTCTGCTTAGTTATGTGTTGAGTCCCCCTTGTCACCTTGGGTGGCTCTTGCAAGAGTTTTAAACTCTCAAGGATGTTGAAATTATTTCACATTCAAAGTTGTTAATGATTTTATTGAAAGGGATAAAATATTTAATGTTGGGTTTCATTTTTTGGGGAATATTTGATTTCACAATAGAAACTCTGGTCCTCCTTTTTGTCGATGGCCGTGAGTTTAATAAAATGGTCTTTTGCAGAACTAAGCTTTAACGCTATAAACGTTGTACCCTCTTGATATAGTGTTTTTCAATAAATCACAGAGAGTCTTCTAAAATGCCAGCTGCCAAAAATTTGTCCCTTTCAGAGGCTTCATACTGGCAAACTATTTCTGACACATATATGTACCTTTAGAAAGAATACTATAGCTGTGTTAATTACCTTGAGGTTGGTTTTCCTCCCAGTGTTTAGCAGGGTTTCAGTCTCTGTGTGTCTTGAAGTGTGTCTTCTTCCACAAAGTGTTCTGTAAAGGGAGAAGTTACTTCATCAGAAAAAAAAAAAAAAAGAGAAAGAAAGGAAAGAAGACTTTCTGATCTAGCACGTGAAGTCACTTTTTATTTAACTGTGACAATAAAAATGGTCTCAATTAGTTGGTCTGTTATATTTCATCTATGTTTCTTGTATGTTTTTAGGCCTAGAAGAAATTGCAAAAGAAAAAGAGAAGCTAAAAAAGGTAGAAAGCATGCATATCAAAGAAGAAGACTTAGAGGCAGAAGAAAAATTACACTGTTTAAATACTACTCACTGTGAGCAAAAGGAAGATCTGAAAGAAAAGGACAACACTAATTTGTTTTTACAAAAGCCTGGGTCATTTTCAAAACTAAGCAAACTGTTAGAGGTAGCAAAAATGCCACCTGAGTCTGACATTATGTCCCCAAAACCTAATGGCAGTGCAGCAAATGGCTGCACGTTGTCTTACCCAAGTAACTCCAAAAACTCTCTCTGTGGTCTTCAGCCCACTGTGTCCCAAAACACCAGTGACAAGTCTGATTCTAATAATCTTTTCAGTCCAAATGCAAGTGGGACAGGAAAGTTTTACAATTCTCCACTAATTCCCAATGATCAGTTGTTAAAAACTCTTACTGAGAAGAGCAGGCAGTGGTTCAGCCTCTTGCCGAGAACCCCCTGTGATGACACATCCGTTACCCACGTAGATGCACCAGCCACAACAGCTCCACTCACCCCTCAGTCACATCCGCCCTCAAAGTCACCATCACCCGTCCCGTCACCTCTTCTGGGCTCAGCCTCCACACAGAGTCCCGTGGGATTAAGTCCTTTTGCGCTGTCACCGCTGCAGGTAAATAAATGATTTTTGAATGAGCTGAATTTGCATGTGCTGATTTGGGCAGAATTTCTTTTCAGACAAATTGTTTCACAAAAGTGCTATCATTATATATCCTCACTTGTTTGGGTTTTTTTTGTTGTTTCAAAATGTTAATAGCTAATTCCATGTTACAGATGTTTTCTAATACTAAAAGTTTTTGGATAAAAAATATTAATATAGGTAAAATTAGGTAAGCCAGTGTATGATATTTTTTACATGTATTTCTGTAATTTAAGTTGGTTTTTAGGAGGTTGGCCACTGGCATCAAATGAAAAACAAATAAATAAAAACTATGTTTCAGAAATGTGACACACCACGCCCTCCCTTTAAAAGCTATTATTTTTTAAGCATTAACAGGGCCCTAATAAGGAGTATTACACATTACACATTAATGTTACGTTAGTTTTTCTTAAACTAATTGGAAGTATTGAGTAAAGGCCTCTTTTATGTTTTGATTATTGTTTGACAAATAGCACCCTAATCATAATTCAGGCTTCTTAGTAATAATTAATAATGGTAGTTGTGTTACCATATATTCTGTTAACAATATATTCTGTGTAGCAGATGAAGACCGGACTACCTATAATGGGGCTTCAGTTTTGTGGATGGCCTACAGGAGTTCTTACATCAAATGTTCCATTTTCATCTCCTTTACCTGCTCTTGGATCAGGGTTGGGATTATCAGAAGCGAATGGTAACTCCTTCCTGGCATCTGGTGTTGCCGCAAGTAAAAGCGAATCACCAGCACTACCAACTGACAAAACAGCCCCCACCCCTCCCACAGCTGCTGAAGTGGCCAAGCCAGTAGATTATCCAAGCCCAAAACCTATACCAGAAGGTGAGTATAGTACATTCATAAGATGGAACTATCTGAAGGATAATTTCTACGGTGCCACTATGATGTTACGATTTATTTTTTTTTATAATTTGCCTATTGAATTTGGCTAGATGATTAATCTGATTGTGTGCGATTACATAAGAAATGCCTGCAACATGTTTACATGCTTGTCTTGATTTAGAAATGCAGTATGGGTGGTGGAGGATTACTGATCCGGAGGACCTAAAATCTTTGCTTAAAGTGCTGCATCTCAGGGGAATAAGAGAAAAGGCCTTACAAAAGCAAATACAGAAACACATGGATTATATCACTTTGGCCTGCATCAAAAATAAGGATGGTATGTAATTAATATTTCTGTTACATGTGGTTTTGGGGCATAAGACAACTGGCATAGAGCTCTGTGAGATGTGTTTAGACACAGTTAGAGCAGCAGCTGCAGCAAAAAGGTAGAGGCCTCATTGTCTATAGTTGCCTTTTTACCAGCCTTGTTATGGAAAGTTACAGAATAGGAAGAACCCCGTTTAATATAAATTGCTGTAGTGGCAGAGGTGTTGGTTCCAAGCTCTTTCCATCTCTGTAACACTAGCTAAGCTTCTCCTTTCCCCTTTTTGCCTTTAAATTACAAGTTTGAAAACCTGCAGAATTTGTTGTCCATATTTGGTATCTTAAGAGTAGTACATTTTTACAACAGTTCTTCAGCATTTGACTGGACTGACAGGTAAATCAGCTTAAATTTACTCAGAGAAGTTATTATACTAATTAAAATAATGAAAATGTGATTCTCAAATACAGTTGCAATTATTGATATCAATGAAAATGAAGATAACCAGGTAACTCGAGATGTTGTGGAAAACTGGTCAGTAGAAGAACAAGCAATGGAGATGGATCTTGCTATTCTTCAGCAGGTGGAAGATCTAGAGAGGAGAGTTGCATCAGCTAGTTTACAAGTTAAGGTAAAACCAACTTTTAGTAAAATGTCTCTTTCAAATAAGTGGTAAGAATTTAAAGTAGATAGTAGCAGTACATTTGCTGTTGGTAAGTGCCTTCTTATTCCATCTCTAATTGTCTGAAAATAAAACAGATCCACTGCAGAAATATCATGGATATTTGTGTTTGAAACATTTTATTGCACTTAAATCTTCAGCTGATGATGCTCAGAATGGCAGTTCCTGAAGAGTGTTCTTGTATGGTGTGCAATTCCCTGCACAGTTTGTTAACCTTCTGTGAATGCAAAGATTTTATTGCATGTAGACTGCTTAATTTATAGTGGGTTTTGCTACAGTTCCACCTGGTTTGGTTGATCGTTGGTGTTGACGCTCTCAGAAAAGCCTACAAGTACATCTTAATAGTTGAGTATTGCAGAGTCACGGAGAACATGTTGTGAGTGTGAAAGAGTTAAGAATTCGCAGATTGTCATTACAATTTGGAATTTTTCCAAGGTGGGTTTAAAGAAATAAAATTGTGTATGTTTAAGTTATAGCGCAGATGTAGTATTTAGGATCTAGTTTGTTCGAGGGGTGGATGTTATTTCTGTGTGATAATTGATACTGTCTCCTGAGCCTGTTGGACAGACAGGCCTGTTCTGATGTTTCGGCAATAGAACAGGATACTTTGAAAGGAGCTAAGAATGCAGACTGTTGCAGAAAGGTCCCTTCAGAAAGTCTGGTAATATTTGTGTTTTTTGATTAATTATTTTAGTTCTCTGGATATTTTGGAAACTGTCTCTACAGATGGATTACAAGTAACCAAGATCTACTGGAAACAGCGCTTCAGTTACTTAGTTTGATTCCCTAAAACAGTTCCTCTGTTTATGCGCTGAGTTAACAGCAACCAATAAATGCGCAAACCTTTCTATTAACATAGGGTTGGCTGTGTCCTGAACCTGCTTCAGAGAGAGACGACTTGGTATATCGTGAACATAAGTCAATTACTAGATTGCACAAGAAGCACGATGGAGATTGTGCTGGAGGCGGAGAAGGCAATGCCAGCTCCCTAGAGCGGAGGAGTGACAACCCTCTAGATATAGCTGTAACCAGGCTTGCTGACTTGGAGCGGAACATAGAGCGAAGGTATCTGAAGAGCCCCTTAAGTACCACCATTCAGATCAAACTGGATAATGTGGGCACAGTTACTGTCCCTGCTCCTGCACCATCCATTAGTGGTGATGGTGACGGGTAGGTTATTGAGATTAACTTGAAAAATTATTGTGCTTCTTTGCTAATTGGAGCCTATTTTCTTATTGCCTGTTATCTATGTACTTTCTTGTATGTCTGTGATCCATATGGGTCATGTTATTCTGCATGGTGCTTTGTAAAGATATTTTTGTTACGTTTGTTGATAATCTTGCAAAGTTATCTTACATTTAACTGGTTGTGACTAAGCTTTGAGGCACGTAGCCACAGTCTGTGCACTACATGAAATTTAGTTGCTTAAACCTTATACTTATTGGCTGTGTACGTTTTGTCATTGCTTGGCTTTCAATGTGATAATGATTGTTCCACATTTAAACATCAGCAAACTCGGGTGTGACCTACTTAATTTCTCTGTATTTCAATGCAGAACCGAAGAGGATATTGCTCCAGGGCTAAGGGTATGGAGAAGGGCATTGTCAGAAGCGCGCAGTGCTGCACAGGTAGCTCTGTGCATTCAGCAGTTACAGAAATCGATAGCGTGGGAAAAATCTATTATGAAAGTTGTAAGTGTTTTAATTTTTTTTTTTTAAATACTGTAGCTGAACTCTTTTTGCTATATCCCATTTTCCCACTTTAGGCATTTTAAGATACCATGGATAATGCATTTCTTATTACTGCATGTAAAACTTAACAGGGTTAAACTGTACATGGTACACAGATAAATATAAGCCTTGTCTCTTGCTTGCCAAATTGAGCAGCCTGAACTTTCTAAGATGAAAAGCCCCTGTAACTGGTTGCTTTATTTAAGATAGTAATTACTCCTTGTTGTTAACATTTAGGTGAAAAAGAGTAATTTCTGGCTCCATCTGATGAAAGGCACTCTATCTGATGGAGTGTTTCTGGTCTCACCCATGACATAAGCTTCATGAAGGTTCAATGTCATGTATCCCAATTGAGATGCTCCAAACGTGTGGCTTCTTTGCATGCACACTGCTCACATATGAATGTACAAATTGGGCAAGCGTGTGAGCAAATAGGCTGAAATACCTGTTGTTTTCCTGTACACTTAACAAGTAGATCTGTGTTAACTGTGTATACGAAGAAGGCAGTCAAAATGCATGTGTCAAAATTTACATGCACCTTTGAACTGCAAATTTCTGAAAACTATTACTACAGCAATAGTGATTATGATGTGATTATATATTGCCAGCGCTATGTAGCAAGTGGCAAAAATGATTCTTCCATTAGTGGTCTTTTCCCTAATTTTTTAATTTCTGCCAGTCCTATACAGATTCTAATTACATCTGGACAATTAAAGGATGATTTAAATAAAAACTATAGTGTAGGGCTGTACCTCTGAGTTTATATAACTAAACTTTAAAGCTGTATCTTTAGAGCAAAAGTTTCTGAATTTAGTAGGAGCACCTGAAAAGGCATTTGAATGTTTCAAGGTGTACTGATACATTATCCAGAAAAAATATATACTATCATTCTCAATTTAATTGAAATGTTATATGCATTTAATTGCACAGTAAACGTAAGTATTGGGTGAAAACATGTGGAGATCTCCAAGTTCCTAAAAAGGAAGTCCAGATAGAGAAGAGTATCAAAATCACAGGATGTACGTAAGAAAATTGACAATACATTAGATACTTTTAAGTTAGTGTGAATTTATAGGAAGTGCTAGGATCATTTGTTTTGCCTTAGTGAATTTGTTCATGTTGGCCTTTGCATAAGATTACTTACTGATTATTATTTAAAAATACTGTTGTAAAAGAAATTATTTTTATGAAATAGCACAATATATGTGCACTATGAGCATAAATGAAGAGAAGATTTCTGAGTTAGTATGTATGGGACCAAGTGATTTTGATGGGTACAAGTTAGCTTTACTTTACTCATAGGCATTAATGAAATACAAAAATCTTCATAGTTTTGTGTGCTGTAGGACACTTATCTTAGAACTAATTGCTTTTCAAACGTGTTCCTAAATGTAGCTTTTAGACTGGTTCCTCACATACTGCATATATTCTTTTACAGATGTGATCATTAGTAGACTCTGTGGTAAAATGAAGGGAAAATAATTTTTAGAGTGAGTTTTTGTGTTTGCAGGGGAAGGGTAACTAAGGTACCATTCCTGTGTTTCAAATTTTTAAAATTGAATTAAAGCCATTATTCATGTATTCTAGTATTGCCAAATTTGTCGAAAGGGAGATAATGAGGAACTGCTGCTCCTTTGTGACGGCTGTGATAAAGGCTGCCATACCTACTGCCACAGACCCAAGATCACCACCATACCAGAGGGTGACTGGTTTTGTCCTGCCTGCATCGCAAAGGTAACACTAACCACAAAGGGCAATTGGCTTAGAGTCGCCTTTTCCTAGATGCTAGAGTTACAGGTCTACCAGGACTTGATTCAATTAAAATGATGTGCATATGCTTTATGTTGGGCTGCCATTAAATAATGAGATTAATAGCTTTATTTAACTTGGATTTTAGTGGCAGAAAAGGATACAGTTTTATTTGATTTAAACTGTATTTTTTTAATGTGAGCAGATACAGAATTTTCTGGCTGATTCAATACTATAGTGTTTTATTTCTCTTTTAGAATTTTTTCAGTATTTGTCTTTGGAGCTTCATTCTACGTGTTGACAGACAAGTGTCTTAGTTCTGTTTGAAAAGAAAAATTGGAGAAAATACTTAGTAAATTTTTTTTGGTCATTTTTGTACAGCATACCTTAGTTTTACTTTTTTGATAGACAGTAAATTTGAGAGAGAGGCTACATGTGTTTCCTGTGTGAGGTTTGTTTTTTCCCCCTCCCAAGAAAAAATAGTCTAAATAGAACTCTATGATAGTTCTAATCAATTGACTGAATTAGCAGTTAGCATTGTTTAAAAATCTACAATTTTCCCATCCCTAGGTAGTACTTGATTTAAATGCATTTATTGCTAAAGTTGTTAGTTATGTTTTCTAGCATCACCTGTGAGTACTGTAACTGAAGAAGTAGCTTTACAGTAAATACTTTGTATTTTCTGTGGGTGTTGTCAATGTGATCCTTTTTTCTGTACATCTTTCACAAAGCAGTAAGAAAGACAAATTGTTTTTTAAACATGCAACAGAAGTAATAAAAACAGGTTACTGTTGAGAATTGATGTGTAGTAGCTTATAAGGGGCTAACCCATGATGTAACTTTTTCTGTTGTATTACAGCTTACCTTGTTATAATGATAGAAGTTACCCTATCATGCTGTAACTTACCTGTCACTTCTCTTGATATATCTCCCCTACCCCCTTCCCCTCCCCAAATAACTACTGGGTTTAATATCATGGAAAAATTGAGTATTTTCTCAGTTTTGGTGGGGTTTTCTTCTGTTCCAAATTTGGCTGAAAGCTGGAGATTTAAAGGTGCCAGAAATTTAACACATGTTGAATATTGGTTCAAAATTCTGCAAAAAATATAAACATTTGTGCTGGATACTAGGAATAAACTATGCCATCCTAATTTAACTCAACTTTTTTTTTTTTCTTGTCTAAAACAAGAAAAACATCAACATCCCTTGTTCCTACCTGCTTAGAATTAATACTCACAGAACATGTCTCAAAGACAAGCCTTAGGTGGTGACAGTTGATCTGTTCTCATTGCCTAATACAAGGCAATGTTTTTAACCACATGGCTGAAAATGAACATTCCTCTTCAATTGCCATGTGAACTGACATACTTGACTGGTTTTCTGTCCTTGGACCAAGAACAGAGTAGCGTTAAGAAAGTACAATTATTTACAGATCTTTCTAGTGTTCTGTGTTCAGCAAAAGGAATTCTATACACAACATACATTTGTCCACATTCAGGCATTCATTCATCATCTGACTTGTACAAACTAGCTACTTTTTTCGCTATGGTAGTTACAATCAGTGCCGAATGTGTAAGAAAGTTATTTGTGACATTCTTGAAAAAAAGCAATTGTGTAGTAACGGTTTCCAGTAGCTAGCAAAATTTGCATATTCTTAACTCTGAAAATGTGTGTTAAAAAAATACAGGTTTAGACAACTTTAAAACCAAATAGCATTTTGATAGGAGAATATGAAATATAAATGTTACAGTTAAAAAATTGCTCGAACTATCTAAAGTAGTTCTAGTAGCACAGGCAGAGTTTGGTGCTTTTGATGCTGGCTCTCTTCCTTCATGAAAACTGTCTTCTATCTTTTAATTTCTCGACTGTCAGTGAGTCTTTTCAGTGGCATCATGTTCTAGACTTGGCATTCTTTAAATTTTCTATTCTAATGACCAGAAGGATGACTTGAAATACTGTGCTGTGTTACAGTGCTGTCAATGCCCATAATAACTTACTTTTTTCATCTTAATGTGCCCCTTAGTTTCATCTTACTGTTTGTAAATTGTTCTATATTAAAAAATGTTCCTTTTTTCACACTTCGTAGCTTTCTTGTAGTCATACACCTTTTATGTTCTCCTGTAGCTGTCTTGTAGCCACCGATCTATATCTTTCATATCTAGTTTTTAATCTTTCAATCAGTTGATTCCGTCCCTGTCACTTTAGAAACTCTTTTCCAGCTTTCCATATTTTGCAAATAATACGTTTGCTTGAAAATTAATATACTATTCCAGCTGTGGTTATATCGGTCTTTTAGGAATAGACAAATATTTTTCTAAAATTATTCCAGCCTGGTTTGTTAGGAGGTATTGTTATACCAATCTGAAGGTCAGATGCTTTTATATTGTCACAAGTTGAGAACCTAAAACATTAGTAACAGAAATTTCTGCAGCCTCAGCTGCCTTTGGAGAAGAGTAGAAAGTGAATAATCTCAGATATTAAATATTTCTACTGTTTTGGTGCTTCTGTTTGTCTGATCTTCATTGCTGTCTATCAATAATAACAGAGGTTTCTGTAATTTCTTGGTTATTGCTTATTTCAGTTCTCTGTATTCTAGGCAAGTGGTCAAACTCTAAAAATAAAAAAACTTCAAATCAAAGGGAAAAAAAGTAATGAACAAAAGAGAAGCAGGAAATTAGCAGGAGATACAGAGGATGAAGACTCCGCAACTACAAGCGCCTCCTTAAAAAGAGGAAAAACAGACCCTAAAAAAAGAAAAATGGATGAAAATGTTGCTGTAAGCCAATTAAAGCCAGAAAATTTCACAGCTATTAAGAAACCTAAAAGAGATGACTCCAAGGACCTGGCTATATGCAGGTAAAGTGACAAATTCTAAACTTGGGTAAGTGTTGTTGAAACAAGTAGCGCCTCATTCCTTCTATCTGTATTCTGGGGAACAAACACGCAATTCTGTCAGGTATCCCATACAGGTTGTGATAATTTGAGTGTATATAGAAAGGATTTAATATGTGCATGCTGGAGTAACTGCTGTATTTGGTATGAATCCCAAGCGGAAAGTACCCGATGTTGGAACGAGGTCTGTGAAATCTGCTCCTCTGTGCCCTTCCCAGAATAGGAAGAAGGAACCCCAATAGCAGCGGTACCCACAGCCTCCTCCTTCCTACCCGTTGTGTCCAAAAGTCATTCCCTTACAGCGGAGGAGCCAGTCATAGCAATGCGTCTGCTTCTGCAGTATTGCTGGTCAGTCAAAAGGGACGTAGCTTAGCCACATCACAATTTTGGAAAGCCGGTATTAGCACCTGTTTTACTGGTTTGCAAATGGTTCGCAGTGAGCTTCAAAGTTTTGGGGTTGCCCAGTGTTGATCACTAGAATTTCCTCTTACATAGGTTGTCTGGAGAGAACATAATGCTATTTTAAATGCTCAGTTAAGATGTCTGTCCCTATCGACATTGTTCTCAGCTTTGCACAGGGCACAGAATAAAGTGCTTTCCTTCTATGAAGTGAATAGGTTGGCAGAACATGGTGAACTTACAGAACAGTGAAAAACCTCTGTGACTACATGAACAGCTTAAAAATAATTGATTTAAAACCTTATTTTATTCAGCATGATTCTCTCAGAATTGGAAACTCATGAAGATGCCTGGCCATTCTTACTTCCTGTAAACTTGAAACTTGTTCCTGGTTATAAGAAAGTTATCAAAAAACCTATGGACTTCTCCACCATTAGAGACAAGCTAAGTAGTGGACAGTAAGTAAACCTGTTGCAAATTTTATTTCACGTTTTAAAAATAGTTAAACATTGAAATGCAGTACACTGCTTAAAATTAGTTAAAGCATTTTGATCTGCCTGCTCTGGCACCTCTGTGATTACTTTTACAGTCAAAAATTCTTAACTGTATGCTTTTGTCCTCGCTGTATCTAAGTGAAACAGCCTGTCAGGTGGGAGAACCTGTGGAACTGGCTGAAAAACAATAAAACTGCCAGGTCAAATGCACAAAATCCATCAACAGGAAAAACTTTTTTTCCTTATCTTTCCTCATTGAGACATCTTAGTGTTATTGTATGTAAGCAAGAAACAACTTCGTGGGCTTAAACTCATGGAGTCCCTGTGAATCATGTTGTGGCTGTGGAGTGAATGGTGCCCCTGCTCTGGGAAGGCGGGTAACCTTCCTGTAGTGGTGGTCAAGTGTTTACTAAGTCCTAGAATTAGACTGCAAAACTTTTTAAAAAAGAAAAGGACGCTATATGCCTCTGTTCCCCTTCCCACCTTGTTACATCCCTGTACTCTAATGACTCCCCACCACCAAAGAAAATGTTCTCATCCATAAAGATTGATCCTCTTCAGTGTCTGTCAGCTCCACACAACGCAGATTCCTGGCACAAAACGGGCTTTTTAACCTCTTCAGGCTTTTTCTCCCTTGAATCTGAGATTTAAATGCTCCACACATGCTCATTGGTATTGGTAGTCTTGTATCTTTCACTGTCTTTCCAATATTCGCAGGAATTATTAAAATACTATTTGGGCCATGTACGTTCAGGATAATACAAAGAATAACAAAGACAATGTTACAGGATTGAGCTGGGCAGCCTTTTTTTGTACCTGATTGTTCCTCTTTTAGGTAAATGCAGCAATACCTAACGCTTACTTTGCAAGAACTTGAGGCCCAAGAATAGATGAATAAATGGAAAATGCTATAGGGTTTTAACTAGAAAGCTATTGAAGAGAAAGGGGAAGTAAATTTTTAAAAAGTTAATTTTCCAGTACAGGCTTGAAATTCTGTCTTTCAGAGTTTTTGAGGAAAATGACAAATACAATGATGAGAGAGTATTTCGTTCTACTAATGTTCATTTTTGGGTTAATATTTAAATTAGAATTAAAAAATTAAAAGTATAATTAACATGTAAAGCATTCATTGAATATTCCGTGGGTTGTTGTCATTCACTGGTGTTAAGGGTAGCTCTTTCTTATGTAGTTGAAGTGTTTTTCCCCTTTGATTCTCCATGTTCCAAAAATCATTCACCTTTTTCTTCTTTCAGGTACCCTAATCTTGAAGCATTTTCGCTAGATGTCAGGCTTGTTTTTGACAACTGTGAAACCTTTAATGAAGATGATTCTGACATAGGCAGGGCTGGCCACAACATGAGGAAGTATTTTGAAAAAAAATGGACAGAGATTTTCAAAGTGAGCTGAAGTTACCAGAACTCTTTTTTCTTCTTCTTTTTTTTTTTTTTTTTTTTCATTAAATAAGGACTGATAAGACCAGCAATGTGAACTGTATTTACATGAAAGTGCAAGGCACATGCATAACTAATGACTGTTTTTTTCCTTTGAAGTGTCACAGGGTTGTGATACTAGTTCTAAAGGCTTCACTCCTACAGCAGCCATGGCCCCTTGGTTATTGGTTTGTGTGTTTTAACAAACTAATTTAGGTAGAACAGGGAAGCACACCCAAAGAATTTCAAAGAAAGGGGTGTTATAGTGCAATAGCAATTTAAAATATATCAAAGCGCACTGAATATTCAACCACCAGAGCTCTACTTGGGGAAATGGTTCTCTTTTCCCTTTCAATAAATATCTATTTTTCATTTTTTTACTTTGTAGTTTATTTTTTAGTGAATGTATTTAATTTTATGAATTATTTATGATTATACAGCATTCAGAATCTTCGTTTTCTGTGAAAAGGAAGAATTAGAAAATTGCTTTAAATCTTGAAAATACAACAAGGAATGTTTTAAAATATAAAACAAAGCCAAGTAAAACTGTTTACACTGATGTGCTGTAAAAGCACTAAAAATTAAACTTTACTGTAGAGTTACAAGTACATTTATATATATGTTGCTGCATCACTTGTGTAGTTAAATTGTATTTCAAGACCGTGAGGAAAAATTGAGACATGTATATACTGTTCATTATTGTTTATATTAAGTCTTGGTTTAAATATGTATGATGTGTACATATTGTTTGCAGACATTATTGTTTATGCCTTAGGAGGACGGTAGCATTTTACTTTAGTCTTAATTATAGCTATATGGCTTGTACAGTAATTATCCTCTACCAACACTGTGGAGTCTCCTTAATCTTGGTAGTGCCTGCCTTTAAAACAGGGTGTAGGGGATATTAGTTTTCCATTTTTCTATTTTGTTATATAATTTCAAGCCACCACGGCCTCAAATTCAAGTATAATCATTTGTATCCATGTGGAATAAAATTGTGACAATTTCCTACGCACACAGTATTTTTTCATAGAAACATTTCCCTCCATTTGCCTTGCCACAGAAATAACAAAAAAAAGACATTTGTAACCACTGTGTTTTATCTACTGTGTGTTGTGGTGGCCTGTTGGGGCAGATAGATCAGAATTTTTTTTGTACTAATGTAAGAGTACTTGAAGTTTATTTAAAAGAAATGTTGTGGAAAGGTAGCATTCTTTTTCTTTTCCTTTTTTAGGAGTGTTATTTTTCACTAGTATGTGTGGCACGGATACAATAAAAGACTGTTTTGCAAACCAGATTTTCTTGGCGATTTTAATACTTCAGATCCTGTCTATACAGGATTTTTTTTAATAATATCTTGGGAGTCTTGCAGTTAACATTCAGTTCTTACTACGATTCATCGAATTCTCCTGGCCTTTTGGTGGTAATTCAAAGCAATTGCCAAACAGTCCGAGTGCAGTTCAACCACCTCTTGGAATGAGCATAAATAACATCAGCTCAGCCTTCAGGTGAAGCCATTGGGCTGCCCAGTATTTGACCAGTTCCTGCCAGTCCTGTTTCTGTTGTTACATTGGGAATGCGTGTGATAACATAAACACACGCCACTGTAATGCTTCTTAAAACTACTGTCCATGCAACGTTTTGTCCTTTTCTCAGTCTGTAGAAGGGCACGAGTCATAATCCTTGCTCTGGCTGAAGAAAACAGAGGAATTACAAATGAATATTGTGGGACCCCAATACCTATCGCTCCCTCACTAAGTCATGTTTTGGGGTTTTTTTGTAGGGGGAGGTCTTGTGTTTTGCTTTTAAACTAGGCCTGCCATGTTTGAGTCTTAGAGCCTTGTTTTATACACTCCCTTGCCATTATACTTCTTGTCTCTGCTGAGAAGGAACAGTCAGTGCCTGGTTTTTGATATTTTTGTTTTCGTTGCCGTCCTCAGAACATCTTGTTCAATGATATTTTTCTTTTCTAAAGTCCTGTTAGAATAATTCATGTTACCTAGAATAAAACATTCATATTTGGGTGTCAGGCAGTCTTGCATTCTAACATCAGCTCCACCACTGACTGCTTCATGCCTTTCCTTTTCATCACCTTTCTGAAGACTTCAATAGAAAGGTTTACTGATGCGTTCCAGAGATGTGAAGATTAATCGCTGTTCTGAACATAGGATGGTAGGCTTTCAAGAATGTTATAAGTATGCTTAGATTATTGGGAAAACTATTTCTTTGATGCAAAACAGTTCTTATTTCTCTGTTTCTGTACTGGTTGATGCTTTATCTGCTGTACTAGATCTAATACTAGCTTTCTGAAAAGTCAGAACAACGTCACCAGCTACACTGTATACACAGCTGCATTTTTGTCAGCTTTTATCCTAATTCAGCTGAACAGCAGGGAAAGTTAAAGCAGTAACACCTACCATAGCTGTGACAGTGAGGCAAGCATCGCCTCTCTCAACTTGACATTACCAATCTGTTGCTTTGCAGCCAGTGTCTTCATTATTATTTCAATAAAATTAAATTTACGGGAATTATTATATTTGAATGGCAAGCCTGAATCATCATGCCTTTACGTATCTCCATAGAAAAGAGCAGAGATTTAATCACTAGAAAAATGTGCTTAACTTTTCTTCTTTGCTAACTTTCTCTCCTGTTGATGTTTCTGTCTGTTTTCATAGAGAAAAAGTCTTCCAGTGTGCTCTCTTCCTTTCTGAACAAATTATGCTGGTCTTAGTACGGAGAATTTATTGACAAGCTTTCAAACTCTTTATTTCCAAGTACTGTTAATGGTGCTCAATGAAGACTGTTCTCGTTGTGAATGTGGGTTCTCTTTTTGTCTCTTGGCATCTCTTTGAAAAAAACTGGGTGATATAAAACCAGATGAAAATCAGAAGTTGTAGTTGCCTGGACAAAATACCTATCTTTAAACAGAGATTGTTCTTTAATCTTTTTATATAATTTCTGTAGTTCCCTAATGACTATTAGAAGGATAGAGGTGCCCTGCTGTGAGTAGGCACAGATATCTGAGGAATAGTTATTTTAATATAATATGTTGAGTGGGTGGCCTAGGGGACTTTGTTTATTAGACTTGTATCATTCCTAGAAGTCTTAGATTTACTAAAACGTGCCTGCAAACTGAGGGCTAACGACTGAAATCGGGAACGCCGCCATTATGCTATTTGATTTTGTAGCTCTCTCTGAACTACCTTGAGCTTACAACTTAAAAGTTAACCAGGAAATTCTACAGCTGGTATGAACATTCAGAAGAATGAATGTTACACAAATTTGTTGCTTGTGTTGTCCAAACTGAACATCATTCTTAGAACTAACAGCTAAACTGCTAAATTTCTAGGCCTGTCACCAGTTCTCAATGTCTTATTCTGAAAGTAGTTTCAAGTTTCCTATCTGTAAAATATTGTGGAACAGTCTTTTAAGTGCACTGGCCTGGTATTCACAATCCACACAATTTAGTTGTGTGGTTTTCGCAATCACATGTCCACCCTCTTCAGTAAGGAAGCCTCTAACAATTGATACAAAGATCTTTTCAGAGAAGAGTGTTTTATTTAGTAATGTATAATCTTAGGGATTGCTAAATTGGTGAAGCACATACGAAATAGACTGAATATACTAGCCATCAACTAGGATTTAGAATAATTAACAGGCAGTTACCATCCAGTGAATCAAATAGCATGCAATCAGGTACTAGTTACCATAAAAGAAAATGCAAGATCATACGGATTCAAACATGGACAGCAGACCATTGACATATACGGGAGCGGGCAAAGAGTGACTCCAGGAAAGAGACTTGATTATCCTCCAAAAACATACATGTCACGATAAACCATTGATTCTGCATCAGTTACTAAGCTCGTGTCTGGATATGAAAATGGCAGTGATGTAATTTCCTGATAGATGATGGGGTTGGGGGAGTTGTACTCGTTTGAAACCCCTTTAATTAAGCTGTTACTAGTCAGTAACTTAACACACTCACGTGCAAGCTCATGGCCGGTGGCCGGAGCGGCTGTGGGAGGCCAGCCTCAGCCCCTTGCTCCGGGCCGCACTGCTGCAGGGAAAGGCCGCCGTCACCTCCTGTTCCACCAACGCAACCCTGTGGCCTTGGCCAGCGGCTGCTGCGCGCTCGGACGTACCCAGCGCTGAGGCGGGGGGCCTTGTGGCGACGGCCTCTGCCCCGAGTTGGGCAGCTCTGGGGCCGGCAGCCCCAAGGCGATCCCCAGGGCAGGTACCGAGCCCCTGCCAGCCCCCTTCCCCTGCGGGGCTCGCACACCACAGCTGGGCGGATAAAAGGATCCCGGCCACCAGATCTGAAACGCGGGAAGGGTTTGGACAAGAGTTGAGACTGCGGTGGGTTAAAACCACCTCCGCGCCGCCGCCGCCTCAGGGAGGGGAATGGCGGTGGCAGGGCGGGGCCGCTCAGCGCGGCAGCGCCTTTTCCCCCCCGCCGTTGGCGCCGTGGTGCAGCCCGAGCCGGCTGCACCTGCGCCGGGCCGCACCACGCTGAGAAGGCGGGGGGGGGAGTTCTACGGGGAGCGCTGAGCGTGCGCAGCGGCGCTTCCCGAGACAGCGGGAGTGGGCGGTGGCGGGTCCGAGTCCTGCCACCGGCGGGGCGGGCTGGTGGGACCGTTCCCGTTCCCAGGCGGGGCGGTGGCACCGCCGTGCCCGGGAGAGGCGGCGAGCCGGTGTCCCTGCGGTCGTCCCTTTCGGTCCCCTCAGCGCCGGGCGGGCGGCGCGGCCCCGCGGCTGCCTCTGCGGAAGGTCTGTGGTGGCGGCCGAGGCAGGGCTCTTACCCGGTGCTTGCCCGAGACCCGCCGCTAGAGCCCGTCTGAGGGACCGGCCTCCTCGGGCCGCCTCCCGGCCTGCGCCTCCGGAGCGGCGGTGAGGGGGGCCGGGCGGCGGGCAGGGGCTGTCGGTGATGCTGGAGCTGCCGCGGCCTTTCCCTTGGGCAGCTGCCGGTGGCTTGTGGGCAGGGGCACCTGCAGTCGCTGGAGAAGGTAACGCCGCAGGGCGAAATGTCTCTGGTGCAGACGCTCCAGATCCTCATGGCTCCCTCAGCGAGCTTAAACTATGGGAACCCAAAAGGTCTCCTTGGTTTGCCTTTCTGCAGTGAGCTCCTGAAAATCTCCTAACAACGAGATTAAGGTGCCTTTTTCAGCCTCATCTTCCCAGATGTCAAGTTTTGTCTGACTCTTCAGTTTCTCATAGTTGAAGGAAGTACGTTGATTTTCTTTCTACAGATAAAATATGGTGTTGACAGTACTTAATCAGTTTAATGGTTATAGAGAATAGTAACGCGTGGGCGCGACCTGAGGCTAAAATAGAGTATTCAAATACCTGATATTTAAATTGGCGTGCCATGTGCTGCCTGAAGGGAACAGTTATTTTGCCCTTATGTGCTTTTGTGTCTATATGTATTCATATATACATGTGCATGTATGCATGCATACATACATATGCGTAGAAACATATTTATACGTCCACATATATATGAATGTGTGTGTATGTATGTTTATATGTAAAAACAAATATATGTGTGTATATGTATAAAAACACCTGCTTGGGGTTGCCTCGGCTCTGAAATTACTGTTCAGAATGAAGCACTTAAATAATAGTCTGCTGGTTTAGATAAGTTAACTCAATATAAATAGCATTGCTGCAGGATAAACAACTTCTAAGAGTTGTGGGCACTTCCTTTTGTCTCTGTGCTTCCTTATTCTCAGGAAGCTTGACTGTGGTCTGCAGTGTGGGGAGGAGCGGGTTGGAATGTACCTTCTGGGGGCCTTCCCGGACATCAGCAGTGTAAATGGCTTGTCCGGTGCTGAGACCTAAACTGGTCCCAGCAGTCTTAAATGCTGGGAAAATATGAAGGGAGTTAATCTTTTCTTTTGTTGTTTAGTGTAGCAGTAAATGCAATTTCTGCGGAGGTTCAGATACTGATCACCCTCTTAATGTTGACATTTTTACTTCGATTTTTTATTTAGTTTACATGAAAATTGGGACAACACAAGCCTGTTGTTGGTATTCTTCTGATATTTTACTAGCACTAATGTTGGTGCCTAACTGAAAGGTAGCAGAAGTTTGAATTCGAATACAATATTCATGCCTGGAAAGGAAAATTTATCTTAGACTCTGGTCACCAAATTTTAGGGCCCGTCTATGTTAGGTCTGCAGCTTTAAATTTACTGTTTAGTCTGGTTTTATTCTAAAGAATATATACAATTCTCTACATATTTGTACTATAACAAGTGCTCTAAATGCTGTATTTTTAAAAGGAGCATATGAACTGTTGAATCTGCAAACTGCAAGGTTTAATTCATTGGAACTGTTTGCTGTATAAGCAGAGGCACAGCATTGCTGAGGGAGGATGTAAATGTTCTTTTTAACATTTGGAGATTGCAAGGGCAATGAATTTATTATTTTTTTCTGGATTATGTGCCTTCTTAAGGTAATATGTTTCATTAATGAAATAGGAGAGATAAGTCTAACTCTTAAACTTTTTTTCAGATATTTTTGTTGAAAGTAGATAAAATGGCAGCATTAGTTCGCACTTTAGCAGATCACAGTGATGATGTCAACTACTGTGCCTTCTCGTCGTCATGTTTGGCAACTTGTTCCTTGGACAAAACAATTCGCGTTTATTCTTTAGACAACTTTACTGAGCTTCCCTACTCGCCTTTGAGAGGCCACACCTACGCTGTGCACTGCTGCTGCTTCTCTCCATCAGGACACCTTTTGGCTTCCTGTTCAACAGACGGCACGACCAAGGTCTGGGACACCGGCGATGGCCGGATGCTGGTGGCGCTGGAGCAGCCTGGCAGCAGCCCTGTTAGAGTCTGCCGCTTCTCTCCCCAGGCCACCTGCCTCATGTCTGGGGCAGCGGATGGCAGCGTCGTTCTTTGGAACATGCAGTCACTGAGACTCTACAGGTGAGCGCCAAATATTTTTTGACTGCTTTGTTTGTAGTGACAAGAGTATAATTTAAGTAGTGTGCTGTCCTGTGTGCAAAACTTGCAGGCTTACACCGCTGATCGATACCGTGAAGAAACAGGAATAGGGTTTAGAAGACCAAAAGGTTATCGCTGGGTGTCGTGGATGGAATATTGACATGGTTATAATTTAGCACTGATTCAAAACTAATTAATGATGTGAGGTAGGTTAAGAGGTTGAATTTTAACAGCACTTCATCATTAAGCGGTTCAGGGGTTTACAAAGTGAGTAAACAAAATAATTGAATGGAGACTTAGTTACAGATTCAAAGATGGCAAGATTCACCCCAAGTTATGAGAAAGTATCCTGGATCAATACATATGCGTATGAGTAAAGGTACAAATCACAGACTAATAGATATATGTGTGTGTATCTAAGCAAAGCGTGTAAGCAGATGAGGGAGAAGTGCTGACTCTTTCTCTTTTTTTTTTTTTTTTTTTTTAAAGTTAATTCAAACTCAAGAAGCTTTAATTTTTACTGAGTTATCTTTCATCTAAATCCTGATTATTATTTTTTTAAATTCACGGAAGCGTTTTCATTGATTTAACATTAAATCAGGATGCATTGTATGCTGCATGCATGTGGTTTCTAAACAGTGGGTCAACAAATGATACATAATGATGATAGAATGATTAAATGATATATAATATACAGTTAGTTAGTGGAGCCTGACTGTGCTGTGTGCCTTATATTACAGGATACATAGTGGTTGTTAGTGAAGTATTTAATTGCAAGGCTCTTTGGAGTTCAGGAAAGTCTTAGAAGCTTGATAGTAATCCAGCAATCAAAGAGTTTGGAAACTGTTGACGTATCTTGAACCCATACAGTTTAAGACAGAAAGGAGTGGTGGAGCTGAGTTCAGTATGACTGTCAATGTTTCACCTGGGTTTCCAATAAGCCTTAAAGGCAAAGCAGATGAGGGGTTTTAGTGATGATGCACAGTCTTATGTTTCGGTGAAGTCTTCAGGCCAGTTGCGATCTGTACGTGGGCAAGACCGTCTCTCTAAAGTTAGGAAAGAACTTAAGAATTTGAGAGAATTGATGAGATCTATCCTGTAGGGTGAGGGAGCAGCCATTTCTAAAAGCCAAACTTGCTTGGTTTTGGCAGTCCCCTGTCAAGCATGTTACTGCTTTTGTGGCCTATCCACCTTTGCCTTCCACAGCAGTGATTTAGATAGAAACTGGAAATTTTTTCAAAATGATTGATAATCGGATGGCAATTACAACAAAGGCATCCAGTTACTCCTTATCAGCTCCACTGTTGTAATTGACTGTCTGTTCAAATTGTGAAGTAAGATGGTTATTTAAATCATCTCTATGATGGATGTGAACACCATGAAAGCAATTTAATTTATGTGTATTTCTTAGTAGCTACGATGCTGATATCTGGCCTGAAAGTCTTAAATGCATACTCTGAATGTGTGTAGTACTATCTCTTATACTGTTAAGTTTTCAGACTGAATCTGCATGGTTTTTGTGTGAAAGAAGAAAAGTTTTAAAAGCTGCACTAAGGAAAAAAGAATTGGACATATAAAACCAGGAAGCGCTGTGGTGTATTTGATAGTATTCTTAATGATAGAATTAAGGGAGTCAATGCTTTTTTGAAGGTCCTGAGTCTGATTAGAGAGATTCTCAGGGAAGTTTATTGACTTGTCTTCTGTGTCATTAAGTTTGCCACCTCTGGCAGTAAATAAAATTTCTGTTAGCAAAAGAGGATGAGCAGCTGTTCTACAAAGTATAATGACAGAGTAAATAAGACTGATATTTCTTGCTCTATGACTGTTGCTTATGGCTGTGATTTTTTTCCCTGCACTTAAAGATCCAACTGTCTGTGCTGGACCGGATCTAGTGTCCGTTAAAAGGAGCGAGACACTTCCAATTGACTTTAGTTACTGTCAGCTAAGCTGAAGGATGTTAGGCTGAGCCCACTCCCTTCCTGAGGATTGACCACTCTGCCATGTCTGCTAGGAATTTTCCATTAAGATCAATTTTACAAAGTGCTTTGGCTGACTTAGTTAAAATATAGAAAGCACTTTGTTCAAATTGCTTTCTCTTGTGTATAAGTAGTCCAGAATTAATGCTATATCATAAATCACAAAGTATTCTACTCAGCTACAGATTATCAATGGGTTAGTGGGTGTTCTCTTTTGTTCCCTGTTTGTGTACATGTAAATCTGTGTTATGATAGTTGTGTATTTGTCTTTGACTTTTAAAATTTATCCTGCTATAGAATTTTAACAGTGCATTGTACCTTTCAAATGTTAAGTCCATGCAGATTGTCTTTAGTTTAAAAATTATTTTATCATTCAGTTAAAATTATTGCCTTGGGGTGCCATCTCATGTTTTTCCTCCTGCAGTCAAAGAGCAGCTTCTGGTTCCTGCAGTTGTGCTTATTTTGCATCTTTTTCCACAGTTGGTGTGAGTTTCTTCCCTTTCTGTTACCAAGTTCCAAAATGCAAAGCTTATAGCAGTTTGGCTTATTGTATCAGATTGCATTTTAGAGATCACTTCATCAGAACATTACTTATTCTAAATTCAAATCCCATGTACTCTTGCTTTTCAGATCTGGGAATGTTAAAGATGGTTCTTTGGTCGCCTGTGCATTCTCTCCTAATGGAAATTTCTTTGTCACTGGATCATCGTGTGGTGATTTAACCATTTGGGATGATAAAATGAGATGCCTGTATAATGAAAAAGCACATGATCTTGGCGTTACCTGCTGTGATATTTCTTCACAGCCAATTTCTGGTTCGTTACTTGACTCATCAGGGGAGGAACATGGAAAAAAAAGAGTTATTGTATTTCTCTCTAGCTCTTGTTTTCATATTCTTTTTGACATCAGTGCTCAAGATACAGATGACATTGGGGAGAGCTGATGTTTTAGAATATTCTGAATATTTTTAACTAAAAATTGTGGTCAGGTTGATGACAAGGAATGTACTTGTCAACAAACAAGGTGATTACATGCTTATGATAGCTCTCAGTAGCTAATACTCCTGTCAGGGTATACTTAAGCCATATGTTATTGAAAGTCAACGTTTTTTCTTTTTGTGTGTTGCTCTTTATTCACCAAGGTTTGAAACTTCTGGGATTATTGGCAGATTTGCCACATTACAAAATCTATACAAGTAGTGTTTATCTGGTACAATTAAAGATGGGTATAGATTGAGACTCTCTTTACCTGCCGAATTCAGAGCAAAATTAGAATCAGAGTTTCTGATTGGTTCTTCATGTTTTAGACTATTTGTAACTGGTGACTCTCCTGCCTTTATAGTGGTTTCGGCCACAGCTGCATGGAAGCTCGTCAGATCTAGAGCAGTTGTAATCTGTGTGGGTTTTCCCGTCTGACTGCAAAGTTTCAGTGCTGCCTTCCTTCTGAATGAGTAAACTTAGAGAAATTACCTAGCGATACTGGTAAAAAAATTGGCAGATCTTGCTAAACTTTCCTAGTGAACCTCAGTGGAAGACAGTGTAGTCCTTCTACTGGTTATCCCGAAGAGCTCTGTGTGTGCAACACCATAATACCCCAAGTTGATAACCTGTAAAATAGTGTCAAAGTCTGTGTATCATGACAGAATTCTTATCCAGACCAAGTTTCCAAGTACCATGTTCTTAGTTACCAAGAAACGTGTTTTTACGTGGTAGCTAGTGCGTGTTGCTTATCTCTCTGAGACCCAAATCTTACACTGTAAAATCCTAGCAAAAATGATGCACTTTGATGCTTTAATCTTTAACAGATTGCAGTAGCTCTGACTGTTCCTGTGAACAAACA
The DNA here is from genome assembly GCA_028565335.1 of Limnodromus scolopaceus. Taxonomy (NCBI): domain Eukaryota; kingdom Metazoa; phylum Chordata; class Aves; order Charadriiformes; family Scolopacidae; genus Limnodromus; species Limnodromus scolopaceus. Next base: position 214,297 of record JAOXNO010000078.1, read on the forward strand.
GGTCTATGTATAGTAGGATTTTATTGTGATAACCATATGAAATTACTTTCTGTGGTGGAAAAATGCAGATGAAATCTCTGGGGTTATTTTTGTAAGACACTTGACAGTAAATATTTTGACATTTCTGATAACTACAGAGCTGGAAAAACAAGCCCTTAAAATGTCTGTTACAATTTTCTGATTTCTTAATCCTGGTGTTTCTTACAGGAATTCTAGGCTTCAGTACTGGCAGAGGTAATGCCTCTGAAGGATTATTATGGTGACTCGTGTCAGGCTGGTTATGCCAGCTCAGTGGAGTAGAAGGGCAGAATAATTCGGCACAGGATTTAAGAATAAAAACAAATAAAATTGATCATAGGCTAAACCAACATGTTTAGAATGGAACACGATAATTCAGAAATTTTCTTATCCACTGAATACAGAGGGGAAAGCTATAAAACCATTACTGTTGTATGTCATCTTTAGTGCAGTATTTCTTGAGTAGTTGGCTGCACAGCAGTCATGAAACATTGCTTAGTTTATAAAAATGAAAAGTTGAACATTTAAAATTACAAAAATAGCCTATCAGTCTCAAATTTTATATATGTGTATGTAGTTAAGTTTGAGAACTACTGAACTGTAGAAGAAATGGATATAACCATATAATTTAGGTTAAAACACTATATTGTTGCACTCAGTAGATAGAGGAATCAAACATTTGCCATCAAGAAAACATAAAATATGAGCCCAGTTCTGGTCCTTATCTACTTGTTCTGGAAACAGTATAATAGGAATGCCTGTTTTTTACTTCTAAATGGTTTTAGAACTCCTGCAGTTATTTTTGTTAACACTTTTTAAAAGTAGTACTGAGATTAAGGAAATTTACTAACTTCCAGTGTAAGAATGCTGATGTATTTACTGATACGCTGTTATTTTCAGTGCTTCTGATTCCCATTAATATATTTGAATTTCATCAGATGGCGAACATGGATTCGGATACTTCCAGATGGCTTCTTGTGGTCAAGATAATCAGATCAAACTCTGGCTTATTTTGCTTGCAGATTTCTTAGGTGTGTATAGCGATTTTTTTTTTTCATATTCCAATGTATTAAGTCTTTCGTGACAGTTTACATCCAACTTCTCTTATACCTTGTCAAATATGTGCATATGTAATAATTTACTTTTTGTATTTTTAGGTGTTGAATTAAAATATAAATGCACATTGAATGGACATTCTGCCCCAGTTCTGGCTTGTGCATTTTCTCATGATGGGCAGATGTTAGTTTCAGGGTAAGCAGTATCTTGTTTAAATTTCCTGCAGATGGCTGTCCAGGTTCACGCTTCAGCATTGTAAAACAGAAAGTTCAAAAGAGTTGGAGATTTCAAAATGTATTTCCAATAATTAAGGAATAGTTCCATGACCTCCAGAGCTATTGAAGTGTCTTTACAATTGGTCTGTGTCTTGTGGGTGACTGACTTTGAAATCTAGGATGTTACAAGCTCTGTTCTCTTGAGTATTGTAACGAGATTCATGATTTCCTGGTTTTGGGACATTTATGGGGCCTTCCATGTGGATATGCTAGCATCTATTAAAAATACAAATCTACATTGCAATCTTACTGTCTCTTTGGGACACCATTTAGGATTTCCTTCTCACTCAAGTGCTTTCAGGAACTTTTTAGAAAGTTAAGTATCTTGAGATTTTTGTCTGTGATAGATTTGATTGAAATTAAAAATTTCTTCAATGATGCACAGTCAGAGTATGACAACGTAAGCCTTTTTTTCCATAAAAAGTACACGATCGAGATAACTGTAGACCTGTGGTTTTGATGTCAGCCCTTCACGGAATAATGGTCAGGACCCAAATTAATCATGAACACCATCAGTTGGAGACTAGTATTACTGCTAGTCTTTATTAGAGGGTGTTAAGGGAGTTGCCGGTGTGATTGCAAGGTCACTGTTACGCTTGGAAGGCCCAGGAGGGTGGCAGTGATGGGAAGATTCCTGGTGCCTGTGGAGATGCAGTTTACCTCCAAGAAGGGCAAGGCAGAGGGTCCAGGCAGCTACAGCCCAGTCAGGCTAACACCAGTCTCTGGGACGGGTTTGGAGCAAATCCTCCCAGTGGGCTTGCTTGGAAGCCCTTCTCCAGCAGGGCGTGTTGGGGACAGTAGCAGGGATTGACCAAGGGCACACCGAGCCTGGCCAACATGGCTGCCGCCTGTGAGGAGAGGCCTGGCCGCGCCAACGAGGGGAGACATCTGAGCTGTATGGAGGCTTTTGATGTGGTCTCCCAGTGTAGTCTTATAGCCAAATTGGGGAGATAGAGATCAGAAAAGTGGGCTGTAAGTTGTGTGGAAAAATGATGGCACTGTCAGGCTCAAATGGCTGTTGCTGATCAGCAGCACAAAGGTAAACTGGCAGCTGCTTAGTAGTGGCTTTCCTCGGGGATCAAGCTATTGAAAGAAGAAATTATAAAGAAGGTAGACATAAGAATTTATGTTTTTATGAATATTAATGACTATATGCTTTTATTCTGCACTTCTCATGAAAAGTGCTTGATCACTTCTAAACTTGAAGTGATTTCAAGTCGTAACTTGAAATAACAAATACAATGATTCAACTCTAAATTGTAATTGTCTTTTTTATGAAGACTTTTTAAACTGAAATGGAAGAACTCATGTCTTGCAAAGGAAAAAGAAAGGACTAAAAATAGCCTGCAAATAACCTTAAAACTATACAAACCCCAGGAGACAATAGCTTGCATTGACTTTTTGCTTTGTATTCTTTTTAAGGGAGTCATTTTCAGTATTTGAAGATTATTATGAATGTCTGTGATCTGGAGTTATTTTATTTTCCATTAGACATACAGATTATTGTTTTCGCTTATATTGTCCTGAATGAAATGTCTATCCCATAAAGTCTTTCAGGAAGCACTGCAGTCATGGTGACTAACTATGCAATTTGTATTTCATGAAATATTTTATGTATTGATTGCATTGCAGCACTATGTTATGCATTGCATTGCACTACTTCCCTGCTTCGCAAGGTTTCCATGGTGACTGGAAGTGCTGGTCATGGACAGCCAGACTCCGTGTGTCTGCTCTGCAGATACCGCTTGCAAAGCCATCAAGTAGATGTATGGAACAGATGATGGGGAGCAGTGGGAGTCAGGGCCAGTTTGTGTAAGCACTGTGCAAATCCCTTACATGGACATGTGCAGAGTTTTCATATTTAACTACGTTTTTTTACATCATGCCGGAGATACAGCTAATCAGTGGAGTTTTAAGGTGGGCATGGGTGCAGGGGACTTAGATACCTAAGCTTTTCATAAAGTGGTGTTAAGAAATCTGTTTGCTCTTATTTTGTTTGTGGAAAAGGTTTTTTCTTCCTCTTCTTAACTTAAAATAGTTTACTTGTTCTTCTCTGCATCATTTTAACATTGATGTGTTTTTTTTAAAAGGTCTGTGGACAAGTGTGTCATAATATATGAAACTGTAAGTATAGCATGGTCCAATATCATTCATTGGATTGTTGTCTTCAAATATCAGCAGTGCTTCTGAAGCATCTTACCAATATAAAGAAATACTAAAGAATAGAAAGTATATAAACCCAAAATATTTACTGTGCATTTGGGGAGGGGAGGAGTTGAGGAAAAATGTCTCTAGAGAATTTATCAGTCTTTCTCACTTTTTATTTACGTTTCTTTGAGGGGTTTGTTATTTGGTTTCTCTACAGTAGAGTATAAAAATATGAGCATAAAACAGAAGCATAATAATTAAAGAAAATTTTTCTATTAAAGACAATGTATTTTCTTTAAAGTTGTTTAGGCATTTCTATAATACTGTTAGTACATAATTTGTGGTTCACATGTAAGTGGTATTACCTTTAGTACTTTATAGTATTAATAATTACAATAATTTTGCTGAAAATGGAGGATGAACAAATTTTAAGCTTCTCCAGCTGGCTCTGTGCACACTACTATACTGATACGATTTTTCAATTAGGGTTAGTCACCAAAATCACTAATTTGATACCTTCCCAATTTTTGACCCAATTATTTTGGTAGTTTGAAGCTTAGACAGTTATGTAAGAAGTCCCCTAGATTTTTAGAACCCCGGACAGTTGAAACATGAAGAAATCCAAAACATAAATATTAATAGTATTTGTCAGCTTTTGTGGCCTTAGGTTTTTACCAAGTCAGACAATAACTTAGAGCCGTTGAGAAGTGGGTACAATAAACCTTCACGGGAGGAAGAGACTGCCATGTGAGGCACTTTCCTCACAATGGACAGGTCAAAAAACTGGAGTTCTGACCGATCAATTAGTGACTCAGAATAACTTCACTCTTCATCATTTCAGTCTGCCTGTATGTGTCAAAGAAATAGCATCTTTCATAAGAAAGAAAATCTTTCAAATCGTAACTTAAAACTGTGGAAATTCAGGAATTTGTTTTTTAGTAGCATCTAGTGTCCAAGTAGGAGAACTACAGGTGTAATTAATTATTGGCCAAACTGAAGGATTGTAGCATGAAGTCTATTTGAATTTCAGTTGCCTCTTTTAGTTGTTTCTAATCCTGGATTTGTAAAAGAAATGTTTTTATCCACATGAGCAACCGGCCAATGTGGTTATAATTAATTCATTTGGTAATTCTGAATTGTTATGCTGGAAGTGCCGTGCTGGCTGATGGTTGAAGGACAGCAGTGTTCCAGCAAATTGAATAGGGGGCTTCAAGCAGGAAATTCAAATTGCTTTTTTGACTCTGCTGCTCATCAGCTTTGGCATGGTTGTAAAATTTCCACGTCAAAGCTAACTTCTGTCATCTTCCAAGAAGCAATATTATTCCTTATTTTGAAAGAAAGTATACAAATGAATGTTCTTTTTGTTCTTTAAGATTTAAAATCACAAATATTCTCTTACAGACTACTGGCAATATCCTTCATACTTTGTCTCAGCATACCAGGTAAGAATTGAGTATGATAGTTCTGTTTTACTGTTAATAAATTAAAGACATTAAATCCCTTTATTGTGAATTTTCACACATCTATTTTTATTTGTAGATATGTTACAACTTGTGCTTTTGCACCACATAGTTCCTTACTTGCCACAGGTTCAATGGATAAAACTGTGAACATATGGCAGTTTGACCTTAAGCAACCCTGTGCAGGTTAGTCTGTGAACATCTTCTGAAGATGCAAAAAAACCCCATTTTTTCTTACATGCAGTTAGTTTGTAACCTAAGGATTATGTGCACGTTATTTATGTTTTCTCTGAATTGATCTTGTTAATGTCCTACAGAGATACTATCTTACTCTTTTTTAAAGAAAATATGTATTAGGAGTATTTTACCTTTATTCATCTGCTGTATCTTCTTTTCTGACATTTGCCATTTATTACTCTCTGGATGGCATTTAAGAGATTAATATTATTCCCAGAGAGCTGAAAGACTTTGGTCAAGCATTATGGGCAATGAGTTAAACAGAAAATATGCTAATTGCAAGCATAATTGTCAGCTAAAAATACAGCTTATCACTTGTTATGTGAAAAAAAAAGAAGGAAAATGAATGTTACAAAATATATCGGCACCTTAAGCATGTGCAACAAAGGTACATAGATCTTTGTTCAAATCTCAAGAGTAGGTTTTGACTTTGTTCTGCTTTTCTAAGGAGGTGTGAGACTTGGTTTCAGTGTCTGCTGATGCTTTTCCATCTTCTAGTTAAATTCAAATTTCACGGAAGTTTAGGCATCAGAGAGAAGAATCCTCTAAACTTTGAAAATTGATTGGTAAAAGACAAACCCAAATTATTGCATCCCACTGCAGTAAATATCTAATAAGCATTTCTTATATTAGGTGTTGGGAATGTATAGTACTGAGAACATTTGAAAAACAGCATTCATTATTGCCGTTGTTCTTAGAACTGGGATTTTTTTCGTTGGTGTTTTTTTGGGGGCGGAGCGTTGTTTATTTTTTCTATTTAAAACTGTTTTTATCTTTCCTTTCCAAAGCAAATACTGTAGAAAATGAATCTAAGGTGGCTGTTGAGGCCTGGTCAGAGGACGACGTTTCAGCCTGGCTTTGTGCACAAGACTTAGCAGACTTTGTTGGGCTTTTCAAAAGGAATAACATCGATGGCAAGGAACTACTGCATCTTACTAAAGAAAGTCTGGCTAATGAATTAAAAATTGGTAAGAGTATAGAAATCCAAATAGATCTTTAGAGTACATGTGTATTGTTGGAATGAAAGTGAGTTAGGAGTTCTGTACAAGGATGTTTTTTCTCCCAAAATGCATGTTATTTCATTACCAGGGCTGATAAAAACCCCTAATGGCACATTATCTGCAATACTTTTTTTTGGTGTTTGCTTATATGTAGAGACATAAAAATGCACTTCCACCAACAATGCTGTGTTAAGTGATCTTACCTGGTTTTGTTTCTATTTTCCTTTTTAGATCTTGTATTATTAAGCTGTGAAAAACGGAATTTCAGCTTTTGTGTATACTTAATAATTCTGACTTTGGTAAATAGTGTACTCTACAGTTTTTCCTATCAGTCTGCAAAAGTGCCATGTTTATAATACTGTGTGGTGAACTACTTTGAATTTAGCAATGAAATTCTTCAGTGTACTGTTACCATAATAGAAAAACACAAGGTATGTTTTAGTTCTTACTTATTTTGAAGATGAAGCACTTTATGTTGACAATTAATAAGGATCAAGCAAAGCTTGCCTGTCTCAGACACTTTCTGATTCATCAGGTGTCCTGGTTAATACATTGTCCTGTCACTTTATTGCAAAAACTGCAATTACATTTTAGGAGGAATCACAAGGAAGTGCCATATTAGAAATGATTCCAAAGTGGTAACTCTGAAATAAGAAATTTAAGGATGGTGAACTACACTGGAACTTTCTGAATATAAATTTTCTCTTAATTTGGATGGCTAGATTTAGGTGTAAATTAGGTGCTGGTATGTTTACCAAAGTGAGATCAAGTATAGCAAAAGGCTGGATAAGTTAATATACCTTTTAAAAAGTACAGTTTTATTTCTAGAAGTTAGTATTTTGTTCTTTGTAGGAAGACTGCTCCCTTCCTTTTGTGTGTGTGTGTGTGTGGTACTGGTCTGTATCGCACCATAGTATCTCTGTGTATCAACTGGCTTTGTTGAATTCTGGAAATCAACAGAGATGCTGGGAATCTGTCAGGAATTGTTATCCATGAAAGACACTTGGCTTCATCGGTTTCTGTGCGCATTTTCTTTAACTTCGGAATAGTCTAAAACTCCATTGCAGGAATCACCAGCTTAGGCTAATCAAATAAGACTTTAAAGTCGTGTGAGACTTGAATGCAGTGTGACCAATGATGAGAACTGACCTGCTCTATGGGGAAAAATATCAACAAATGCATGTGTTGCCTGGTAGATTTGTAATGAGTCTATCGAGAACCATTTCAAACTCGAACAAGAAAATAAAATGTGAGTTGTAAAAGCTCGTTGTAAGGCAGGCTGTAAGATGCAAAGGATAGATGTGGCTTTAGGCAGAGGACGTGTAGAATACAGGCTGATTATGGGAAGCTGTTGCGTTCCAGCTCTTTCATTTGCTGTGAAAGGATGCAGTGAGGATCGATTGTACGTATGAGCTGAAAGGCCTTCAGTATGTTCTTTACCATTATCAGGTAAAATGCTCGTTGATCAGTTTCTGTTCTCAAGACTGTGGTCTTTTGCAATCCTTTTTCTTCAGCAGGTACTTTTAACACCCATCGTAAGATTAAGAGTCTGATTTTCATGGGTAGCTCTAAGAAATTTTTTAAAAAGCTCTAACTGAAATAACTTACTATCTTAATAAACATAACCTACTCCACAAATAGGAACTAGCATATATGCAAAGTGAAGCTATGAGTTCCACTTTAGTGGTTATACGAAAGACATTTTATGTACTACTCAAAGTCACCAAATAAAATAATTCAAATCAATCAGTTTTGAAGTTGTAAATGCTTGTGATTCTGCTTCTGTGTATCATTCTGCAATTATAATTGGCACAGAGTAGAAATTACAGCCTGATATATTTGACTTGAAGAATTGCTCTCTGTCTGCCACGGCTCAAGCATTTACAAAATAGGAATATACTGTCTGCCTAAAACTTACATGGTTTTCAGTGTTATTCAAATTCCAGTTGAACTAAATTTTAGGAGTCTGTCACTATACAAATACTCAAATGAGCACATTCTTCCTCTCCTTGATAACCTATTTTCTTGGCTCTAAAAATGTGACATTTACTAGTTCCATAAGATCTTGCCAAAAAACTCTTGAGTTTTTTGGACCATTTTACTTGATGATTGATAGGAGGATAGGAGGTTTTTCTTTTATTTTTTATTAGCTGCTTATTTATTGTCCTGTTAGTCTTTGCTTTAGCTCTGATTTGCATTTAATAAGAAGGGTATCCTCACGCCTTTGAAGATGTTTAATCTAAGAGAAAGCGATCAGCAAGTGGTTCACATAACATTTCATTAGCTTCTTTGTTTTTGACAGTTTTTTGAAAGAATGCTTCATTACCGTGCAAATGGAACTAGCCTCTTCCCAACCTAATTGTCGTCTAATATGAATAACGCTATTAAACTCTATAAGATGTCGAGCAAAAGTAAAATGGCCGTTATATACATTCTGGCTGAAAAGCTTGTGTACGTTAAACAAAGTTCAGGTTTTCTCATTCTCAACAGGCACAATGATACATTCATTGCAGTTCCCCGACGCAGTTCAGTCTCTGAAAGAATACGCTGCCTCTTCCCATGCAGAACAGATGGTGGGGGTGCGCTGTTCCGTGCCTGCATGCTCTTTTTTCCTATCAGGCTCACTGAATGTGTTAACCTAAGGTGAATCTTGACTTAAGTCTGTGTGCAGAGATGGGGCAGGAGGTGAGATTAAGTCTAATTTTTGGAAAACCACACCTTCAGTTTGGGGGTTAGTGCCATACAAAGCATTTTGTACTGTAATTTCACAAATTGTAAAGTTGGAGGCATTGCAAATACTTTCCCTTCTTCTGCAGGAGATTGAGGAGGCTTCTTTTCATTGTCTCAATCCTGATTTGGGTTAGGTATGTAAAGAGAACAGATGATTGCCTTAAAGACAGTTCAGCCCACTCCTCACTCACTGCAGGGTGTCCTTAGAACATAAAACAAGGACGGATATGCATAAGCTGCATTTTGAAATCAGCAAAGATATGGGGGGTTTTGTCTTCCTCTTCTGGTTTTAAGGTTTCGCTCTAGGTACATACAAATACTATTAAGTTTTTTCCTGTTTCATATCTTTATCAAGAAATTCTGAGAATGAGCTTGAAAACAACATTTTTCAAGAAAAATTTGAATAATTTGTGATTCACCTTGCCTTACATGTTTACTGAAGTAGGGCTAAACTGCTCATAGTAACAGGCCACTCTTCCCCTAGTCACCCCCACCATCAGATACTGTTTGAAAGTGAAACTATAAATGTAAGTCATTTAATAAAGCACTTTAAATAGCATAATCGAAGCACTGATGCCTTATGCTGCTTTGCAGATAGCCATGCGTTTGGGTTTTGGTATTGGTATTTGTTTTGTTTCTAGTGAATGAGAAGTATAAATTGATTCTGCACAATGTGTGAGAATAAACTTACCTTGTGTGTTGCCACCCCCTGTTCACCTTTAGTGGCTGGAATCAAGCATTAAACTAGATTGTGAACAATCTTTGTGGCAGAGTTATTCATAAAATATAGCTCATAAAATATAATAAAACGTGGTGAGAACTTATAAAATATTTAGGTTCCCATACATTAATCTCAATATAATTTATAAGTGTTAAGCCCTACCATGAATCCAAATTTGTTAGCAGCATTTGTGCTATTGTATCTAATTCTGTGCCAGACATTTAAAAAAAAAAAAAGGTGTTGAGAAACTCACCTCTGACTTCGCTCTCTAGAGCTGTTAGAAGAGAAGTCAGTGCGTGTTTCCTGCGGCCGGTTCAGCAGCAGCAGCAGCGTTGGCAGCAGTGAGGTCGGTGGGAACAGCCTCATGCATTGGAATAACGGAGCTCTGGTACCGAGACCTGCACCAGCAGCTCGGGGGGTGTGTGTACCATGAGGGCTTCAGTTTGTCTTACCCAGGTGTTTTAGTGCTTATCATTGTCTTGTCAAGGGGATTGTCCACAGTAAGGTTATTTTTTTTAATTTTTTTTTTAAAGAATGGGCAGTTGAGAGTAGATGAAGTTTTACGGTTTTATTGATATTGTGTGAATGAGAGTGCACCTCATGATAAACGTGACGGACTTTTCTGGGGAGAGGAATGCCAGTGCACAATTTAATGGTAAAAATAAGTTATTTCCATTTTGGTACAGGTTGCTTACACAAGTATTGCCTGAGCATTGATGTGCTGCAAGTCTAAGACCTTATCTTTTCATGAAATGGGAACACACAACTATGAAGTGTAATTTGCAGTGCACAACCGTAATTGTGTTTGTAGTTTTATTTTGAGATTAGGAGGACATTAATTTTTTAAAAAAAAACAGCTTGAGGCATTCTTCAGTCATCCCTTTGTAAGCCATGAGACAGCAATACTGTACATCAGATGTGGTGTATTGTAAGGGAGATGTGAAGGACCTTGTATCACAAAAGCTACTGCGGAGGTTAAGGGAAGTCGAGTGAATTATACTTTTACTGAGATGGTATGTCCTTACATTTAGCATGACTAGGAAGGATACTGCAATCAGTAAAAAACCAGTCAGTTCCTGTGATGTTAATGGGATTCAGACTTTTACTTTGTAGTTGACTTTTTTAAAACCTGCAGAAGTAGGGAGGTGATTATGCCCCTGTACTCAGCACTGGTGAGGCCACACCTCGAGTATTGTGTCCAGTTCTGGGCACCTCAATCCAAGAGAGACATCGAGGTGCTGGAGTGGGTGCAGAGGAGGGCAACGAAGCTGGTGAAGGGCTTGGAGAACACATCTTATGAAGAGCGGTTGAAGGAGCTGGGACTGTTTAGTTTGAGGAAGAGGAGGCTGAGGGGAGACCTCATCACTC
>JAOXNO010000078.1:225410-259588 GCA_028565335.1 Limnodromus scolopaceus
TGCCCAGGGAGGGGGTTGAGTCACCATCCCTGGCTGTGTTTAAGAGCCATTTAGATGTGGTGTTGGGGGATATGGTGCAGGGGAGAACTTTGTAGAGCAGGGTAGATGGTTGGACTCAATGATCCCAAGGGTCTCTTCCAACCGAAATGATTCTGTGATTCTATGAAATCCCTGCAAACAGATAGTCACCATGCCAGTAGTGTGTTTTGCTGCCCTGTCGGTGTAATATTCTACCAGACGAGCAGAGCAGTTGATGCAAACACTTGGGAAGTGAGAAGGGTGGCCGTGGTGCTGGGCAGCCTGAGGCAGGCTGGACTCTAGGGTGCCCGACGCCTGGGGCGGTGCCAAACCTCACAGGGCTGGGAGTGGAGTAACTACTGCATCATCCTCATCTTCTTGTGTAATGCCACACCAACAGCAGAGTTCTTGTGCTCAGAGTGCTCAGCCTTGTTAAAATTAGACTTTTTGAGAGTTTAAGCAACATCTGAATGCCTCCTACTGATCTTGTGACAAATGTAGCACTTTTTGTCTGTGACATAATGGTGACCAACCGTGCTATAGCTGAGCTGTTTGCAGTAGTGGCCAGGGGCGTCTGCGCGTTGTTCTGTGTTGGGTGGGGGTGTCTCCTGTACCTCCTACCCTCTTTGTCTTACATGTCTTTGTTGTCCTCTTCGTGTATGGATACCTTGTCAGAGTCGCTAGGCCTGCGCAGCAAGTTCCTTCAGAAAATTGAAGAATTGAGGATGAAAATGATCTCTGCTTCTGTTACTGCCCCTGATGAGTTCTTATGTCCTATCACAAGGGAGCTTATGAAGGATCCCGTCATTGCAGCAGGTATGTCTTTAAATTCTGTTGACTAAAATGAATTAAGGGTAAAGATGGGTGTGGGAACACAAAAATGGGTGTGTCTTATCAGCTGTAGAAAGATAAACTATTCTAAATAGCTGTTGCAATGAAATAGAACTGTGGTAAATGTTTAATTTGCCAAATCATCTCTCTGATAGGGAGAAAGGTACTGTGTGGAGCAATACACTTAGGGTCAGCTCTGCTGATGAGGCTGTATAGATTATTTTTTTTTTAAATGTTTCTTCCTCTATGGGCCCTCACAAATACAATTACAAACCTTACAGGGTTGTCTCAGTAAGCGCAAAATGGATTTGTGCACATGGGGGGAAACCCAAAAACCAGGCTCGTTACTACTTTTAGCACACCATGTATATGGCACTTGAAGTTGGCACAGAATGAGAGTCAATTAAATTCAACAATCCCTTGGAGCTGAGATCAGTGTATTTTTTTGATGCTCTGTAAACAGTGACTGACCTCATACAGTTTTGAGGTATCAGGCCAGAGTTTGGAGAATTAAAAGCATTCAAAATATGAAAGCATTTGCTAACATCTAGCGGTAAGCACTGCACTTAACAGGGCTCGAGCCTCTAAGCAATAGCAGTAGGAGGACAGCCTTGCAGGTCCTTTTTTTTAATATATAATTTTGAAATAAGGATACATAGTTTTAGAGCAGGACAGTTTTGTTGAAAAGCTGAAAATTGCTGCCAGTCACTATTCAGTTGTATATCATAAAATCAAATAGGCATTTTTAAGAGATACAACCTCTTGAAACAGTTCAGTGTGTGTGATCAAGCGCGGTAGTTGGTATGCAGTGACTGCTGCCTGTGTGCCCTTCAGCATTCCCATGTTACACAGCTGGCCTGAAACACCGGGTTCCGCTGCTGTTCGGAACACAGTGGGCAAATACGGGCGTTCCTCACACTGCTTTATTTTTGTAGAAATTGATGACTAGTAACAGCAATGCTCGGGATTGCAGCAGGAGAGAGGTTGGATGATGGCCAGACAGGTGAGGGACTGTCTAGGTTTGTCCTTGGGCAGGTCTGTATTCACCAGGTGGTTCCCTCGCTGCCCGGCATTACAGCACGGGAGTTCCTGCAGAGCGGACCTTTGGCAGCAGCGCCGACAATTGCTTTTTACAGCCTTGTAATGAACTTTAGCTGTGCTGTCTGTAATTCCTGAACTGCAGCTACAGACACAGGAAGACCTCATGTAATCTGGGGCTGTTCAGCACTTTAGTCACAAATTCACGTGCAAACACGGCATAATCCCCCGACCTGACGAGAGCCAGCCCCTTGGGTGGGAAAGGCCTGGTTTAGCAAGTGTCTGCTGCTGGTCTCTGGGGGCTGACAGACCTGGCCACATCCCAACCCAAATCGCTGCACGAGGGGTGCCTTTTCCAGGGACCCTGTCCCCAGCCCGTCCTTACTCCAGCCCTGCCTCTGGGGGAGGCTGCAGACGCAGCTGCCAGGATTTTTCAAACGGTGCGCTGCTTCGTAGTCATCACTGAACTGCTGCAGCTGGGACTGACTGGTGCACTGGTTAGTTTGCTGAGTACAGTATAATTTTAAAAGTTGATTGAAATTTTCTTCATACCAAAGGTATATAGAGTTTTATTGCACAACATGAAACCATGTAGACTGACACGAAGATGTATGAGTTTATGGTAAAGCTTTCACAGAACGTGTTATTTTTCTGTATCTATCTATCCATCTCATCTCAAATTTTATGTTTGGAAATAATGATTTCCTTTTAACTGTAAATAGCTAAACTCTGTACAGTGCAACAGTGCCCAGGCAGTCGCCATAGAAGCTTTTGATGATGTTTTTTTTTTTTGTAGATGGCTATTCCTATGAAAAGGACGCAATAGAAAAGTGGATCAGCAATAAAAGACGCTCTAGTCCCATGACAAATCTTCCTCTCCCCACTCTTGTGCTCACCCCAAACAGGACGCTAAAAATGGCCATCGGTCGCTGGCTGGAGACGCAGCAGAAACACAGTCACATGGCTTAACTTTGAAGTTGTTTGTTAAAATTGATCGAAATGAAATTGTATGTAGCTAAAGAAAATAACTGTATCAGAAACAATGGGAAAGAAAACATTGTGTTTCTGTTCTAACTGTGGCTGTCATTTAAATGTGTTAGAAAGAAAATCTTCACTGTTGGGCACTCCTAGAAAATGACTGAAAAACTTTTTAAGTTTTGGTAATAGCTGTTTTAGATTCACTATTTTTACAATAAAGTTTTCTTAAAATTTATGAGTTTTAAGTCTTAATTTTACCAGCTTAGCCTTTGAGAAGATAGAAGTAGCAAAGTATATAATCTTTTTCTTTTTCTAATTAAAAACCAAAAACATCTTTTTCTCTGTTCCCTGTTACTGAACACGCGGCTGGAAAGGTTGGGAGAGTTTCTCCTGAAACCAGCAGTGACTGCAGCTCATCCCACAGGTATATTAATAATCTTTATTTTGTATGGAAAAAATACAGTAGCTGTGCAAAAATAGAACTACAGGACAAGACTAATATAGGACTTTTAAAAATATCAAAGAAATGGTAAACAATAAATAAGCTAAAGCATAGTGATGCAAACTCAAACAGAATTTGTAAAAATGGGTACAGCTGTTTGGGACGTACAGGGAACACTGGACACAAGCACCACGAGAGCAGGGACCACGGGAAGGCGACCGCTCCGACCCGATTGCGCTCACAGGAACGTCACTGCATCTGTTGATGTTCAGAACGTTCTTGCCCGTATAAAACCTCACTTCCTCTGAAAAATGTCACAACTTCACCCTGTCATGCAGCCACACGTACGCTTTTCCTCAAACTTTCATCTTCAACTTCATGGCTTTCTCAGGTTTCCTGTAAAACCACTTCTTAAACATTGCATTGCTGTACCTTTCTCAAGAATAACCAATAAATCATTTTACTTTAAGATAGCACCCAAAGGTGATTAGATAAACTATATAAAGTGCGATTATTGTTAATATGCTATAATATTGTGTTCTTCAGTGCAATAACCAATATGGTCAAAGCCTTTCAATACACATGCAAACATCACTGTTTATTTTACTGGATTTCTTCTAGTTACTAAAAATAGTTATATTTACATGTCAAACCATGGCCACGTATAGCTTACTCATACACAAATTAATTATGCTTCCTAAATGTACATCATGCAACCCAAATTAGATACCAGTAGAAAAGTGATAAAATACTATCTTTGATTTTAAAAAAAGCATACATATACAGATCTGAGTATTATGCAGCAGGTGTCTCTCTTACCACTGGGTTTGAAGTAAGCACTTAAGCATTCTAGAGGCACGATTATTATGCAGGTGGTGAGATGTGATACAGCCAAAAGCCCAGATTAAAGCCTTATGTAAAAGAAAAGTCTTATTTAATGGTTAAATGTAGTGGAAAGGATTTCTCTGCTTGAGGTCATAGTTTGGTGGGGTAAAGCTCCCAATTGACTCTGCTATTCCAGTTGCTGTCACTGTCCTGGGGTGGTAGGAACAGTCTGAAGTGGTTGTATCCCATTACGTACTGGCCAACAGGGACCGCTGACCCAAACTGGCAAGCGACCAGCCAAGCGGTACTTTGTGCAGCAGCAGCACCCTATGGTGTTATGAGCTAAGCCTTACAGCCCTGTAAATACACAAAATAATAGTTATACATTTGATTCAATGAACGATCGCTTTGGTTTTGTAGCTGTGACATGACTTAGGGGGGCTTCCTTACTGCTGTGAGACTGCGGTTTCGATACAGCATCTGGGTGTAAGTGCGAAGGTTGTTTCGGTGCTCGGGTGTCCTGACAGTGGGTGGGTATTTGGCACTTGAACTCCTGGCGTTCTGCCGCTTGCACACCGTTCTGGTTGCTCTCTGCAGCATCAGCAGAGGAAATCTTAGTTTGGTAGTGTTTGGCTGAGAACTGCTCAAAATGTGTGGGCTGAAGGCCCCCAGAAGCAGCGTTTGTTGCTAATCCATCTGATGCCTGAGAGTGCCAGGTGCGGCTGGACTGAGCGCTCTGCTGCTGGAACCTTGCCGTCTTATCCATGATGCCCATGAAGGGGGTGTTGCGAGGTCTGTGCTCAGCAACAGTTCCCTGGACCGGACCGGCGTTGTTCTCCTTGAGTGGAACGTCCGGACCCTTAACACCATCTGAAAAACTACTGGCTGGAGGTGAGCTGCTGGTGGAGCTGGCAAGAATCATGCTGCTGGAGGGAGAACTGGCAGAGACACCGCCGCCAGTGGGACTTTGCTGCCTTGCCTCACCCAAACTCATCTGAGCGGGGGCTGCCAACCTGTCTGCGGCTTTAGACTTACTTGTGAAAGAATGAGAGGAGAGATTCTCGTGCTGCTGTGACTGGGGACACTGGCTGGACATAAACTTCTCATTGTACAGGTCAGAACCAGGCTCTGTGGAAACGCTTCCGGGTGATAATGTGCTCATCCCATCCAGATGCTGAATTTTGGAGTGCCGGACCGGCAAGGGGCTCTGGGGAAGATGCTGAAGAGATGACTGTGCCTTTGTATTGCACTGTCCGCTTCCCATTTTTGATCCAGGCTGGCTGGAGCTCAGGTGCTGGTTAGTTTTTACAATCTGTGCCTGCTTTGTTGGCTGCAGGACCAAGCCTGGCTCTCTCAGGTATCTATTGCCTGCCCTGCTTTGAGGGGAGGCAGGTCTGGCTTTCTGCAGAACGTCCTGAAGGGTCCTGCTGTGGGATGAAGCCGCTGAGGAACGTTGCAGCCTTTGGGGAGAGGAAGCAGGATCATCAGGGTGTGGTAGTTCATCTTCCCTGTCTTGAGAATTAAAATTATCATTTACACTGACGCCCTCCTCCTCATTATCAGAGTTGCTTATTTGCTGTAGTAGCTGTGGGGACTGACGCTTCTGCTGCTGTGTCCTCTGGAGCTGTCTGCATTCCTCTTCTACTCGAGCCAGGAGACGCTTTATCTCTTGATTGCCAGGACACAGTTGTGTGGCTTCACGTAAGTCAGCAAGAGCAGCAAGTAGCTTTCTGTTTAGGAAAAGAAAAAAGTAAACTTCATAGAAACCCAGGGCAAATCCAAGTCTCAGCGTTGCCTTCGACTAACCCACCTCCACCACTTCCATGAACTTGTGATTTGTCATCTGCTGCTACAGGTGGTGACAATCTAAGAACTGAATGTTCTCCAACCCAGGAAATACCTTCCTACAGTGAAAGCGCAGACTCGGCCCTGAGCCCTTCCCCCGTAACAGTATTTTCAGGAAGGCACCAGAATTCTGCTGGGAACTGGCACTTTGTCTCAAGCCCTTTACCATTATCTTCAGAGTAGGAAACCTGCTGAACTCTGCTTCCTCACCATTTATCGTCTGCTGGGAACAGATGCGGTGAATCAAAAAGGCACCTCTCCCTACGCTTCACCTACACCACTACAGTTTGGTACTTTTCCAGCTTAAGGAGATGGTTCCTCTTCTCTCACTTTGTTTTTATCCGGAACCACTGATGATTCAACATCCCCTGTCCTATAAAGGCAGCCAGTTATTCTCGGTAACAAATGATGCAGCACTGGAGTTTGGTGGCACGTGGCTGACAACATTCTGCAGAGTCACGTGGAGCAGCAGTTCCCAGTCACTCTTGCACTTAAAATAACCCCTCTTCCTTTCAATGTGTTACTTTGTGTTCTGCATAAAAACTACCTCAATGAGTATTCAATACTGCTTTTTGGGCAGGTTGGTTTTAACTGATACAGAGGCTTAATGCAGGTGGAAAGTGCACAAGGAAAATAACTTTTTCTTTGCGCGTTCCAAATACGACTAGCAGAAAAGAAAAAGAGTGACTGAAGTATTAGGAGTTAAAAAAAAATCTGTGCAGGCAGATGCAGAGAATGGACCGGTACCTGCTGTTCCTCTTGGCTCTCGCTCTAGCGTAATAGGCTTCGTAAGACTTGGGTTTCAGATCCAATGCTTTGGTAGCAAACTCCTCAGCCATACCAAAGTCCTAGTAATTTAAACAAATGTATTCATTAAACATGGACAATAAAAGAAACTTGCCTGCTCTTTACTCATGGTTCTGATTCAAAAGTGCAGCTTGTGCTGTACAGAAAGTCACCTTTCTCAATTTGCAAGCGCAGGTATTTTCTGAAAGATTGAGACCAGATCTCATCTTGCAGAGACTGCATGTTTAACAGGATAAATAACCACAGAGAGCAAGGCTTTAGAATGTGTTTTGAAAAAAGGCCAGTTAAAGACCCAGGAATTCAGAGAAAAACAAGAAAAAAATAATCAGGCAATGGGTTGGACTAGTCCAGAGCTTTCTCCGGTAAGATACGTGAAATTTTTAGAGAAGAATTGGGCTAGATGTAATGTATTTGGCCTTCGTTTAACAAGAACACAGAGTAAGAGGTCAGTAAATTGTTAAACCAAAGAGTGGAATTAGCAAAGCAGGGCTGAAATGGGGACAAAGTTGGCTCTGGGGAAGATGAAGGCAGAAGCAAGTCTAATTTTTATAACAGCCATGCACAGCACAGGGCTTTCATGATACTGAATTACATCGAGCGTGATGATACAGAAGGTTGGGAAATACTGACAGCAAAAAAAACCATCCTGAGGTACCCTGCAAGAGCAAAGCAACGTGATGAACTTGAGCTTTAGATGTCGGTGATGCACTTTAGGATCAGCAAAACGTAAATGAGAATTTATCAGTGGGATACAGCAAGAAACGCGCGTGTCACACACTCTCACACACACACACTAGCTGGTCACAGAGCCACTCTCTGTTTGATGCCACTGAAAAAGCCAAATCTCAGGAAAGGCAGCTCCAGCAGAGGACGGAAGGAAGGGACAGCCAGCGCACACGGGACAGCCCCAGGGGCAGGTTTTGCTCCGTGGGTGCAAGGGGGAGGGTGGTGGCATTTTCCATTCAGTCTTTTAAAAGTACCAAACCCATCCAACCGTTCATCATTCCAAAATCACTGGACTACATCAGAACAGCTGTAATGGATCCCTCATGGCAACACCCCCTCATCTTATCGACTGTCCCCATTCGTTGACACAACAAAGCCCAAAATCAGGACACAGAGAAAAGGATTTTAAAATGCAAAAACAGACGCACAAATACAAACTCAGTAATGCAGCAGAACAGAAGTCCAAGGTCCCCAAAGCCAGAGAGGCAACAGACTCACAGCAAGAGCTTACATTTGTTTTTCGGCGACATCGTGATAAATTTAGGTACAGTGAAACTCTCAGCTCATTGAACGCTTTCATTTCTTCTCCAAATCCTTCCCTCGGAAACTTCCTCAGGGCATACTGATAGCGCTGGGCTGCTTCCTTCATCTTACCTTTCTACAAATGTAGGGAACAAGAGGCTTTTCACAAACTCTTAATATTCCAACTCTTTGTTGACAAAAAGCACATTCGTATTTGACATCTACCAAGAGGTCAAGTAGAAAGCAGAGAGACAGGTATTTTTTTTAAGAAAACCTACACAGTATGAATTACAGATGGACTCAGAGCGAGCACCTGCATGTTAACTAGAGCTTGTGTTTGTTTCTAAACTCATACCATTAACGGTATTTCACTAGGATAATATTTGCATTAATACATACTACTTGTACCAGAAAGACTAATGTGTGTACAATTAATGTATGATACAATTCATTACTTATTTATATTTTTTAAAACAGAGCGGTCAAATATCTGGTGATGTAGTTGGTTAAAGCTCTAACTCCTGGCTGGTTCCAGCAGAGCACGTCCTTACTCAGCTGGGGGCACCGCAGAAGGGGCTCTGGCCAGGACGGTGGGTGCGAGCCCTGACCCGCAGCCCGGCCACCACCTGGAGCAGGCGGGCAACCTGGCGGATGAGGGTAAAAGAGCCAAAGTCACTGTAATTCTGCCAAACAGAGGCTGAATGAGAGACCTGATCTGTCCCTCGGGACACCCAAATGATCTTCCCTTGCACTGGAAATGCTCAGACTCTCCAGGAGATGCTTGGAGAACATCTCCATAATAAACTGAAGATTTGAGACAGTTTTTTGCTAAAAACATTTAAATCATGGCATGAGAACAAAAGCAAGTACTTCAGTTGACAGATGAAGAATTTTTTCTCTTCACGGGTATTTCACAAGTTAATTTACTTTCATAAACATTGGGTGGTTTTTATTATTTAATTCATCTTAGCACTCAAAGTGGACAAAATTTACCGTTGAAACTGGCAAGGAAAGAATTCAATGTTTGTATTATTTTATTCAGCTGGAGAGCTGAAAAGTAGTTAGTTATTGCATACTGTCAGCACACTCAAATACATGTTACTCTGCAAAATAACTAGCAATTTAAAACACTTTGACAAATAAATGAATCAAAGTATACTGGAGAAAGCTGACCAAGCTAAATTGCATACCACAGCTCTTGCAAGTCCATTCAAATTACTATAATAAAATTAAGCACTCTCAAAGTAGACACCAGCAGGGAATTCGCCCTCTTGTACCAAACTGTAAAACATACGAGCAGCAGGTCCCGCCGTGTTCAGGGAGGGTTCAAGCTGTGGAGCAACTTGAGGAGACACTGAAGAAAATGAGTTGTTGGTGGGGACACGGTGGCACCTTCTCCCTGATGGGCTGCAAGTGGCAGCCCGGACACCTTGAGGAGCGTGACAGCGGGGAGGCTCCTCGGGAGCCTTTGTACTGTGAAATCTGTCACCCTCTGGGCTGAAGCTTGTCCCACGCTTACAGGTGCCTGCTTGGATAGAAAGCTCTGAACTCAGCTCAGCATCAATGAACTTGATAAATTCATGGGACTCCTGCACAGAATTTGGAAGAACCTACACAGGTCCACCCTGATCCAGGACAGTGAAGCCTCCGGGGCCACTCCTCCGCACTGTGCAAAGCCACTTGATGCAGAAGAAAGATCAGAAACAAGGTGGCAGGTTCTTGAGGGCCCTTATAACAAACCCTACCAGTTACAAGCCTTGTAGCGAGCACAGACTTTGAAGGGTGTGTGTATAAACCACTCAGCACCGCGTTGCACTAGTGAAATAACGCCGTTTAAAAACCAGCCTCTCTTCTGAGCAACACATCACCTCTAGTAAACAGAACGTATCCAAAGAGCTGTCACCTTCCTCATTATATACTTAAAGAGCACACAAAAGAACATTATCCTGAAGGAGAGGATATGCCTAAATGTCACTTACTTCAAGCGCACACCTTACGTTCTCAGTTGCTCTTAAGAAGCAACTGACTGATGTAAATACTCACTGAGAGACTTGCTCAACAGAAATAAAATTTACTTAACCATCCTTAATTAATTATTTATTTTATACAGGAGTTTTCCATGATTCTTTCCCAGGGTTCTCAAGCCTTCTTGGTCTCATTCCCAACATGAGAGGATGTGCAAGTCTTGTTTGAATGGAAAAAAGGAGGTATGAAAGACTTTAATCTACCTTCAGACAGAAGTCCAATTATAATGTTCTGCTATCAGAAAAAATAAAAATCTACCTACTTTGTACAGTATATTTCCTTCTTCCATCAGTTTCTGCAGCAGAATAAGGAGAATATCGGGTTTTGAAGTGGCCATTGCCCATGCTGCATTTCCTGCAAGTTAAATTTTAAGGATCTCTGACAAAAGGGAAGAAAGTGTGTTTCTGGTATCTGTTCACACTAGAAAGCCTAATTCTCCTTCAGTAGATATTCCACCTGCATGGAACTACTACTATTATTATTATTATCATTGTTATTATTATTATGTGCACATACATTTAAAATGCATATGTCCCCGCTGCCCCACACAGATAGCAGCCAGATATTAAATTTCACCCCTGGTCTAACGTCTGTACAGGGCACTATGAAAGTCACAGCAAAGTTGAGGCCTAAGCAAGGATCTGTATTCGATCATACTTAGTACCCAAATAATAATAAATAATGATTTAAAGATACTACAGATTCAATAATTACCACGTGCACATCTGCACCATCTACTTGCCTACTGATAACACATAATTTGCACATATATTTTTTGCCCATCCTTTGCAAAAATGTACAGTTTTATAATTTATTAAAAGAGTGTTATTTAATGTAAAACATCCCAATCTAAATGTTGTTAACAGCATCAGAATTAAGTATCACTAATAGCGTAAACACAATTTTCTTGTTTAAGTATATGTAAACATAATTTTCTTGTTTAAGTATATCATGGTATACCATGTAAAGACTAACTCCCTCCAGACCTCAACACACATCAAAGAAAAGAATAAATAAAATTACTTGCATTTCCTCACTTCTGGAGTGTCTGCCTTTAAGAGACCGACTTCTCTTAAGCGGGTGTCTGCAAATCATACACCCCGCAGAGCCCTGGTGTGCATCCCGAGATTTATTTATTTAACCTGCTTTGCAGAAACGACAGCAATTCCAGCAGAGCGGCTTCTCGGCCGTTTCCCCTGAGCAGAGACAGTTTTACTCACCCAGCTTGGCTCCTTTCCTCAGCAGCATCACCACCACGGACGTATTGCGGCACCCGATCGCCCTGTCCAGCGGCCGCATCCCGCTGTGGTCAACGTGCTCGATCATTGCTCCTTTCTCTACCAAATACTGCACCTGCGAAGAGAAACAAGCCAGGTCTTGGAACGTCCCTGCTGGTACCACCTCACCTCTGAAGAGGCACACGGAGCGCACGCTCCAGAGACGCTAAAGCCACTGGAAATCCATCGACCTGAAACCAGTGAGGGCAAACAGCAGGGGAACACTATCCAACTGCTCCCAAGAGCTGCAGATGAGGAATTAAAGAAAAATAAAAGATCACCACCCAGGTTCCTGGAAGCAGCTGTGCCAGACAAACACCAAGACCCCACGATACAGTTGTTGCCCCATTGTTCACGCTGTGCAGGCACAGCCGCACGGCATAAGGGCAGCACGCTCAGAGGCCTGATCGTGGAGAAGCAAAATCTTTCTGTGTTTCATTAGTTCTGGCAACATTATTCTTCCAGCATCTCACACCTGGGGTCTCTGCTCCACCAAGGCACCCAACCAACTGGGACCCTGATGGGTCACCTCGACGGGTTTGCAGAGGCTGAAAAAAGATATTTTCCTTTCATGTCCCACAGGCTTTTTCTTTTCTTTTTAAATTTTATTCCAGTTAGTCCAACACAGAAATTTTAAATGCTAGTTTTTGTTGAGAATTAAATGCTCACACTGAAGTACAACAGCATGCTGTAACACAGAGCGGCTAATGCTGGACTTCTATCACAGCTACCTTGGCACTAAAACACTCTCTGGAGTAAACATGTGCACTGCAGCCAAGGAGCCAGCAGTGTCAGCATCTTGGCTCCTTCCTCAAATTTCCCTTCTATTTTGGTTGGCAGTATTTTTTCTAAGCTTCCTTTTGTATTATGAGAATTCAATACATGCTTAGTTTTTCGACTGTTGTACTTACAATATCAGCATCTCCATAAAAAGCTGCCAGGTCTAGGGGTGTCCGCCCGTTTTTGTCTGTCTGATCAGTTGTTGCACCTTTCTCAACTAAATACTGAACCACTTCCCTATGGCCTTTTAGACAGGCCCAGCTCAGAGCTGTCAGTCCTTCTTTGTCCAGAGATGAAATAGTTGCACCTGTAAAATGAAAATTAACTTTGTTATGAGGATGTCCTATTCAATAAGCAGAATCACCTAACTCGCACAGACGCAGTCCCTGGTACCGCTGGGCAGCCTTGAACCACTCCTTATTTCCTACCTTCAGCGAGCAGAAATTCCACAGTGCTGAGATGTCCTTCACAAGAAGCCACCATAAGTGGAGTCCGGCCTTGCTTGTCACTTAGATTCACATCAGACCCATGCGCCACTAGAAGTTTAGCAATCTGAAATGGAAAATAGTCATTTAAAAGTAAATCGGCAGATTTAAATTTTAGTCGTGATAGCATGGACTTTTAAAGGAGGGGACTAAGGTGTTACTTATAGCGATCCCTGAGAAATCCTGCGCAACCCAAGTCTTCGCTGTTTGCAGGTCAGGGCCCTCCCACTCCAGGGTTCTCTCTCTGTTATACAGAGCAGCATAAAGGATCTGAAATTGCCTCTGCTCTTGGTCTAGGAAACAAAATATTCTAACTCCCATGTGTTACTTTTCAGGTATATTACAGCTAAGGTTGTCATGCAGCCAATGGACTTTAGAATCCTTTGTGTATCACTTTAAATAACTTTAAAAGTGAGCTTCTGAACAGGTCCCTTTGAAGTTGATGCAAATGCATATTTGAAAATTTACACAGATTTGTTACAGGACTAGGGATGGAAGGAATAAGGACCACTTCCCCAAGGAATCCGCTGAATTTGTGGAGATGTGCCCGACCTGCCAGTGCCCCTGCCGGACGGCACAGAGGAGCGGGGGAACCCCCCTCCTGTTGGCTCTGGTCACTGCCGCTCCACGGTCAAGAAGTAACTCGCAGACTTCCAGCTTTCCTCGTCCCGCAGCAGCTGTCAGGGCTAAAGAAAGCATTTTCATCAGCAACATCTCTTCGCTGTTCCACCACATCTTTTGACACATGGACATTATGTGAGTGTTACTGACCCCCCAGGTTTTTTTCGCCTCAGCTGCTCTGTAAGATTTTCGTAACTATTTTCAGACTCAAACGAACCAGTCAGAACCAGGTTCAGTCAATAAGCCACAGACATTCTCCGGTAAATAAAAAGGTGGTTCTCAATGATAACAGCTGTATGTGCATAGCTTGTAAGTTAAAAGAAAACTTGATGAAAATTTTTGACTAACCCACCAGCCTGAGGCAGTTCTAGTTCCTTTTTCATTAATCATTCTTTTTCATGACAAGAAAGCCTCATCTCTTTCCACCAGGCCCTTCCCAAAGGTGAAGACGGTAAGAGTTCTGGGATTCAGCAAAGGGCTTTCTCTCAAGTTTTGGGAAGTACCGTTTATCCATCCCCAGCAGTGATGTATTACCAAACACCAGATATTTAGATCTCTGCAGGAACTCTGTATTTTGAACAAGTCAGCTTCATTCTGCACTAGTTAAAATTGTTTTCCCTATTTTTCATGGTGAGAAACACAGCAGGTTATCAAGCAGTAGTTCCACTTGCTGTGCGTTCACCCTGGCTCCAGACTCCAAGGGGTCACTGCACGCTGCCAGCACAGAGACATCAGCATTCAAGTTCACCTTAAAAATCCTTTCTGAGCCGAGCAGCGTATGTTGGCAAGAGCACGGGCTCTTGATCTCTCTCTAAAAAGGAACAACCTTGCAGCTTGTGGACAGACAGACAGAGACACAGACAGACGGGGCAGCCCTCGTGTCCCGACAGCAGGGTGATGAAACCATTGACACCATCTTTATTTCAGAGACTCAGAGGTGCACGTCACCGCACGTCTTCACAGCGCGTGGCTGGTGAGAAAGCGGTAACTCCCATGCTCCGGGCACTAACACCCTGCGACGCCGCAGCGCTGCCGCAAGGTGTGCCTTTAAACAACCTGACGCCCTCTCCTATAGCTCATTGCCCTCCCTGCTTTCCTCTGTCTGCTCATTGAAGCTGCAAAAGAAAATATTTTCCCCACCACAATTTTTTCTCCTCTCTTACATTTTGCTCACATCAACTTACTGTGTTTTAAATGGAGCTTGAAATTAAAATGTTTTTTTGGTAGTTGTTTGTGTTGAAGGGTCAGTCCTGTTAACACTGTTCAGAAAATGGGTTGTGTGCTAAATTCTGCAAGAACCAACAAAGAACCTGACCCGCCATTTTCTAAATCCCAATACTGTATATTTTCCAATAAGAAGTGGCTCAAATCACAAACTTCATTTTATTATTAAAACTGGTATTTTCCCATGACTTTTATCACATAAAACTAAATTCAAAAAACCTCCAAAATTAGAAACTCTTACTTCTTAAAGGAGCAACTCTAATTAGGAAAAACATGAGAAAGGAAATACCTGTTTCTCCCCACAAGGCATCAGTGTCGTTGATGTCTATGTCACGGTCCTTGCCAATGGTCAGGATGTAACACACCACCTGCCAGACACAGTCAGAGGTGAGTGAGCCACACAACGTCTGCTGTCACTCACAAGAGGCAGCAACAGGCAAAAGACTTTAAAAAGCGGGAGTGCTTCTCTACTAATGCCTACCATCAAGAAAACAGGTATTGGTCAAAATCCATCAAAGCAAGCTCAGTATGGTTTTTAGTACGACTTGAAGCTGACTGAATGTCATTAAAAGGAGTTCAAAGCAAGCTCAGTGCCCTTCTGTTAATTGGTTCAGGGTTTCACATGATTATGATTTAATGAGCTCCTGTGTGACCTACATACGCCAGAATAATCGAGACAAACAATGCCAAAAGTAAAAACAAAGCATCCCAGTTCAGCGAGCCAACTCCACACTGTCTAAAACAAAGGGTAAAAAAGAGAATATTTGCATATATATCAATACAATATCTTGTAAAATGGCCATTCCTATGTTTTTCTTTTTACATTGTTTGTATCTCGGCTGTTTTTCAAAATCTTTTCACAGAATAGTTTAAGCATACATTAATAAATGCTAATTTTTAAACTTGAGATGAGTTAAAAATTAAGTTTTGCTGTATTTTTACTTTGTTAGGGAAATCTATGTTTCGTAGCCACCTGCTAGTAAAAAATTACTACGTTAAAACCTTTTCTAATGGCTATTTTCTAACAGGGAGATGCTCATTGAGACCGCAGAAAGCAGGTAAGGGAGCAGAATCACACTAACAAAAGGTTTAGATGCTCCGGGAAAAGGCAAAGGAGAAAGCATGATTATGATTAATTTGCTCTATTTTGCTGATGTTCAGGAGTTGACTGCTTTCATTTAATCAGTAGATAGCAAACTAGAACTTTTATGAGTGAAAGAATTATCCATTAATTCAAGTTAACCATAGTTCAGAAATCGTCATATTTATATTGTGAGACAGTGATGGCTTATATATCATACCATAAATTAATTGCACATAGACATTTCTATGTTTGAATCATGTAAACAAGATCAGATTCTTGATCTTATGGCAATTAAAAAAACAAATTAAAAAAAAAAGTAAATATTGAAACAGTTTTACTGAAGAGATTTTAAGTTTCCACTTTTGGCATACACAGGAAATTCCATCAGCTTACTGTGATCTTTACTCAAGTATCTTCACCTACACATTTCTTTTATATCAAGGTTAAGATTTATTTCCCAAGGAACAAGACATACTCTTCTTACCTAAAGATCTAAAGCATTTTGAGTATTTCCTATGTGTTTACTTTTAGCATTCCTTTTACTGACCAACACCGGAATGCCGACAAACAATTCTTTTCTCCCACACATGCATACAACACCACGTTTCTGTCTTAAGTGACATTAAGCCGAGGTCTGTAACCTGACATGTACATCAGGTTAAGAAGGTAAGCAAGTGCAAGTATGTGCAATATATAATTTGTTATACTATGAAAAAAAAAAAATCAACCTGAAGTAGAAGCATACTAGGGTGGATCACAGATACAGAGTATCATCATCACCAGGACAGATTTGGGACAACTTCCAAGAGCAAAGAGGAAAAAGTAGACAGAAAACTACAAACAAACAAATCCTGAAGCAAAGAATATAACTGGACAGTTAACTACAGCATTTAAAACAGCTGCCAATAATACATACTACTTTAACTACCAGAAACGTCAATGTTCTGTTTTCCAAACCACTTTTAAAACCAGCCGCAAGCACTGCTGTAAAATTCTGATAAATTCAAACAGAGTTGGAAATACTTGAACTATCGACCTACCTGGCAGTGTCCCATACTGGAAGCTGCTGTCAGAGCTTGCTGCAGCGCCTGGCTTTTCCTTAGTGAATCTTGCTCTTGGGAAGGGGTTACCCAAGCAACATTGAGCAGGTATTCAAGGATATGGCAATGCCCTCTCAACGCACTATGGACCAAAGGACACTGGCCTTTCTTGTCTACATAGTCAGCCTGCATTGGGGAAAAAAATAAACAGTTAAAATAAACAGCTGAAAAGTCTAGTGAAAGGCCACGGGGAGAAGCTCCTGAGAACCGCAGGAGAGCAAATGTCACTCCTGTCTTCAAGAAGGGCAAGAGGGAAGATCTGGGCAATTACAGGACAAAGAGCCTCACTTCAGTTGCTGGGAAGGCGACTGAAAAACCTGGGAACCTCTTCCAAAGACATGAAGGACAAGAAGGTAACCAGGAGCAGTCAGCACGGGTTTACAAGGAGAGATCAAGGTTAACCAAGCTGACAGCCTTCTACAAGGAGGCAACTGGGCTGGACAAGGGGAGAGCTGGGGGTGTTCTCTACCCCCACTTCAGTCATGTTTCTGACGCCGTGTCCTATGACAGAGTCACAGACAAGCTGATGAAGTACAACAGGTGACGGACATGCATAGGGAGGTGGACCCAGAACTGGCTGAATGGAGGGGCCACAGGGCTGTGATCAGCAGCACATGAAGTCTTCACTTCATGAAGGCTGCATAGACGTTCTGGACTCCCCCATCACCCTGCCTCAAGCCTATGTGTCTTCATTATATACGTTCATAATCAACAACAGCGTTTATTAGGCCTTGGCATGATTTCGTGGCTGCAAACATTGCCATCCTTGTGCTCCCCCTTACCTTTGCACCTCTTTTGCACAGCAGTGAAACTATGTTCACGTGGCCAGCAGCGGCCGCGTAACTGAGCGCTGTCATCCCGCTCTCTGAAGGTCCATCAATAGCAGCTCCAAATTCTAGCAAAAGAGTGACCACTTCTTCGTGTCCGAGGTGCGACTGAACACACAGCACTGGAGCGTTATTTAGTACTTCAGTCCTATAATTCACATTTGCTCCTGCCAAGATCAGCAGCCGACTCACCTAAAATTTAATTTAAACAAAATGGTTTTTCCCTCAGATTTGTCTGAATTTATTAAGAGACTTTGACATCTTGATTCAGGTACTCATATGTTAGTCCCTAATTTTGAAGCAGATTTGATTGGCTGACATTGACTTTATCACGTATGTAGCAACAGAAAGTTTAAAATCATCTGTTAGCAGAGAGGTTCCTGTATCACCGAACTCTGCGCTCCTAACAGGAGACGCCTCTCCCCTGAGACCCACTACACTCTCACCACGATTTCATGTGTGACTTGCTGCTGCTCTGCAGATTTATGTAACAAACTCCACTTGCAGAGCACCAGATTGTGCAAAAAACAATCTCAAAATAATTATCAGAGCTTGTGTGTGTGTGTGTGTATGTACACACAGATTTCCAATCAAAAGGCTAAAATTGCAAACTGTCGACCTAGACTTCACTTACCCATAACCTAGGGATTCACGTAACAGTGCAAAGTTCCCTCCTTTCACTCTTGACAGTATTTCCCCCTTTCCAGTTCCCTGGATGCTTCCCCACACAGGAGAACACAGCTGAAGTCTCCCAGCAGATCAGGGGGTACATCCCACCCCCTGAAAATGCATCCACATGCTCCCCTACACTACAGGGTGCAGCTGCATCAGAATCGGGGTGAAACCCTTCCTTCCATCAAAGCCATCCAGGAAAACTGAACTGGACTTGAACAACAGCTTGGAGAAGTACAAGCAGACCTGTTACAAAGGAGTTCAGTCGTGGCTGCAGAATGGTGACCTTTTTTGTCTAAAGGGTTATGTTAGCTTCCACATTCACCAGCAGAGTTACAGCCACAGTGGCAGAGGAAGCACTGATGGCACCCAAATGCTTATTTTCTTACCTTCACATTGGGTGTATAGATGTTTCTCAGAGAGGCCAGGGCTGCAGACAGTCCATCCGTACTGTAGCCAATCCACAAGGCTTGGAGGTGACTGGAAGAAATTCCAGTCTTTTTACTGAGACCCTAACAGAAATGATACAACGGGAAATCTCACTATAGGATTAGAAATACTGTTTATATCTATATCTCATCAGTATAAAGAGAAGTAACGATTTTGTTTGTATTTTGCATAAGCTTCTAACTAATTATTAAAGTAACCCAGAGGAGAATCTCAAAGATGCATTCATATGAATAGATCATAAGGCCTATTAAGCTGTCACCTTTACCTTAAAAATGTGAGCTTTAAGTATATGATGACCAAGTTCCATAGTTTGTTGGCGGTTTAACTTTCCCTCTTGCCGAGAAAACATGAAAGCCAGCAGAGCGTGTCCATTCCTAGTAAAAAGATTTAAGAGACTGAACTACTTTTATAACTATACTTTCCATAAATGTCCTGACAAATGTATGCCTGTCATGACAGCTCAACTTTGTCAGACTACTGAAACACACCACTACACCTGAACAAAATTATTTCTATAACAAAAGGATGCAAAGAGGAAAAAAGGCAAATTTCAAAGTTGAGCATTTCAGCATTTCTCTGGTGCCACCTCACAAGAGCCCCCACTAGAGCCAGGGCAGCTCTGGGCACCGAGGTGTGAGCTGCTCCCTTTGGTCTTGTTCCATCTCACAGTCAGGAACTGCAGGTCCCTCAGACAAAACCCCAGCCTTTTAGAAGCAGAAGATCTGAACAATATTGAAATTTGATTTAAAATGTGTGTTCAGTAATTCTACATCTACATCAGTCAGTGGTCAGTGCTCTAGGAAAGAGTGGAAATGGCATAACCCTGAGAAAACAAGGTTATCATATACTGTACATTAATCAGACTATATACTGGAACTGGACAATTAACTGTATGCTAATTAGACTATTCGTCAGGGGGATGAAGTTGTGGGGGACTTCTCGCCCCATCTTCAGAAGTTTCTGAACAGAACTTTTCTGAAGCGGAGGCTTTAAGTAGGAGTCCAACAGCCCAGCTCTGCGGGAGGTGCCCACCCACCCTGAAACCCCAGCAATTCCACCCACTGAGCTGTCTGCTCCACCCACCCCAAAGCACAGTCCTGGGGCGGTCATAATTCTAACTGTCAGCATTATCTATTCTTTTGCAGAAACAAAAAAACCCTAAAACCCTGAAGAATATGAAAAAAATGGAAGATGCAGACCGGGACACTGTGCATGTATAATAACAGCTTATTGTCTCCAATTTAACTAATTCATGCTCTCTAAGTCAAAAGTGATGAGATGGAACAAACTGAAACAATGCCATGAGGATATAATTATAGAACAAAATGTCTTGATGTTCTTCTGTTTAAAAGAGCCCAAATGGTCTGCCCTTTCTAATCCTGCACTCTAAATGGTACTCTCATTCCTCCATGAAGGTACCAGAGTCAAATGCAAATTCGCAAATTCTACAAAGTCAATTATGCATTGAAACTTCTGATACTTCTGGTGAAGTCTACCTCTAAATATATAAAAGTTCTAATTTTTGGAAAAAATTAGGTGTGCTTGTGTTTTAACATAGCCCTTTCCCCTCACCCCTTGTTACAACCAATTATATAAAACATAATTGCAGTTATTTGAACACGACTGACTGCAGATTTCCTTTACCTTGGCTCACACAAGAAGTCCGTGTTTTCACCCTCTGCTCTCCACACCAGCCACTCCCTGAAGGAAGGGTGGCAGAACATACGTGTTTTGTCGCGCCTTTTGATCAGGAAACACGAGAGAGCCTCCATCCTTTGGCTGAAGTCCTCCCACTGCTGCTCACCATGGATCTGGCCCGCGTTAATAGCCTGGAAAATCTGCTCATCCGTCATGGGGTGCAGGGAGGCCAGCGCCACGTTCAGTATCGGCAGGGCTCGCTCAAAGGCCGAGTTTGTCATGAACTTCATATTGCACTGAAGTAAGTACAGTTCTGACAGAGACACTGGGACAACCTTGTAGCTCGCGCTTTTGATTACTAAGTGACCTTTTTGGAAAAGATCCAGAGTGAGTTTCAAATAGAGGTAAGATCCCAGGCTCCTCATGATCAGGTGGTTACTCACTTTCCCAATAATAGCTGCATCGGCTTTTCCATTTAAAGATATGTTGTTTATGATTTCCTGGCTGTTATTAATTCTGTACTGAATATAAGCATTCAAGTCATCATGAATTTCTTTGTTGTCTGGAAAATTGTCCAGGGATATTGCGATAAAGGGCAGTGAACCTACTACTTCCTATGAGGGGGAGAGGGGGGAAAAAAAAGGAAAGAAAAAAACGAAACACAGGCATTACATTATTCCAGCGCTGAAAACTCAACAACGCATCCTTGCTGTATCGCCCTGCTGGGATGAGTACCAGACAGATTAAAAAGAAATTCAGTATCTCTGCAATGGCTTTGCAGATATCGTCCCCTGATAACAGGTAGAGCAGTATTTCTACATTTCATCATTTTTCACAGGAAGGTCTCAAATATTTTACTGACCAAGCTCAGCAAGGGAATCGAAGGGGATGAGCTACAGAAACGCAGAAAAACAGGAATTCTGTATGGCCTCAGTTAAATACTCTCAGGATTTCTGCAAACATCTCTTAGCTGCTTAATTCTTAGAAAACGCTTTAACCACATAGTTTGAGGCTGTCTTTTTTCAGGGGTGGCAAACAGATGAGATGCAGAAAGATCAACGGTAGTAAGACCAGAAAGCAATCTCATCAACACAGATAGTGGAATTGTGGCTTATCCCTTCCTAAAAAGTGAAAATCCAGAGCTTAATACAAGCAGAAATACACTCCAACAAATAAATGTTGAAGCGAAAAGATCTCTTTTTTTCCCTTTGAAGGCCAGGAAACACCCTGATTTCACCACTCCTTGTACTATCAATCCTACAAGCATACTCAAGCAAATGATTCAAAACAAAAAAGGCCTCCAATATCATACTTGTGCACAGTAAAGGAACATGCAACAAGAAGAAAGGAAGGGAGGAAGAAAACCCAAGAGACTTTACTTCTAATTCCTCCAAAACTAGTATTTTTCATAATAACACATCTGCATTGATACAAAAGAACACTTATGTATTTGACAGTAAGAAAAAAGTTGAAAGGTATTTTTACCTGAAAGTTAGTTCTTACAGTCACAATGAGCTTCAGCCAGGGAGGAAACTTACAGATTACGTTAGTGAGAAATACAGAAAGTGTGTCCCCGTAATCAGGCTTATGAAATTCAGCATCATTTAAACCATCTATCAAAATGATGTAATCTTCCTCAGGAATTTTCCGCTCTGAAATATGAAAATAAAAAAGGAAAGGATGAATACAAATTCTCCTAGTAAGTGACATATTTTTATCCCCAAATTTTGACCATCGAGAAATAAAAATGTATCTCAATGCACAGCAGCACATCTTACGGCATTTAAGCATTATTTAGGAGATTAAAAACAACATTAGGAGATACAGAATAACATTGCCATAAAATGCTAAAAACTGGAAGCAATTGCTTACAATAGTGTTTTTTACTGCACTATCATTATGGATCTGTCATAGAATTGTTTTGGTCTAGATCATCAAGTCCAACCATCAAGGCAACACTGCCCAAACGCGTGTCCCTCAGCACCACATCTGCCCTCCTTTGAAATACCTCCAGGGATGGGACTCCACCACTGCCCAACTGATTAAAAAGAGTTAAAATATTAAACAAGGCTGTTAATATGTAAGAGATAAGAGATGTGTGGATATGGGAAGCAGGCATATGGAGGTTGTTTAAAGTACTAGTTAACACTGCTTTTAATAATTAGGTATTTTCTTAAAAGTTATCCTTTATTAGACTTACCAAACAAAAAAAATGTTTACAATTCGCAAGAATCATAGAGGCACTAGTTTACATTTCCAGTTCTGAGGAGAAAAGTTTGTTTTGCAACAGCTTGAGAAACTAGCAATATTCCTTTTGAGCACTTGTTAAGGATGAAAATCCCAGGGGTAAACATAAAATTTGCCAAGGGATTTTGAAGAAGTTTGTTGACAGTCACCAAAATCGAAGAACTGCAAACCAGCTTTCACAGGAATGCCACACGCTCTGGTCACACAGGGAAATCTGCCCCGTCTCGCCACAGACTGGGGACCTGCTCCATCTGCTGCAAAGACCTGTTTCCAAGGAGCAGTTTGATAGCGGTTTTTTATTAAGAAAATCATGTTGTTACATGCTTTCTTAGAAAATTGCCATATCAGTTTTAAAGGCAAGCAAAAACCACATCCACTTTGCAGGTGTTTAGGCACAGAAAATTACAAAACCAAGACACGTGACAAAATGCAAAATCATCTGGAAACAAAATCCTTTAATGCAAATAAGCTAGCCTTCACTTCAAGCTACAAAGTTATCCCTGAGTTTTCTGGCAAAAAAGTAAATGTAAGGTTTCCGTGACCTTTAATAAGTTTCATAGAATTTTATTTTAAAACACGAAACAGCTGTTCAAAACCTACCTATTATTAAGGAATCCCTTTCTCCAGGAATGTTCTGATTTATTTATTTCTCTTAGAGCATTAAAATACATATTGTTAGATTCTTTTTCCACTTTTTATGCAGTTTACACTCAGTTTCCACACTGCTTCCTGCTTAACCTACCTTTCCTGAGGCTCAAAAGCGGTTCCAACACTCCCCTTTTAAAAGCTGCTGCTGGATCCTGGACACACGACCGCAGGCTAAGCATGCTCTGCAGGTGAGGCTCTTTAATTAGAAGATCTCTGTATGCTGTTAATTGATTTGAACGACAAAGTAAAGCTGCAATACTGTGCACGAATTCTGGGACAAGACACGTGTATGTGTTGTCGGCTTGACAGTAGTGATAAGCAACAACCTGGAGAATTGAAAAAAAGAAATGTTATCCCTTCAATATTTAAGAGGCCACTAGTTAGTCCAATTATGATAAAGTGTTACTGAGGTTCTCTTTCAACTACTAAATATTTTCCAGTGTTAGAATAATTACCGAGCTCTGCAGCTGGTCTCGAATGGCCTGTGTCAGACACAGAAAGGAAGACAATTAAATAGATTCTGAGCTTGTAGGGCACACAAAAGAGGAAGATAAATAAAAACAGCAGGTTCTGGCAGGAAAACATAGTAACCTGAGTTCATGCCATTGGGACCTGGTGGGTAAACAGGTAAGTAACTAAGTAGCACAAGAAAAACAACTTCAGGCTGGGACTAGCAATGTATTAGCTATAATTAACAACATTATGGTGTCACACACTAATAACCGAAGGAGTGATTTGATCATCATCAAGCAAAAGCAAATGACTGAGAGCTATGACAGACATCCCCATGCAGCAAACAGAGAAAGAGGGCAAGTGGCTTTATTCTGATTATTGCAGAGGTGTGTATTACTTAAAAATAAAACATAACATAGGCATTATTTCTTTGGAAAAAATCAAACCAAAAGGAAAGCATGGTGTTCACAGTAAAGACAGTTCTTACTTCAGTGGCTTTCATAACATTTCATAAAATTGTTTCCAAGTAACACACATCACCTTAAAGACTGCAACAATAACCCCATGTTTTCCTCACAACTATTTCCATAAAGTATGCAGTTCAGACATTAATTATATTTACTACCTAGGCAAAAGATAAAACACTTCTAATAATCTAATGCAAAAATAACTTTTAATTGCTTATTTCAGACTCTCAAAGAGTATGGAAAATAGAAAGACTACATTTAGACTCAACCGGTATCATAGAATTATAAATGGATTATAAACAAACCAAACATTTTATCCTTTTTTTTTTTTTCTGGAATTTTACTTTAGGAAGGTACAGTGAGCATCTACCCATAGAGAATACGTGGCCACTTTTGCAAGTAAAGGATCCCAACCTCGCATACACACATAGAACAGACATGAAATTTTTAACCTAATTCTTTCAGACCAAGCAGAATTCAAGTAATAACTTGAAAGGCAGAGAAGTCAGGCAGTTGGTTTCACCAGCCACAAATCGCACCCATCCACAGTTACTGCCTGTCCTCCCACCAGTGCCAACTGGGACACCCAGTCTCCCGTCTCCCCCAGGTCAGGGGTTTGCTAACACACTGAAAAATTATTATTAAGTGAAAACTCACCTTTGAAGCAAGGCGCCTCACAGAATCCCCTGCTTGATTTGGGTACTCAGGACTACCAGGACAAGTCAGTGTGTTGGTCTTCATTGTATTGGTACCACTTGTCAGAGGAGCAGACGGGGGCAACTGGCTTAAGGGAATCTCCAGACAGGAGTCACCACCTATTTTTAAAAGACAACAAATGCAAGAGAGACCAAGTTTGCCGACAACAGATTTTTTTAATAGGAAAACATCACGAAATATCTTTACTGCTATAGTAAAAATGAAAACTGAACGATAGCATTAAAAGAAGCCTGCAATCAGTCTGATAAATACATATATTTGCAACTTTATAATTTTAAAACAACTTAACTGACTTTTTGATCAAAACTATAGAATTACTGAAAGCAAAACCATGCTGATGTGAAGAGTTTCCCTATGAAAGTTATATATGCGATGACTCATTTAAACTAATAGTTATTATATGACTGAACTCTTGGGAAATATAAACAATTTATCACCATCATTAGTAGTAATAATAATATTATTATTATTTGAAGTGTTAGCAGGTGAAGCAGCAGTAAGGACAGTCACACCCCCCTTCCAGTTAATGTAGGCACCAGATGGATGAGGTGACTGAATCCGATGGGTGCCAGCAGAAGACAGAAGGGGTTTCCACAGCTTTGCTCCTGTCTCTACCACCGTTCTGCAGGACAGGCACGGTGCTGGGAAGCGTGTGGTGCACAGCGGGGAGGAAACACGTCACCTCCCTCCTTCCAAACCAACGGGAGCACAAGCCATGAGAACAGCCCTGCCAGAGCCCAGGGCACACACTGCCCAACAGAGGAAGAGATTCTGCACACGGTCTCCATTTTATGTCTTTTTTATTGGGCTGAGCCCACCAATATTGAGTGGAAGGGATCTGTCAAAGCACACAACTTTAACAGTTTCCTTTCCCCACTGGAGGAAACGAGTGTTTCCCAAGGAGCTGATGAACCCCAACGACCTTAAGCCAGAAAAGCAAACAAGACTCTGACTCTTGAGAACCCCAGCACAAAACCCCAAACAGCAACTCAGAAAAAGAACATACCTTTGGGGGATGAATTAGGGCTATTTGAAGCTATTTGCCTCATGCGACTTCCATGGCAGCTAAGTGCCACCAGCCGGGAAATAACCGCAGTCTTCCCAAACCCCACATTCCCCATGATGACGGCTCCCCTGTTCTCGGCTGGGTCAGGATTCTGCAGTTTTTCCTCAATCGCCTGAAACAGCCATTCTCGCCCAACAAACACAGAGTCTGTGGTTATGCTGGGCACCTCGAACAGCAGTGGCTTCAGCAGAATGTCTTGAGGCTTGTAGGGGATGAAGCGGGCTGAGAAGAGGTGGCAGGAAGAAAAGTTCATTAGAAGAAACTCATACAATAAATGCAGTAAACCAGCACTGTTTCAGAAGAACATTTCATTCAGTGACCTTGTTAATAGCGTTCCTAATCGGACTTCTTAGAGCTCTCATCATGAAAACAATTAAAACTGTTTTGCTCAGTTCTGGTCACCTCCACAATTCCTACATGAATTAAATTCTACAGAAGAGAAGCTACAAGTATAATTTGAGGAATTTTTCACAATTGAACTTGAGCTAATAAGTTGCAGAATCCAAAAGTTTTCTTGAAAATACATTAATAACTCTATAGATGGGGAAGTGCCAAATATTTTTCAGTTTAGGGTGAACTACACAGCTGAGCATCTCAGTGTCAGGTCCTCAGATCCATAAAGACTTGTACAGAGAAACAGAAAATGTACAGAAAAATAAATACATTTTTCTGTTTTAAACAAACCCATATTTTCAAACTGATGTAAAAAATATATTAAAATATTACTACCCTGTTTTTCTGTACTTTTGAAGCCACAAGAACAGAAATCACAGCACAGCTGAAAGCGTAGTCATGTTTGATTAATTTATACATTTGGCAAACACCTGGTAAGACTTACAAAGACAAGAAGAGTTTGGGTTTGGTTGCATAAAATACATTAAAATTTACAGAAACACTAACGTTCACTAATTTAACACTCTGAGGATTCATTAACCAAATCTAATGTTCCGCAAAGGCTGTCCCAGCACTCAGGGCTGCCACTCGAGGCAGAGACCTCCCATGCAGCACAAATCCTGGGTAGGTGACCCACCCCACGCGTGAGCTGATGTTACTGCGCACTCAGATTTTGTCTCGGTAACTCTGACTTTTGTCTTGGTAGTTCTGAATCGTTGTTACATCCTTTGTGCAGCAAGTGACAAAGTGAACCTTGCCATCGAGCTTTGCTAAGTCACACTTTCACAACATCAGATTTCAATAAAACCACTTTTGCCGATACCTTTCACAGTGGTTCGAGCGGTCTGTTAATTGTTAAATTAACAGAGCCTGCAAATGACTATGCTAGTTAAGAGGAGAAAACAAAAACCTGCATACATCACTTGCATTTAACATAAACCTGCTATTTTCAGACTCAAAGACCAGAGATATCGAAGTATGTATTAGTTATAAATAAGTCTAATGGTATTTGATCAGTTTTCATCCTAAAACAGAATTCTAATCACAGCCTCTTGAAGATTTTCAATTCAGCATAGTTGCAGTACACTCTCATCTGAATGTCACAGGATAAAATCTGGCAGAAAGGAAAGCACCTAGCACAGTTCCTGAACACTGGCATTGTACACCTTCCCTTTGGAGACTTCCCTGACTCACAATGCGCCGGGTAATGCACACTCAGATAAACAATCCACTCCTGTCTTATCAAAAGCCACATGTGCAATTTCTAAACCACAGCATTCTGGAGGAAAAAGTGTAAGCGAGTGCCTTATTTCCAGACATGTTGAGTGTCAGGAGTACTCTCTCACGTATCGCTCTGCAGGACCGGGGTGTTTACAAAAATCTGAGACCACCCCAGAGATGCAGATGTGCACATCTGTACCTTTGCTCTCCTGCTGCACCCTCCCGCCGGCAGTGTTGTGCCACGGCAAGCGAATTGAAGTGCGTAAAGGAGCGTTTCTTTGTCCATCCAAGTAACTCAGATCTTCCAGTTTAGTTGAACTTGTTGCTACAGTATTAAAGGATAGAAGCTTATTTTTCTCTCAGCATTAAGTTACAAATAACTTTACTATTTATTACAGTTCTTTCCTAAACATAGTACTTACAGATAAGCTGTTCTAGACAATGGCAGTGGTTGAAGTCATTCAGGTTATAACATTTACAAAATGCTTTCCAATCAAGTTCGCTAAAGATTTAGTTGGATTTTTCCCCTTTCAGATGGCCCTCACGTCCACCTTAACTTCCTCATGGGGTAAACAGTTCTCATGTTCATACAGTTTCCTTTTTTACTATGAGAACAACCAGATCAGTGAGGCCAGAAGAGTTAGGAACAGGTTCAGAGATCAGCTGCCAGTACACCAACTGTGAGGAAATATTTACATTCTTTTTTTATCCGATGCCACAGAATTCTGGATAATGTTTTTTCTTTTCTTCAGTTTTTAAACTAAACTGATAGCTATACAGAAGAAGTGCTGAAAATCCAGAGAACATATTTGCCAAATTATATCAGAAATATATACTTTTTCACCAAAAATAAACCAAATGAATTTCGCATTAAACAAAGCAGTTCTCAAATTGATATAAAATCCAAAATCTTCCGTCTGTTGGAAGGACGACACAGCAGGGCATGAGCAATTCAGATTTCTGGAGTGCACTGACAATACGCCACAGGGAAGCCAGAAAGGAAAGATGCTCTGCTGGGCCTGATACAAAACAGGAAGATATGAAAGCTGGGCAGTCTTGGCTGCAGTGATCACAGGCTGGTGGAGTTCAGGACCCTAACACGAGAGACGAGATCAAAAAGCAGGAGCACGCCACCAGATTTCAGGAGCACAGACTTTAACCTCTCTGGAGTCCTGCTTGGAAGAATCCCATGGCATATAGTCTTGGAGAGAAGGATCCAAAAGAGCTGGTTGGCACTCAAGGATAATGTCCTGCAAGCTCAAGAAAGGGCCATCCTGACAAGTAGGAAACAAAGCAACTATGGCAGGAGGTCTCATGGATAAGCACAGAGCTCTTAACTGAACACAAGCTGGATGGGGCTTTGAGCAACATGATCTAATGAAAGATGTCCCTGTACACAGCAGGGAGGTTGGAATTAGGTGATCTTTGAAGGTCCCTTCCCACCCAAACTCTTCTGTGATTCTACGATACTATAAGTTGATGACTGGCTGGGTGGATGAGGGGAGAGCTGGGGATGTTCTCTACCTTGACTTTAGTAAGGCTCTGACACTGTCTCCCATGACATAGTCACGGATGAGTTGATGAAGTACAGGTGATGGATGTGCACAGGGAGGTGGACCCAAAATTGGCTGAATGGATGGCCCAGAGGGCTGTGATCACACAGTCCAGCTGTGTGGAAGCAACTCACCAGTGGTGTACTCCAGCAGTCAACACTGGGTCCAAAACTATTTAACATCTTCATTAATGACCTACATGATGGGACAGAGGGCAATCTCACCAAGTCTGCAGACGCACAAAACCAGGAGGAATGGCAGACGTGCGCAACGATTGCGCTGGCATTCTGATGGACCTCAACAGGCTGGAGAACTC
Source organism: Limnodromus scolopaceus (assembly GCA_028565335.1). NCBI lineage: Eukaryota > Metazoa > Chordata > Aves > Charadriiformes > Scolopacidae > Limnodromus > Limnodromus scolopaceus. Next base: position 254,707 of record JAOXNO010000078.1, read on the forward strand.
GGCTGAGTGGAATCTCATGAAGTTCAACCAAAGGAAATGCAAAGTCCTCCAGCTGAGAAGGGGTAACCCCAGGCATCACTACCCAACTGGGGGATGACAGGCTGGAAAGCAGCCTTGCAGAGAAGGACCTGGGTGGTAAAGAAGTCATAGACAGCAATGCACTCTTGTGGCAAAGGCAGCCAACAGCACCCTCGGGCTGCATTAGGAAGAGTGTTTCCAGCAGGTTCAGGGAGGAAATCCTCCCCCTCAGCACTGGTGAGACTTCATGTGGAGTACGGTGTCCAGTTCTGGGCTCCCCAGTACAAGAGAGATGCAGATGTACTGAGCTTTCACTGAACTCTTCCCAGGGCAAAGCAGGGAGGTCAAAACTACAGTTTCAAGTTGTAAGATGTGAATGGGGTTTGCAGTGGGATGTTCAGAGTCAAGGTACTAAGACAGCAGAAGTCCAGCCCGAAAATTAAAGTCCAGTCCAAGCTTACAGCAATGAAAGAAATCCTGAATGCAGTGGATCAACACTAAAGCAATTAAATGAAAGCATTAAAGATTAGAAAAAGAGCTAGAGTTGAAAAAGAGAAAAAACAACAAACAATGCTCCTGTGGATGTTGCTTTAAAAATAAGAGCGGCTGGGCAGAATTCCTTTGCATCAACTTGGGAGGGAGGTCTTGGGTTTGAACTGAGTTTGTTCAGCTTTGAAGAGAGACGGCAAAGGCAGCAGCTTACTCCTTACTTAACAGGAGGCCACAACAGGACAGGATGAAAGGCGATGAACACAGGTGGAAACACAAGAAATTCACAGTAGATATAAAGGAAAAATATCACTAAGGATACCCAAACAAACTGCCCAGAGACATGGGGGAATATTCATCCCTGGAGTTACTCAGTGCTCAACTGAACAAGGCTCTGAGAGCAAACTGTTCTAACTGGATGTGCTTCCAGTGCGACGGTGGGTGGACCAGAAACGTCTGGAGGCCCCTTACAGCCTAAATGAGTCCACGCTTTTTTAACACTCTGAAAACTCAGCTCATCTATTCAGTTTAGAACTTACACTTTTTTCTTTTTGTCCTATAAAAATACTTTCATACTAACAACATAACTTCAACAGAAATCTCCTGTCATTAAGAGCATCCTTTTTTCTACCTCAGGATTTTACCTGCAACAGAGTTTGGACGAGGCATTATTAAAGAGCCAGAACTTTGAGCGTAAGGAACAGGACCCTCTCCTGCTGGTACTTCTTTTGGCAAATTCTCAGCAGTTCCACCAGCTTCCTCTTCTGCAACCGGTGAACAATTATCTGTTCTTCGATCATGACTAATCCCTTGGTGTTTTCCAGCTCTGACACTCCCATCCTTGCTCCATTCCAAACTGGACCCACTGCGATCATCATTTTCTGATGAACTCGTTATAGTTGCTGAAAAAGAGAGGGAAAAAGAGAGGAAAAACCCCAACTTAAGTACACATCAGAGGAAAATGGCGCCTAAGAACACTATGGAAATATATACTGTTTTTTCTGTGTTTAATAGTGAAATTACTCTGTTTCATTTAAAATGTTTTCAATGCTTACATTAAAGTGCCACAAAATAACTGAACGACAAATATTTATTAAAGATTAAGCCAAGACTCAATGCATCTTGAACACTTGAAAGTTCACCTAAACCAATGGGAACAGCACACCTGCAAGACAGAAAACTTAGCCACTCAAAACTATCTTGGAAAAAAGTTAGGTCTAGACTACAAGTCAAATACATCAACTAATGGGGGAAATAAAACATGAAGAAAAAAAAAGAAGCTTTGTAAGTCAGGAAAAAGTAGTGCGGGTTTTTTTCTGTTTTGGTTTGGGTTTAGGGGATTTTTTGTTTGTTTGTTTCATTTTTTCAGGAGGAGAGAAAACTTAACAACTTAACTTGAAGTAACGTTCAAGGTTACTTCTGGTGTTCTTACCTTGACCCAGCTTCTAAGAAAAAGTATTTCATTATAACTGCTAGTTTATATATGAATATATGCAACAGAGGAAAATACAAAATAGGATGAAAGGGCATCAGGATTTTAAAAAAAATTAAATCAGTGCCAGTTCAAATAATAGTATCCATGTGAACTGTGGGTTCTTCCCAGGCTAAAATTTTAAATATTAAAGGTATATAGATATGTGATGATTCTACACTCAACTGACCAAATCGTTAAGTAAAACACTGTGGCCTATTAGACCACGAAAAAAATGCAGAGACTGCTCCATAGAACCCTGCGGCTTGGCTGCTCAGAGGCAGCACCAACTGCTCCTCTTTCCCATCAACTGCTCCGCAGCCTCAGCCTTGCAGGGTGACGAGGGACTCGTAGAACTTTGCATTCCTCCAGCTTAGCCCCACATTCACAAGAAGCTTAAGATCTGATGCTTAAATTCAAGAGCTCATATTTTAAGAAATACCATTCATATGACATACATTTTAGAGGCAGTAGAAGAAAAAGCTTTTCAGACCTTCCATTCACCTTTGCACATAGCTTAGATTGCACTTCCCTAAGACAAACTTAGTTAATTTTCATGTCAAAAAATCTAGCTCCTTCTAAAGCAGGAAATATTTAAAAATATGATTCCTCCTGGAGTGAAATGTAACATCAGGAAACTTCACTGCTCAAGATTTCCATACTGGAACAGTGGCAAATATCCAGAAAAGCTTACATTTTGGCCCATAGCCCAGTCTTTTCTGCCACTTAGCTCATTGCTGAAGAATAAAACCTGCCTCCACTACTGTTATGTCAAACTCAACAGAAGCAAAGAAGAATTCGACTACAGCAATAAAACGTTAGAAAACTAAAAGAAACCTGATCCATAAGGAAAAAAAGAGGGAAAGGGAGAAAAGACAGATTTCCCATCAGAGTCTGCTGGCCCAGAAAACATGGTGGGAGTTAAACGCGATGGGAGCCCACATCAGTAGCAGGAAAGAGCAAGCTATTTTCATGGTTGGATGAACTCTGTCAAAGACATTAGAAAACATACACTTGCTAAACATAATTTAAAATGCACATTTACTACTAATAACAAATTTCAATGCACAGGCATATTTGTATTTGAAAAACAAAACCACAGTCATTTATCAGAGAGGTGCCTCTTATTTACTCTCTTGGTTTCCTGCCTTTATAGATGTGAGGGTGCTGCCAGGGGGTGTTCAAACTCTTAAACAAACGAACAAATGCAAAGGTGTAGATCCCCAAACAGCGAAGCACTCCAAACCAACACGACTCCTCTTTTTACAAAAGGGAAACACCACTTTAAAAAGCCTTAAAGAAGGTCCCAGATTTTAAGCAACATGCCTATGCAGAAGTGCCCAACTGAGCTAGTAAAAGCTTAAGCACAGGTGCATTTATGAAGATAGTAGTATCTTTGTACCCATGTTCTATCTGGGAAGCCCTAAAAAACTTTTTAAACAAGGAAATGACTATGGCATACTGAAATAAACACTCTTCACAAAAGGCATTACTTTCTTCTAGTCATACATCTACTGTAGTCTGTTCTCAAGTTAAGCAATGACTGAAATCTGTGAACCCAAGAGCAAGAATCCTGATATACCCTTTTTTTACATCAGAATGTTAATGCTATCTCAGAACTAGATCTTACCCAAAATTGACCATGGACACTGGCTGTCATCAATCTATTATGAAACTTTTCATTTTCTAAAACTGAAGTACTTAAGTGTTATGCAAATGAGTCTTTTGACCCATGGTAAACATCTCTTTCAGGGTAACTGATCAGTAAAAATAATATTGTGTTGTAACTTATGACTATTAATTACTGCACTTTATAATAAAATAAAGTCAGAGCAAAGTGTTATCAACTGCACTATGAAACCATGTATTATCACTACTTCTTGGCAAGTATGATCACCATGGTAGCATCCATAACAGCAAGGAGACACTTACACCTGGAATTCCTTCTATAAACAAAAGTTGTAAATAAAAAAGTACTAAATTGGAGAACAGGAGAAGTGCCTGAGGACTGGAGGAAGGCAAATATCACACCAGTCTACAAAAAAGGCAAGAAGGAGGACCCAGGGAACTACAGGCCAATTAGTCTCACCTCTGTCCCTGGGAAAATAATGGAGTGGCTCGTTCTGGATGTCATCTCCAAACACATTGAAGATAAAGAAGTTATTAGAAGTGGTCAGCATGGATTTACCAAGGATAAATCATGCTTGACCAATCTGATAGCTTTCTATGATGTTATAACTAGATGGCTGGATGAAGGGAGAGCAGCAGCAGTCATCTACCTTGACTTCGGCAAGGCTTTTGACACTGTCTCCCATAACATCCTCATCAGAAAATTAAGGAAGTGTGGGCTAGATGAGGGGGCAGTGAGGTGGATTGAGTCCTGGCTGTGTGACAGAACTCAGAGGGTTGGCATTAGTGGAGCAGGATCAAGTTGGAGGTCTGTAACCAGCAGTGTCCCCCAGGGATCAATACTTGCCCAGTCCTGTTCAACATATTCATCAATGACCTGGGTGAGGGTACAGAGTGTATCCTCAGCAAGTTCGCTGATGATACCAAACTGGGAGGGCTGGCCGACACTCCAGAGGGCTGTGACGCCATCCAGCATGACCTAGACAGGCTGGAGAGCTGGGCAGAGAAGAACCTAGTGAGGTTCAACAAGAGGAAATGTAAGGTCCTGCACCTGGGGACAAAGAACCCCAGGCACCAATACAGGTTAGGGGTGGATCTTCTGGAAAATACTACAGAGGAAAAGGATATAGGAGTCCTGGTGGATGGCAGGCTCTCCATGAGCCAGCAATGTGCCCTCGTGGCCAAGAGGGCCAATGGGATCCTGGGCTGCATAGGGAGAAGTGTGGCCAGCAGGTCAAGGGAGGTCATTCTCCCCCTCTACTCTGCACTGGTGAG
>JAOXNO010000078.1:266417-286334 GCA_028565335.1 Limnodromus scolopaceus
GTGGGAGGTGTCCCTGCCCAGGGCAGGGGGGTTGGAACTCAATGATCTTTAAGGTCCCTTCCAACTCTAACCATTTTACGATTCTATAATTCTATGTACTGTACCCAAATTAACAAAACAGGCGCAAACTGAGTTTCAGTCCTAGTGGGTAAGCACCCTGCTCAGGGTCTGACACTCACACTCATACAGGGTCCCATCCGTCCTTTGGGCAGCAGCCTCAGGTGCGACAGAAAGTCTCTGAAAACTACATTGACCTCTTCCTGATTTTCCTGGGTTCTTTAAGGCTAGTGACTGCTTTTAAAGACAGGTTGCAACTCTCCCCGCTTTGTCCTTCAACTCTGGGGTGACTGAGGGCTCCCAGCTGCCATGTCCCAGCCAACGCGCTCCGTGCCCGGGTACCGCCGGGCTCTGAGGGTTGGCGTTATGGGGCCTACCTGTTCCTTCAGATTCCCACCTAAAAGTGGGACATGGACTATGGCGATAACCTCATTTCTTAGCTAAGAAATACTGGGTGGGGAATGTAAGTCATATGCATACAAAAGTTTGTATCTCTACCTAGAGACTATGAGATAATGACATTTTTGAAACTAAAAGACAGCTTAGTTACCGACTATCACCAGAGGGTGCTATTCCAACACTATTTCCTAACAGAAGTAAGGGGCATTGGCTCTGGTGGAAGCAGCTAAAAATACATTCCATTGAAACAAAGTCACATTCTTTAAGGAGACAATAGTTCAAATCTGTCATCTGTAAGGAGAATTATAATTAGATGTACCAAAGTTGAACAACAAAAAGCAACCATTCTAAAAGAACCAGCACAACACGTAGAAGTCATGTAAAATCGATCAGAATGGAAGTACCTTCAGGATGTATTTTTAACACCCACACAAAAGAGAGCCCTTGTTGAATTTTCTTTCTCACAAATTGATGTGGAAGTGACTTACAGTAATTGCAAATCTGATACGCAACATTGCAGTAATAAGGAAAAAATCCTGTAAGTTTATTTTCATGCACCTGAATTAATCCATGGATGTGACAGGGCCCGTTTAAAGGTGAGCTGTGCCTGCACGAGGGAAGCTCTTCTCCAGAAGCGTTAAGGGGGCGGGACAGGGTCTGATACAACATCTGGGACAGCGTTTCACCAGCAGCAACAGGTAGAGAACAACCCAAGCCAGGGAAAACACCCCCCTGTGGCACTTACCCTGGTTCGTGTTCAGTGGGGTATCGCTTCCCAGGGCAGAGGTGGTCACTTTCTGTGGAAGAGTTCTAGATGGATCTTCCTTCCAAGAACCTATCCTGGGCCTTTCTTTACCGATCTGCACCACCCCCAAGTTAACCCAACACTGCACGAAATAGCCATCGCGCTGTATCCTTTTCCCACCAACTGTCTGTCTTCTGGCCAGAAAAATACCAACCGAACCAATTAAATAAAGTCTCAGAGCCCTTCCCCAGCTCTAGTCATTCCTGCGACCCTCCTCTAGCTCTTCCCCAGCCGTAGAGTACATTTTTGAAGTTGCTATCACCAGAGCTACACCAGGGTCTTCCTGAGGCAGACGAACTGCAGATTTACACAATTCTGTAATGATACCTTGTTTTGGTTTAAGATCTATTGCCTTCCTAGCAATTTTTATGCTTTTTTCCTTTCGCTGTTCAAGCATGATGGTATCAGTAACTTAAGTCAGTAAACATTTAACTTCAAGGGCAGCAGCTCTATCTTTGATTCACACCTTAAACTCCAACACCCAATTTTTTGGAACCTTCTTTATAAATCACTGCTTTCATTCTTTTAGTTGATCCTCCTAAATCAGAGCACAATCAGCTATTACCCCTTTAGGAATGCAAATACTGGTTTAGTTGCACACCTGGAAGGTTACCAATCCAAGCAACGTTCATTCTAGTGTTGTAGCAGAAGAAACTCAACTTAGGGAGTTGGGCTTTCGTTTACTGCTCCCCATCCCAGAGCTGTCCTGCTGGCAACCTGTTCCCTGTTCTGTTTCTGCTCTTTTATCCACCTCCTCCTTGATGAGCTATTTCATTAAGGAAGATTTCAACTCCAAATAAACTGGTCGCTTTACTTCTGTCAATAATTTTAGTAATTTAAGATACAGTTTCTCTCTTCCCTACTTTTATAGTTAGAGTTGAGGACTGAGCTGGGGCCAGACATGCTGGTGCTCTTCCAAGCTCTTCTCACCCAGAGAGAGCTCCCCCACCCCCTGTGCACGTAATTAGAGCACAGTGTCACTCATTAGATGGTGCATCCTTGGTGTCCTGGAGCAGCAGCTCATCCCACTCTCCCCAGCCCTGCTTGCCCTGAGGCTGGGTGCCACAACCCGCTGCTGACGAGGGGCAGAAAGCAGTTGTGACTACACACGCAGCAGAGAGGTGGCTCTCCCAGCTGTGTCCCCTGCCACCAGGCCTGTCCGCTGGGACAGAACAACGGAACAGCCACAGTGCCAACATGCTGGTCTGTGCACACCGGGACCCCTCAGGTCAGCCCCCGGCATGGATCCTGCCTGGAAGGGCAACAGGCAACCTGTCTATTACTGTGCAATTTTCTAAAAAGATAGGAAATGACGTATTATCTGAAGTCTTAGCTGCAGAACACTAATTTTCTGTGCAATCCTTTCTTCTTTCATCCACCATATCCTGGAAAATCTTTAATTTGCTACTACTGCTACTAAAACATAGAGCTTTAAAATCAGTACATTAGTATACTCTCTCTTTTTATTATTCCTGCCACAGGTGCTAGATAGTTAATTTGTATTAAGTCATCTTCCATCAGCTATAGTTTGTTGGAAGTCAAAATAATAGCACAGAATGTTTCCATCAGCATCCCACCACCCGCTCAGGCATTTGTACAAAATAAGGATCCACAAAGGCCAGTGCATTCACAGCACTTCATCACCTTCAGAGATCTTTTCTTTGGCTACATATCACAGTGGAACGACTCTAGTCATTGTGAATATGGCTTTTCATTCAAAATTTATCAAGTGCTCCACACTTTCTGCCAGAGAAAAGGTTATCAGCCCGTACCCTGCATATAAACCGGCGTGTCACTACCCTGCACCACGGGGGAGGTGGGCGAGATCCTACCTCCCCTGTACCCCCAACCCAGTAACGGAACCAGGGTCACATCCTGACCTTCACTTCAGTCTTTGGCAAAAATTGCATTTCCTTCCCAGTTACAAGGACTTCAGCCTCTCTTTTAAAGTTGTTTAGCACGCAAATCACTATAGTAAGAGGCAAAAAACCAAAATACTGTTCTGGGGCTCAAAATTTTTACGTGAACTGTCAAAACCAAGCCCAAATTGTTTAAACGTGAAGTGCGATTGTAATGTTAAATTTTGAAAGGAAAAAATAAATACTCATTTAGTCAATGTCTATGATTCTAATTTCGGCAATATTGATTTAGGCAATATTGATAAGGCAACTTAATCCAAGAATACTCTTTACAAATTTTATATACTATCCTGTGGCAATTCTGTGAGCATTATTTTTCCTTTACTTCTATGTAAATGGATCATTAACCAAGACATTTCTCAGTGCTGACAAAAAACAACTTTCGACACTCTTTGCTCATAGACCTTATAAACTTTACAGCAAAGAGCCTCAAACCCGCTGAGTGTCTGCACCAGTAAGAGGAATACGGACAATTTCACTTGACGCCCAAGCTTTGGCTGGAATGAGCCCAAGTGATGCGAGCGCGTTGGAATGACTGACACGTACAGAACACTGATAAAAGGCAACCAGACAGAGCACCTTATTTAGCAAGGCTCACACATAAGTATGCGGTCACTGCTGAGGACACAGCCACTGAAAATTTACAAGTTTCTCGTCACAACTTCAGCAGCAACTTACCTATTAATACATTTATGTATGTAGATACGAGTAAAATAAACAAACCATAAAAGCCACAAACAGCATTCACTCTCCCACAGTCACTCACATACCCATAAACAAAGGTTTTTGCCGCTGTCTTCTACCTAACTGATACACAAATCAAAAATAACCATTTTTAAACATATTCAGACATTTCAATATAGGTATTTGCGATATCAATTCAAGTAATTCTTTGCCGTTTGAAATAATATGTTCTATTTAATCACCAATTACCTTTTTTCCCTGAGAACATGCAAAAAGCATTCACTGCTCTTGTTCTTATTGCAAGAGATTAACATGATTTTACTGTGTTACTTTTATAAAAAGTGCATCAAAAGCTGAGTTAACATGCTATGAAGATTTTAGTTGCTCATCAGTTTCATTTTACCTGGAGACTTTTTGTTTGCTCTCGACTGCATGGAATAGGACTGGCGTGGCAGCAGAGGCGAAGATGGCAGCGACATTGAGACTCCTTTAGCCAAGTTCATCCTGTACGAGTCCTCCGAGCCTGGCTGATGGCCACTGCCAAAATCTGCATCGTGGCCAGATGTTGCCACAACCTGCACGGCGTTCTCCGGGCACGAGTCACCTGCTAAAAATAAAGTTCTGTCATCCGTTATGTGCTCTAACAAAATAAAAAACATAGAGCTGCACTGAAATACAAGTATTTAACACAGGGAAACATATTTGCCTCAACAATTCAGCATTACGCATCTTACCGTGCACCCTCCCCTGCAGAATCCAGATAACCACCAGAAAATATTAAATACACAAGGAAACAAGATTTTATTTTACTGTATTATTTTACTGTAGTAGAGACAGAAGAAAAACCTCACTTTCAACAAAGTACATACTTTTCAGATTTCATCCTTAGAGGTGAAACCAACTTTCCTATGAAGATAAAAATATTTTCACAGCTGAAAAGGTATTTTAGGATCACTGTGATAACCTGAACAGTCTGGCTTTATTTTTCTGTTTTAAAACTGAGAGCTCCACTTATGTGCAATTTCACAGCAACAGCGATTTTTTAATCTAAGGAAAAAACAAGCTACTGGTTCACAAAATACTAAGTGGCACAACAAAACAGAGAAATACACTCAAATCAGAGCAATTTCTTGCTGGTGCAGGAAATCCAATTCCAGCTAAATCAAGAATGTATTTTCAAAACAACAGAAAAATATCTTGTTCACAGTAACGACTCAAAGACAGCAGAAATACATATTGAAAGTGCTAGGTTTTTCCTAGTTAGGCGACAGAAACAGAGCTGAAAAACAAGGGTTAACAACTAACTACAGCTTTTTTCAATATCCAAATTAGGATATTGCTCAATAATTTACAAGAACTACTGTTGAAATCAAATTGGTATCCAAGATAAAAAACAAAGATAAAAAGATGAAAACCAGCAAACCAAAACTGATGCAAAGAGGAAAGAGAAAGCCAGCACGTTTTAGCCAAGTCTATGTGCAACACGCACCTGGCTGAAGTACTGGAACCCAAAGTACAACTAGAAGAAAAGGCAAACAAAGCAGCAGCAACACCTTTTCAAACGTGAATCCCTCACACCAAGTTTATTTTCTTACACTAAGGAAACACTTCAGATAAGTGTGGCTCTATGAGACCCACATTTCTTGTTCATTCTGTTCTCCTTCAATTGCTGCCGTCAATTTTTAGCAGCTGCTCTCCCACCACATTCCACCAAGGCAGCATTAACCGCATACATCCAACTTCCACACTCCGTCAGCAGGGAAAACAAACCTAGCCTTTTGAGCAAGGTAAAAATATTTTGCCAATTTAACTACCACTCTCTTTTTTTAGGGGTATGCATAGAAGATAAGGAAACCAAACATGCCTGAACGTTACAGTCTAACTCCCTATTTCCAAAGGTGCATGTATTTAAGATTATTTGGGGGTTTTTTCTAGCCATACTTTCTTCCTCACAAGAACCACACCAGGGCTACGTATAATACATGACCTTGCAGAATGCTATCCTAGACTCAAACTTTTCTTAACATTTCCTAACTGTAAAACTTACTTTCTTATTCCTCTGAAACCAACTGAACTAACTCCTTCCAAAAGTTGTCTCTGTTCAAACAAAATTCATTGTAACAGGCAATGGTTTTAAGGAAACACTCTAGCTGTCAAGATAGAAATTTAAAAAATAAGTATCTGTAATTTTATATTCTTTTTTGAAGTCCATTGCAACTATTATAGGAATATAACTATTGGTTTAAAATCCTGGGAACCAGGAAAGCAGCTTCAATGTTTTAGAAAGCTAGCTGTAACACACCATTCTTAACAACAACAAAGTACAGCTTAAGTTTATATTTAAAATAAAAATACTAAATATTTTAGACACTATAATCACATAGATGAGATTTTTTTGAAACACCAAGATATCTAAGTTACTGATTTCCCATTCCCTTTCAGTGGAAATCAAAAGGCTAAGGATTTTCTCTGTTTTTTTAGAAATTAACCTTTTGCAATAGTTGTATTTAAACACAGATTTAACATTAGGTATATTATTATTTATTATTCAATATAGTACATGTGAGTTTGCTTCACAAACCATTGAAGACCACACAGAGAAACTCATGATGTTCTATTTTTTCCTTTAACATAAGCAAAAAGCAAGGCAGTAGCACAGTAATGCAGCTAACCACAATTAGAAAATACTGGCATTCTTGTTAAGTTTTTTTACCGGACACGTTGTCAAGGCTGTAATTTGGAATTTGTGTAAGTGCTGGGGCTGGAATGCTTGCGAGGGGGTGCGAGAGACAAGAAAACAACAAACTGACCTCTTCCTCCCTCAGGGTTAGTCCGTCCATCCACAATTCCCGAATTTCTATTTTTCCTTTTACAAATAATCAGTGTGTAATTCATTGTCTTCTTAGTAGACTTTGGAATTTTGAATTAATTTTAACTTATCCTTCTCTATTGTATATGAAATGTTACACCATGAAGAGCTGGATGGGGCTAAGCACGTCGCTGGCATAAGTCTAATCAATAAATTTCTATTATCTCATCATGACAGTAACTTGAGAGATATTTTACAATCTATACCTACACACTACTGTATCTTAGCAATTTTTATTCCAGCAGTACTCCGATTTTTCTGACTCTGCTGTTTGCCTGCCGGCACCACAGATACTGCGCGGAGAGGTACCGGATGGGGCTTTCGTGACTCGGATTCTAAGAGCAATATGACTTAAAATACAAAATCCCAAAATGCACGCCACAGAAATTCTCATTTTCAATCACTTACTTTCCTAATTTTACAACAAACTTTTGCTTTTTGCCATTCACACACCCATCCTGTTAAGGTACAATAGCTCTTCAGAGCCAAAAATCACACCTTGAGACAACCCACCAGCTTCAACCTACAAGGCCATCTCAGCCTCAGTGATGTTGGAACATGATTAAACACTAACGTACTCTACTGAAGCAGAAAAAAGCACATTATAAATGAAAAATGGTTAGGATATTATGGAATAGCAGAGAGCTGTTAGACACAAGTCACTCCAAGACAGCAGAAACTGCAGAGTTGCTCCTCCAGGACCTTTCCAAGAAGGTGCTAGCTGAAGGTGGCACCAACAGACCAACCCCACAGGTGTGAGCTCACAACACACACATGGGAACAGAAGGGAACCGACAGAACCCGTACGCCACAACCCTCCAAATGCCGTCCCAGCCACAGGCACAAACCACATCCTCTCCCAGGAGAACAACTCCCCACAGACCCCCACAACCCAACAACTCAAACAGTCGTAGTCAATGGAAACCTGGTGTTTGGATGGTAAAACCTCACGTGGACTCAAGGGGCTGTTCGTCCCTAAAAGCTGCTTTCTGGTGAGGAAGTCCCCGAGTCCATAAAGAGCCAGAGGCTGTAACAGGGCAAGCAGGAGAGATGCCGTCTTGGTTGCATCTCCAGAGGGTTCCTCTTCCCCTGGCTTCTCCCAAGCAGAAGTTAACAAACTCACCCCCAAAGGGAGCAAGAGGAACAGAAAGAGGGTGCAGGGGCACAAAGAAGCAAGCGTGTGGGAGGAGATGTGGAAACACACCTTGGCTCTAGCTGATGCTAGGGTGAGGCTCACCTTCCTTCACCACCCACCACGGAGTGGTGAACCACCTCCCACAGCAGGAGCAATAGCTGCTTCGTGCCAAGTTCCCACTGCGAGACACCCAGTTCCCACGGGGACAACCCAGTTCAACCGAGTATTAAAGCACTTGCCTCAGACACGGGCAATTTCATAACAGGCTCATGGGTCTACAGCACAGCCAGAGTTGCAGGACGCAATCAGAGGCAGATGAGATCTACCTCTTGGTCCTACTGGCTCCCTGAATGGACCTGCAGAACTGATTATTTTCACAGGACAGCATGAAGGGACGTTCTAGACTCACACAGTGTTATTTATGGCTGGCTATAGTTAAATTATATGGCATAATGTGGGGGGGCAAGCTTCATTTTATATGCTTATATCAGCCTTTCCTAAGTCTCTGAATCTATCCTGGGTATTTAATTTATCCTAATCCTGCAGTTTCCATTTTGTATAAATCAGGCTGATGACCAAATCTACACATTTCATCCAATTTACAGAGAAATTCCTATGAGATACTTGGATCTACATATATGACAAGACAGAGCCAAAATTAATAAGCTTGTGGGATCCACCAGGTACTACACGATGCTTTTCACACAACTACTCGGAATTAGGGAAACAGTACTAAAAAAATGCACCAGTAATAGCTGTCAAAATACAATTTGTTACAATGCCTGAATATAACCAGATGCCACACACTGATGCACACAGAAGGCCAAAACTACTTGTTACTAACTTAAAGGTTAATAATTTCAAATATTTTAGCTACCAGAACAATACTTTAAATTTCCATTACATTTCTTGGTCCCTACCCCAATGTACAACAGACAAAAATCAGTTCTGGAATAGGAGGAAGATGACCTCTCACAAGTTTATTAATAATGTCAAACTAAAACATAAGGAAAGGTCCTGTGAAATCCCACTTTCTTGTTTTCAAAACCTCTGAGTTTTCCACTGCCAAATAGCCTCCAGACAAAAAAGTTTCATAAGCATCAATCAACACCAGAGTTCTTATTCAGTAGTCAAAGTAACCATGGAAACAACTTAATAGCTTTAAAAACCACACACAAAAAGCTTTGAGAATGGGAATCAAACCCCGGGTTAGTTGCACCTAAGGATGCAACTGAAAGGCATAATCTGATTAACAAACTACTCCTCCTTCTTCCTTAAGACACAAAGAGATACAAGGATGGCTGACTAAAGTAATGACTTTGCAGAGCCTAATATTCTAAAAGAGAACTTGAACTTTAACATTAAACTAATCCTTTTATTGAATAGAGAGGATAACTAAAATGAAAACCTTTACAGTGTATACATCAGTATTAAACTTAATAAAACACATCTAATTCTTCATTCAAAAGAAGCTGCTGGGAAACCAGAAGAATGCTAACTACTTTATCAAAACACACGTAAACTGGAGTTTGGTGCAGATCTTGGAATTCAGATTATTTTAACGTGAAGGAGTAGGACTGCAACTTTCCAAAGAGCGATAGCTGAAACACTGGAAATGCAGACCCCTTGCGCCTGAATATCGACAGCGGAACAGCCAGCGCTCCCCATACCTCTCCCAGTCCGTATTTCGGAGACAGCTGATTTTGTCGTGTGCTCCCTTAACCTAACTACTAAAGAGAAACAAAAGACTCCAAATGCATGTAAAAATATATCTGATACAGAACTGTGCTAGAGCAGAACAAATCTTAAATTCTGCAGTTCTGCTTCAGATGTTTAAAAAATAAAATAAATTTTAAAAAAAAGCAGTGTTAACACTCCATAACCCTATTGCTGGCCAGATCACGCCTGCGTGAACGGCAGAGCAAAGCAGCAGTGAAGGAACTCTGCCACCCAACGGCTGCAAACTTTGCACTTCCATAACAAGTTTGGGGTGGGAGAGCAGAAAGTGGCAAAAACCTGGGTACCATGAACTATGCTGGGGGGAGAGAGGGAACAGGACTGCTCCGGGGCCGTGTGTCTGCCAGGGCACTGCAGGCTGTCAGCAGCCACGGAGACGAGCAGCGACAGTGTTCTCGGCAGGAGAGAAGACAACAGTGTACAGCCCAGGGGCCACTCAGCCCCAGCCTGTGCACACCCGTTCCAACTGTGCACCACCATTGCTTTGCTTGTGCACAATTGTTGTTCTGCCTGTGCACGACTGTTCTGCTGGCCAACTGCCCACATTTCTGCTGGGAGAGGGGAGCCACTGCCTTGCTCAGGCTCTAACATGTCCCTGCAGCTAAAGGCCGTGGGGTAGTGGAGCAGGGGAAGAGGTTCCCAGGGGGCTGCAGAGCCTCCCTCCGTCCCTGCAGCCGCTGGAAAGCCGGACGCCATCCTGGGCAGGCGGGGTGCTGCGATGCCTCCTGCACCTCTGTCACTGGACCCCTGAAATGCTCCTTGGGGAGTCTTTAGCAGGGTGAGCTTCAGAGGTGCAATTCCTTCACTATTTTAGAGCAAACACAACCGCCTGAGTTGAGACAGAATTAAAACACATTGTTGTGGGGAGCGTGCAAGAGGCGGTAGGGACAGTAGCCACTGCTGGGTTATTTTGTGAGGCACCCCGCGCCGCCTCTGCGGGAACTGCCCCGCTGGGAGGAACGGCTCCAGCAGCACAGGGCACCCACCCGCGGGCAGGCGCCGCAGGGGGAGAGGACGGGCTGCGTCCCGCGTCCAGCTGTGCTCACACCTCACTACCCACCGTCTTGTGAAACGGGACTCGGCTCGGCAGGACGCGCTTCATCCCATAAAGGTTAAGAAAAGACAAGACTTTACAGACAAGCTCAGAAGGAAATTCTGAGGGGGAAAAAGAGGAAAGCCACATAGCTGGGAAGGACCTTCCAGAAGGAGGCATCGCTATGTCTAAGCAATAAGAAACTGTTTAAGGATTACAAAAAACAGTGGTTTAGGTATTTCAAAAAAATAGTGCTCTTCTACGTTCCATTCCCATCCTATTTTTCAACAGAATTGACAGGCAACTGTACACAGAACTCTGCAGCATGGTTCAGTGACCGCGTATAGGTGCTTTATTTTAATTGCAAAACACTAATAACTGTCCTTTAAAACATCAGTGTCTTTCAAAATCAAAATGCTTACACATATGCGTGCACTTGTACATACACAGCCAGGCCAGCTTCGAGAGGGGGCAACCCAGGAGGACAGAAGGAGCCAACTGACCCGATCCTTGCAGTCAGGACAGGGAAACCACTCACACCACTGCCAATGCTGACCAGGAGTCAAAGGGAAATTTATAGTAAGAAAGTGAAGCCGTTCATCAGCTAGCATCCTTCTGGGATCCGCTAGCCTTCTGGGATCTACTAGCATTCTTCTGGGATCCACTAGCATCCTTCTGGGATCCACTAGCATCCTTCTGAGGTAAGAAAATAGTCTTCTGTCATGTAAAACACATGCATTAGGGAAGATCAACATTTAATTCTCTCGCTCTTGACACTCTGGAGAGACCAGAAAAAGGGACAAACTAGCCTGGAATGGGAAGAAAACTCATTAGAGCCGAGTAACAGAACCAGTGAAGTGCACTAAGTGAGAAACAAACTAAGTAAAGATTAGAATAAAAGGTCCGAAAGGACAATCTTTGCCAACTCTGCTCATACTTGACAGTATTTGCTCACTTTCTGGCATTTAATTCTGAACTCTGGATTACTTTTTCAGAAAACAAAATACTGATGTCCTCTTGTAGTGCTTACTTAAAAAAACAACCAATTTTTAAAGAAAACAGAGTGATAAATAGAGGCTATTAGGACCACTGAAGTAATTTCTATTTATGTGTTTCATGGGTAGAATCTTTTTATCTTTTTTTTTTTTTTTTCATTTCTATGTACATGGGATATGTCACTGGAATTAGCTTCTGGGAAAAGACATTCACTACATTAAATGCTCACTGCACAGAAAAAAAAAAGAGAGTTTAAACTCTTAAATAACTGTCAACAGCCACAGAAAAGTGGGCAAAGCAACACGGAATAATCAAAAACAGCTCCATATTTTAAGCGTGAAACAATGCTTCTTCTGTTGCAAGATATTTTTAGAGTAACAACAAAAAGTCAAAGTGAAGCTTGAAAGTATTCCAGTACCAGTTCAATGTTCCAGCTGGTGGAGCCGTATTTTATGCACCATGAAGTCCCTTTGCACTTTAAATTCAACGCCTAATATCATAGGGAGTTTGGAAAGAAAAGCCAATTGAATTTTCATATTTAGTTTTAAAATGCAAACTTATTTTATTTAATGATTTCAAGCCTTTAAACTTGCCAGAAGGGTATCTAAAAGCTCTTGATGCTCTCAGCTTGGTTACAAGTACAGTAGTCAGACAGAAATGTTTAATGAGACATAATGCATGAAAGGTGGGGTTCAAATGTCCATTTAACTACACAAGTTCAGCTGAGAGTTGAACCTTTACTGCTACAGGGAAATAACTCCGGAAACACCTTTAAAATAGCGATTAAGTAGTGGGCCTTAATAAAAGATTAGGCCTTCTTGCACAGCAACTTCACTTATATTGTAAAGTACCAATTTAATTGTCATTGGCAAAAAAAACCTCTGTGTCAGTAAATTTAAGCACATTTATGTTTATCACTCAAAGTGCTGCACTAGTGGTGGCCGACACTAATAGAAGGGGAGACAGAAAAATAAGAATGGCAGAACATCACACGAGCGATCGCAGCTCATGCCTTTGCAAGCCAGTTTCTTAGTTGTATCTGATCATACGTAAAAAAAGGAAGACATTTCAAATTCACAGACTTCATTCAACTTGTTTAGTATAAAATGTTGATGTAAGGCATACAGACAAAATAACTAACAGTATGCCGATCTACAACAGAACATAATGAAGAAATAAAAGCATCCTTTCTATCCTACCATTCAAAAACTCTGTCCGCTCATATTTAGGTCAAAGACACTTATATAAAGACACTGGAACACAAGAAGAAGGAAAAACAAAGGAAACTACGCCTCAAAAGAGTATTGTAAAAAATTAAGTCTGATCTACAGGAGAATCAAACAAGAACAAAGAAAGATTTATTAATAGGGAACTTTTCTGTAGCCCAAATTAAAAATATCTGAATGAGAAGACAATCACTGAAAGTAGGATGCATACGAATACAGAAGCACTTCAATGCCTCTCATTTCATCATCCAGAAATCAAAAACATTGATCTCATTTCTCCAGATTCTCTACCTTTAAAGCACTACAGCATTACATTCTAAACTTTACCTTTTTGTTGACACAATCAATTGTCCCCTGTTATTTAAGCAGCACGAGCCTCTACACTGGAAAATGTAAAAGTCCCAACTACTTACCCCATTAATTTCTACTGAAATCAATGACGTTTTCATGCATACCGTGTACTACATTTGATGTTAAACTTCTGATGGGATTTAGTGCAGGAAGAGCCCTGCAAACTAAGCACAATACCTCCATTATTCATGTTCCTTCAGGCCTGCTACTGGGTCAACAGAACAACAATGCTCATGCAGCTCAAACACCATCTGAAATAATTGAGCATGTTCTATAGAAATTTAATATACAGGATTTTCTTTTCAAGTTGAAATACATTACAAGTATTTTATACTGAATGGTCTTCTGCTTATTAAGTGAAAAAAAATGCAGATCCCCAGAAGGCAGGCAAGTTGCCGGCTTTAGGACAGTTAAAGAAAACAAACATAATTACATAGTGCAAAGCAGCCGGCAGCACAGAAAACCAACAGGAAATACTAATAGAAATCTATCTCTGAAGCATTTTTAAGCATGTAAGAACGAGTAGCTGAGTAGAACTGCTACTAAACCAATCATAATTAAAAAGCACTTTTTGTTTATACACTGAAGCTTATGAAGTATATTCTTTACCCTATCACCTCAGACAGGAGTTGTAGGTTATCCCAAGAGCTTGGGTTCAAAGAACAGTCTTCTGGCTCTGATTTATTGAATTGTGTCACTAAGATACCAATTTCTGTGCCCTACTGAAATAAAAGAGGTCAGCTCCTTCCAAGAGAGGCCAGAGGCAGATAATCTCCCAGTGGCTACAGAGAGGAATTTAAAAACCTCAAGGAAAGAAACTGGACAACACACAATCACAATCGGCTACGAACAACGCTGGAGGGAGACCAGAAAGACACTCCTGAGGCAGTTAGAAAGAAACACAGCGTAGAAATAAAGACAAAGGGATGAGAGTATCTTAAATCTAGAAAATAAAGTCCATTAACAAGACAAAGGCAAAAGGCAAAGGACAAGGCAGGACCGCGTGTGCCCTGGGCAGAAGCCCCATGAGGAGTGCAGGTCACACCAACGGGCTCCAGCCACTGACCAGCTCTGCCGCTTCTCACCAGAGACACCTTCCGAGGGATCTCTGCAGGACTTGGGACCTTGCAGAGCTTAAAGAGATAATATTCATTTAATAACAACAACCTGACAAAGAGGGGAAAAATACCAAATTTTAGTTTCCGAGACTGAATGAAAACCTTGAGAAGCAAAGGGAAACTGAGAGGACTTGCTGTACCGTTCCAGGTCAGTGTACGTGACAGTACCAAACCACAGGTTACTGCAAAAATTAATGCCCCTCTTGCCCTCTTACTGCTTGGTTCTGAATATTCACAGCAGAGTTTTCAGCTACTTTAACATGACAGATGCAGAGTGTGGGCTTTTTCCCCTTGAGTTGTGTCTTTTACCAAGCATGTACATCACTTTAATGGAAGGAAAGGGGACAAGACAAAACAGAAATCAACTTACAGATACTTATTTCCATACATCAGAAATAACTGTATATGAAGGGGTGTAACGACAGGTTGCTTCATACTGTAGAAAAGCCGAAAAAAAGCTGAATGCAGAAACAGTTGGCCGCCTGGGTCAAAAAACTGGTTTGCTTCAAATTCTGTTCCTTTAGCACAGCAGTTTACCTAAATGTGGTATCAACTAACTTATCTTCAAACCCATGTTTAGAAGTAAGTTTAGTAAGTTTTGTTTTGAAAAGTTGTCTATGCATAAGCAACAAGCTGTCAACTACCTATGTGCATGTTTAAACACACAAATTTTGCTTCATTTAGATTTTACCTAATCCTACAACAGCCGCCTACCTATCAGTGCCTCCCAGCCACATCCAAATAAACCCACTTTAATAAAACAACTGCAGGAGAAGGAATTATTACTGAAGCAACTGCAGGATCTGATCCTAACCATGTATTGCCAGCATACTGCTACCCAAGTAGCCTAAGGTGCTGTTTTTCCATCCAAAAGTGAGATTCCCACATGACACTCTTCCACCTCATTAGGGAGGAGTTGTTTATATAAAGACCCTCTACCAGTGGTTAGCACAGCACTTGAGTCTCTCCCCCAAAAGTATCAACACTAATTCTTGCAACCTTCTTTTTCAGGATAACCCTGAATTTAAGCAGTCATTAAAAATTGCAATTAACATACTCAGCAGCTAGATTTCAAAGATGCTATGCACATCTTCAGCTCTTAAGCCCTTATGTCAGAGCAAATGAAATTCTAACATTAAAATCCATACAGGCTGTTGTTTTTTTTAAAGTCCTAATTTCTTTTTGTTCTTTAACCCTTTTACAGACTTTTTAATACTACAGTTGTGCCTTCAATCCAGGAAAACAAACCCCATTCCTGTTTGCAGGGTTCTGGCAGGCTGGCAGCTGTAAAACCGCTAAGATACAGTTGCTGCACAAACAGGAACCTCCCCTCGGTACAACAGGAACCGTCCCGCTCGGCTCGGAACTGCGCAGACTTCCAGGCGTTCCTCTCATGCCCAGGGAGCCCATGCGACACAAAGGGTTACTGCAGTTTAAGAACCAGCTTCTGCAGTTCAGCCCAAACCTCTTCCCACTGGACTCGAGCCGCAGCCAGACCATGCCGGTGGCCAGGACGGCGCTGTGGGGAGCCCCCGGGGACACAAAGCAGATTTACCCACCCACCGCAGCAGATCCTCAAGCACAGTCAGACACCTAATTCCGAAACGGCTGGGGCAGCTTGAGATTGTACTGCCTTGCGGCTGTTCAACATCACTCCTACACCGGGTATACAACGAAAGAAGATGACAGAAGTCCCCCTAATGTGGCACCGTGTGGCTCTCATCTGCCTCCTGCTACCTTCAGGAGTGCTGAAAAAACGGGAAACTTTTTGAAAGCTTCATCAGCAAAAAAATCAAACATATGTGCCCAGGAAGCTGAGAGAAGCACCTAAATTTAGGATGGCCTTACCCTCGTAAATGGAGGCTGGAAGGAGGGATGCTTCCACACTAACTATCTCTCATTAGCACGCTTCACAGTTTTCACTCCCTTCACAGTTCCTCAGAGAGCAATAAATTTTAAGAGCTGTTGTTGTTATTAAGGATCTGAAGGACCATGAAATGGGACAACCCTACAATTAAAAAAAATTTCCATTTCTCATTGTTTGGAGTTTTAGGACCAGGGAGAGGAATGAGGAGAAAATAAGGCTCTACAAAGACTGATGTCCTTTTCCTTGCTTCCCATCTCTAAAAGCTGAAGAATGTCTTATTGCTGAAAGAATTGCAAGGTCCTTTAATAGTTTTTTCTTTTGTTCCAAACTGAACACAACTTTACTGGATGTAGCACAGAATGGAATGCACATGTTTCTTCTCAAACTTTTCACACCACCACCTTCAAACACAAAATAAGCCAAAATCTCTGGAATCCACTGTATAAATTAATTACGTTACTTTAAAAAGTGGCTCCTGCACTCTTCCTTACTCCAGCTTTCACCAGCCAGGCATTATTCACCAATTTTCCCCAATATTTGGTTTCTGTAACATTCAATTCACACATGAAACTCTAGAGCTTTGCTTAAAAAACAAAACAAAAAACCCAAACCAAAAACGAAACCAAAAAACCGCCAACACTCCCCTTGGTGTTCAGAAATACAGCAGCATCGTACATCTGAAAACAAAGGGAGAAAATCCTTGCTTCTGCACACGTTAATCCAGACTGATGTGATGAGACCCTAAAATGAAAAAATATGTGTTTTCTGACCTAAAGGAAAAAGGTTTTTCAAGCTTCAGATTTTAATCAAAGCCTGGTCAAAGCTCTGTTCCAAACAGCCTTATTTTCCTTTTGAGCTTAAAACAATTTCCATCTAGTATTTTAAAGAGAAATGTACCAATGACAGCCTGACCACAGGAATCTTTAGCTCACTAGGTTTAAACAGCTCCAGCTGGTGCCTCGGAGACAGCAGTGCACACAGAGTACCAGGATGCCTTTGCTCTGGCTCCGGGAGCACTTCTCTGCCTCTCTCTCAAATAGCGTCAGTGGTTTTCCCTTCAAGGATGGCTCTCCTCCTTCAGTAACTGGGAGAGAAACCCTGGTGAGGTGTAAACTTCAGGAGACCACAAGGGTTTCCTGAAGAACACATTACCTGCCAGAGGAACACAGAGCTGCTTTTTGCAAAAGAACACTTGAAATACCTTCCTTGTAGGACTCTACAACTCAGCGTAGTTTTAGAAGCTGCAATGCAAGATGTGTATATAACTTGCCTGTCAAAGCATGACTGCATTGTTCCAAAGGTTGTGACAGACGCCCTGGTGGCAGTCAGGTCCCTTCCTCTGCTTCGTATGTTACAGGAACGTTGCTTTTTAACTTTTTTGTTTAAACCGGGAACAATAAATGTGCGTTTCCAAAGAGCATAAACTCACTCTTACAGATAATTTAGAATCTAAGTCATCAGAAAATCAGATGTATTAGTCTACGTTAATAGTTTGAAGTTAAAAACGTAACTGTGAAGAACAGGTAACTGTCACTCAGGTCCATTAGCTTCCCAGGCACGGCAGCAAGGACCTAGCGTGACCTGCACACAGCAGGCAGGGTTAATACTCAGCCACCTGCTCGTTGATAACCATCACCCCTTCTCAAAGGGCACTGCCGGTCCTTCTCTGCCCTCAAAAATAGCAATTGGAGTTCTTACGTACCTTTTTTCCTGAAAGGCAATACAGACTAAGTAGTGGCCTACTAAATTTGTGATTAAGAGTAAAATAAGCTTCTTTTTTTTTAAAGTAAAATTTGTTGATGATTAATTTTACTTTCAAAAATCTCTGAGGTTAAAGTAAAAACTAGAACATGACAGAAGCGACCAAATTAAACTTTTCACTAAATTTATTGTCAACTTTTTTCTGAATGCATAAATGATAAAAATTTTATCACCCATAACACATAATGTTTTTTTATTCCCATCATGCAATTGAATAAGTAGTTTAAAATATATTTCCACAGCTCAGGGTTCTGCACCTCTGTCCTGGGGTGGTGTTTAAGCTGCAGGACAGCATGCCCAGCCCGCTGGCAGCCCAGGCAGGAGTGCCCGGGAAGCACCCTGGGGAAGGTTATACCACCCATCTTTAGTCACCCCCCGGCGTGTGGGCAGCTGGCCCGAAAGGGGGGGGACATGGCCGAGAGACCCCCGCGGCTGGTGCCAGGACAGGAGTCACCACGGCCCCGACGGTGGGGCATTGCGCCTGCAACAGAACACGGTGAGTCGCTGGATTTATAATGCACAACTCATCCCCATTATAAAATATTGTATTAATGTTCATACCTGAGTCTTTCTTGCTCCCTTTTCCACCCTCTCGGCTCTTTTTTAAAACTGCCTTTAACATTTTAAATGTTGCTCCTAGAGGATAACAGAAAGAAACAAAAATAAATGCAACATTAATAACGTCTATTCACACAAAACCGAAGAAAATAAAGATAAGATCAATACAATAAAAACAGTGAGGTAATAAGAAGAAACGTTTTGGTAATTACATTTATTTTTTAGAATGTAGCTCAGTTAAGCAAAGTCCTGAAGCACAAAGAATGTTTTAGTACTTGAAGGAAGCAATTAGAGTTCACTGTCTTCTTGTACAGAAAAATAATACAGCATTCTCCACATTCCACATATAATTAAGGTTATAAGGCTAAACCCGGGTAAGTTACTGTAAGACACTGTCGAAAATGAAGCAGAATAAAGGTCTGACTCCCGGCCGGCGTCCGTCAGCACGGTGGGGAGACAACAGAAACCGGCCATGGGCTGGGGGCGCCCGGCCACCAGCAGGTGACAGGGGACACAGCACCACCAGGCCACTGCCCTTCCCCTGCTGGCCACCTACCGCTGGCCACACAGAGAGGGACACGTGCCCTGCACCACTGCAGAGTGTGCACCCACCCCTGCCAGCGCCCGCACCCCTGCCTTCCACATCGCAGCCTTAACCATCGACTCCAAGGGAGCAGCAGTTGCAGATTTCAAACAATCATTAATTATAAGAAAAACATATCTGGGATGTAAAACTGGAAGTCAGGCAAGTTGTTTCAGGTTAACTATCTTCAGCTACAAAGCAAGGAAAACGGAATGAAAGGAACTACGAAGAGTGTTTCTTTCTCAAAAAAAGCTTTCGGGAGCATCTATAAATTATAACTTCATTTGCTTTCTCTACTGAAAAATTCCAAAGCTATCTCATGTAGAAAAGTTGCAGTACAGAATATGCACGTGAGCACGTCCTGTCCGTCCGTGCAGCACAGAGGATGCCCACAAACAATGGAAAACCTTGTTTGTCTGCAGCGCCTGGACCGGGCAGGAAAGCTGCTGTTCCTGGCTCTGCCACCAGCCCGGGGGGGAAAAGGCTGCCCCAACACCTGGAACGGGGCTTCCCTAACACCTGGACGGCTCACTGCCCAACTTCATTAAGGATTCTTTTGGAATGGCCTCCTCCTTGTGCCTCTCAGGAAGGCTCAGCAACTGTGAACACACACCCGTCGAGTGTGAGCTGCAGGTACACTGTCTGTCTGATCACAGCCGGGAAGGGCTGTAGTGAGGGACCCCTGCCCACAGCCCGGCTGTGAACACACACCCGTCGAGTGTGAGCTGCAGGTACACTGTCTGATCACAGCCGGGAAGGGCTGTAGTGAGGGACCCCTGCCCACAGCTCAGCTGTGAACACACACCCGTCGAGTGTGAG